>CM074685.1:14871980-15021417 GCA_037355405.1 Vitis amurensis | reverse complement strand
AAAGACGTGCTTGATGCTAATTCCTGATGAGAGAGGATTAACCCGAGTCACCCGCTTAAAGGTGTGAGACCACCGGAAATAGTTGGGTATTGGGTAGCCTTGATTGGTTTAGATGGATCCGTAGGATCATAGTATAAGGTCATCATCTTGTTGGGCATAAGGTTAGAAGAATGAAGCCTTGCTTCTTCTTCAAGTTCAACTTGTTGACTCCAAAGCATTTTATGGGGAGAAGAAGCTGATTGGATTGGGATTTTTGTGGGTTAGGAGTTGAGGTATTCTTTTTAGGGGACCATGGTCTCGTAGAACTGCAAAATTTCACGAGTTAAGTAATCAGGAATGAAATTTTCTCCTTTAATAAACTTAATTTGAAAATTAGGGTTTAAAATAATCGCTAATCGGTTAAATCATGCTTAAAAGCTATATACTTAATTGTTTTCACGGATAAGAAAACGAATCTTAATAAAAAAATCCTTGGTTCAAAATATCAATTTGAAATTTTGGAATGCATAAAGAAATGCTTAAAATATCCTTTTAATGAGATTATGAATGAGTTAGGTACCTATTATCTTAGGTGGAACATTTATTCCAACAAGATTAACTTCCCGATCACAAGGAGTGCTATCTATAACCGGTGGATTGGCAAATTCAAAAGAATTTCCTTATCAAAGAGCTTTGTTCTTATTCCTTGGTTATCTACCCACATGGGATAAATAGAGGCTTAAGAAGGGGATCCTTAGGAGGGCTTTCTCCTTAAAGGTCCTTAACAAGAATGAAGGTTTGCTTAATACAGATGTCATGGTTACGGATATGAACATTTGTTAATTTATACTTAATGGCAAGCCTTTTGCCATTGGCTCCAAAGAGAGATTGACTAGTCTCTTCACATAAAGGAAAGGGTACAAGAACTTCTTGAAGGCAATTTCTAGCTGCTCTTGAATCAATCAAAGCAACAATGTCAAAGGCAAATTTATCTTTGATTACTATAGCAAGGGAGACTTCCCACATTTGGAAGATGACCACATTGACAGTATTCAAAAAAACATCTGTCTCTTCATTATTAACATGTGAAGATTCTGGAACATCCACAAGATTTCCTTGGTCATTAACAATCCTATTGATTTGTCCTTGGAGGTCTGACAAACCTAAACTTGTGAATTGTCTTAAATCCTTAATTTCCTTCCTATACTGTCTTACTTCATCATGAAGCTCCTTAATATTTACTTCTTTGGGAGACTGTTAGTCAAAGCTATTTAAGATTTCATTAAGGTTATAAGGATTTACAGTCTTCTTAATTTCCAACTTAACAACTGATTTCTTAAATACTTCATAAAGCTCTTGCTTAGTCTTTTCATCTTCAATTTTCCTTAAAATATCTAGGACTAGTTCTTGATCTTGACTTATGAAATTTATGGTCTTAGGACGACAATTACAATTACCCTTAATACAATCTTCTTGGTCATTAGAAGTTTGGCTAGAAATATCATCACTACTGTCTAGTTGATTAATATCATCTACATTATCTGAATCAGTCCTTGATTTAGATTAAGTTTTAACAAAACTTGCAGAGCATATTTTTTAAATCTTCTAGGACATTAAGATTATTAATCTTTTTTCTAACCTTACAATCTTTCTTATAGTGGCCAACCTTGCCACACTTAAAACAAATAATTGACTTGGAATCTAAAGGGACTTCTACCTTTTTCCGGGCTTCTTTGTTTATTCTTATTTGGACGTGTCTTGAATGCTTGGTTTCGTTCATCCTATGGTTTCCATAGGTTCCTCTATTGCTATGGTAAAACTTATCTTTGCTAGGCTTCCTGTTTGTTCGTTGCTTATAAGGGGGCTTAGTTTCTTTTTGGCTGAAACCAAATTGGCTACAGAATGACCCAAATTCATTCTTGTAGATCCTTTGTTCATTCTTCATTTGTTGCTTAAGCTTAAAGTCATTGCACAACTTAATCCCTTCGGCCGTGACAATGCTTATAATCTCACCATAGGTTAGCTTAAAATTATTTTTTAAAAACCTGTTTTATAAGCAATTAATAACCAAGCCTTTTTTATTTTTATTTTTTCTTATTCTAAAAAAAAGGAAATTGTTCTTAAGAAATAGTTCCCAAACACAATCTGTTTGTTTCATTACTTTTTTTTTTTTTTTTCTGTTATTAGTTTTAAAGAAACTAGTAATAAATTCTATCTAAAAAAATTATAGTTTTTTTATGTATACTTCGGAAAATTATTTTCTAATGTTCACAAAGTCTGTTAGAAAACTTGAAAGGTTATTAATCTATTTTCTTTATTTATAAATATTTGTAAAAATAATTTTATTTATAATCTTTGTATTTTTAATCATCCTCGGTATTTATATAAATATTTTTTTAAAACAATCCTGAAAAACAAGTCAAAACAACTGAAATATATTCTTAAAAAATATCTTATTTTATATTTTTAAGAATATAAAACTATTTTTTGTTGAAAAGTTCCAAATATTTTTTTTTCTTAAAGTCACAAAACCATTTTTGAAAATAACTTTCAAATGCACCCAAAACATCTTGATTTATCTTTTTTCTTTAAATATCACTTTTAAAGTCTTAAATATGAGGTACTAAAAATTCTTTTATATCATAATTTTAAAAACTATTAGGGCCCGTTTGATAGTGTTTTTAATTTTTTTTTTTTTAAATAGAGAACAAAAACAATTTTTTAGAATTTTTAAAAATTAGAGTGTTTGGCAAGATGTTTTAAAAAATAGTTTTTAAAACAAAAAACAAGAAGCTTGTTTGAATGAAAGAATTTGCTTTGTTTTTAAAGACAATGTATTACTTTTATTTTATAACAATTCTATAAAATTAATTATAATAATATGAAATCAAATTCAAATTAAGTTTTATTAAAAAATAAAAATTAAATTTACAATTATATATGAGTTAAAGATAAATAGTTTTCTTTTAATTATGAAATAATTTTTTTTATTGTAGTTAAACAAAAAATTCTATAAGATAAAATTAATTTTCAGAATCATTTTTAATACAAGTTAAATAAATACATTAATTATTGTATTAAATTTTTTTTTTATTATGATTTCTCATGCTTTTTTTTTAGAAACTTTTTTTTTAAGTTAAAGAATAAAAAAAATGTTTTAAATTTTTTTTTTATAAAATTAAGGACATTTGGCAAGTTATTTTTATAAAAGGATTTTAAAAATAAAAAATAAAAAGACTTATTCGAATCATTTGTTTTCTTTTTTTTTTTCTTTAAAAAAATTATTTTGATTTTTTAAAAACATTTTAAATTCAATTTATATAATATTAACTAATTAAATTTAATTAAAGTCTTACTGAAAATGAAAATAATTTTGTAATTACAAATAAATTAAAATATATATAGCTTTTAGTAAAACATAAATAGTAATATTATAATAAAATCATAAATTATATTTTTAGTAGAAAACATACTATTTTATTATATTCATAAATTTATGGTATGAATGAGTTTATTATTTAAGTTTTAAATTATTTTTAAAATTTAATAGACTTTTAAAAAATCCAATGCATTATGTCTTATTTAATTTAAAGTTAATTTGGCTAATGAAAAAAAATTGAAAAATAATAATATTATGTAGAAGATAAATAATAGATTGTATGTGTCTTTCTATTATTTTAAAAAATGATAAAAACAACTTTTACTTGTTATCGGTATTCTCTATTTCACTTTGTTTTAAAAAATTGGAAGTAGAAAACAATAACCAAACAATGTTATGAATTTTAAAAACTATTTTTGTTTTTAAAAATATAAAACACTTTTTAAAAACTCCACCAAACAGACTCTTATTTTTTTTGAAAGTATGTTTTTAAGAGTTATTGTATTTTATATAAAGATCTAATTTTCAGTATATTTAAATATTAAAATCATTTTCAGTATATTCTAATTTTCTTCATATTTTTCATCATAAATGAAGCAATAAAAATTAGGGTTCTTCCTATTTTTATTCTCCTATACCCTCTATTATTTAAAGCTTATCTACAGGATTTGTACTTATCCAATCAAAGACTGGTGGTGGGTCAAAGGAGGCCAAAGTGGATGCAGTATGAATAAAGTTTTGAAGCATTATTGAACTTCAAAGGGAACGCTGACTGATGTTTGCTTCACATGAACTTTCACTTCGTTGCTCATGGCTTTATCATTGTCCCCCATTTTCATTTTGATAAGAAAGAAGATTCCCTTCAATCTAATAATTGGATACAGCCAGCTCTTGAGTTTTGAAGCACATTAGAGGCGCCTTTTTTTATTTCTATAATGATATGATCCAGCAGTTTCAAAGCTTAATTTACCGAATAAAATGGCCATGCAAGTAATAGTAGGTCATCTGGCCGCCATCATCATCATCTTCTTGCTATTCTCATCGAAGGGAACAGCAGCGTCCATAGCCAAGCCTGGTTGCCGAGAGACATGTGGCAACGTCCGCATTGTTTATCCATTTGGTATTGGGAGAGGTTGCTACCATGACCGAAATTTTGAGGTCTCATGCGACTACTCCTCTAATCCTCCAAGGCCTTGTCTTGTGGTGATCGAAACTGAAGTTTTGCAAACGTCGCTGGACAATGTGAGAATTATTGATTGGGTTTCCCCCTTCTTGTCATATCAGTTCCACAAAAGGAATGGGAATGGGTTTTTACTCGATGGAGCCTTATAGTTATTCCCACGCAGAAAATAAGTTTATAGGCATTGGGTGTGACATAGGTGTTTATATCGGTGAATTAAACATTACAAATCCTAGCCAAACAAGGTACGCCGGCGGGTGTGTGTCTGTTTGCCACATACCTGGAGGTCAACCCTGGTCTAATCGTACTTCCTGCTCTGGAATTAGTTGCTGCCAGACTACTTTCTCTAACGATCTTTCAAGCATTGATCTATGGGCTGTTAACATAAGCATCAGGTCGACCTCCAATCCATGTAGCTTTGCCATCATTGCCGAGAAGAACTTCTCGGACTTTGACCAATTTGACACCACTTTGTCCGGTGAAAACAAAACCTACTTTTACCCTGCAATATTGAATTGGGCAATCGGAAACAAGTCTTGCCAAGAAGCCCGAAAAAGAAGCGATTATGCATGTGGCAGCAACAGTCGTTGTGTTGATTCCGACAAAGGCAGTGGATATAAGTGTCGTTGCAGTCGAGGCTACCACGGGAACCCTTACCTTCGAGATGGCTGCATAGGTACTATGTTTTTTTATTCGTTTATTTATTCTTCGCTTGGTAGTTGGATACGTAGGGTTATTCTGTAGATTTTCTCCAGCACCATTTCCACAAGCGTTACACAATAGATCTGTTCAGAAAGAAGAATATTAATATGCTTATTAGCAACATGAATTTATTGTTTGTGAAATCAAAAGACTAGAATTTTCCCTCTCACGGTCAACTGCCATGTCCATATAAACAACGCCTCCATCAGAATGAGGACACCAGTCTGCACTACTCCAACACCACCTCCAGCACTGCCATAAAAACCCCAATCCAACAATTTTATGGCTTACAATTATTATTATGTTTTTTTTTTTTGACTTCTTAAAGATATTGATGAGTGCATCGACTCAAACAACACTCTTTGCAAAAAGGGAGCTGCATGCATAAACACATATGGAGGCTTCTATTGTGCCTGCCCACCTGGTTACCACAGTTATGATAGCAAACCTGAACATGGTTGTGTACGTGACAAAGTAAAACTCAAGGCAGCCATTCTTGTTACCTCAGGTATAGACTCCACCTAGATCTGTTCACCCTTTTCTTTCTCTTCAGTTTGTGCTTACCTTTGTGGCTTATATATGCAGGAATAGGAATAACTGTTGTTCTTCTCATCCTACTTGCTGTTGGCTTCTGGTTGCATGGGCAACTTGAGGAAAGAAAGAAAAACAAACTCAAGCACAAGTTCTTCAAGAGGAATGGTGGTCTCCTATTGCAACAGCAAATCACTTCAAGTAGTAAAGGAAGTGTTGAGAAAACAAAACTCTTTGCCATAGAAGAGGTTGGAGAAGGCAACAGACAACTTCAATGCAAGTCGAGTTCTTGGCAAGGGAGGTCATGGGACAGTGTATAAAGGGATGCTATTGGATGGAAGCATAGTAGCCATTAAGAAGTCAATCATAGTTGACGAGAGGCAAGTAGTTGAGTTTGTCAATGAAGTTTTCATTCTTTCACAGATTAACCATAGACACATAGTGAAGTTGTTAGGTTGCTGTCTAGAGAGCGAAGTTCCTTTGCTAGTTTATGAATATGTGTCCAATAGCACTCTCTCTCATCATCTCCATGATAAGAACCGTGAATCAAAATTATCTTGGGAAAAGCGCCTCCGAATTGCTGATGAAATTGCAGGAGCCCTTGCTTATTTGCATTCCTATGCTTCTCCAGCCATCCTTCATAGGGATATCAAGTCCAGCAATATACTGTTAGATGAGCACTTTAGGGCTGTGGTTTCTGACTTTGGACTTTCCAGGTCAATAACCCATGAAAAAACACACTTGACCACATTAGTGCAGGGCACATTTGGTTACTTGGATCCAGAGTATTTTCGATCAGGCCAGTTTACGGATAAAAGTGATGTGTACGCCTTCGGGGTAGTGCTTGCTGAACTTTTGACAGGTGAAAAAAGTCATTTGTTCTAGTAGATCTGAAGAAAGTCTAGCAACTCATTTTAGATTGGCAATGAAACAGAATTGCCTGTTTGAAATTCTGGACAAGGTAATCCTGGATGAAGGTCAGAAAGAGGAGATTCTTGCTGTTGCTAGGCTTACTAAGATATGCCTCAAGTTAGGTGGGAAGAAAAGGCCAACCATGAAAGAAATAGCAGCAGACCTCGACAGATTAAGGAGGACTGTGGAGCAGCAATCACTTCAACGGACTTGTCAGGACAACTCCTCTGTAAGTGTAAGGTCATATACTTATGCATCTACTAGTGCAGTTACAGAAGAGTATATACTTGAAGGCGAGGACTATCCTAAACCATACCGCATGACTACTTAAAGCCTCAGCTAGATATCAAAAGGTTTGTGAAACCAAATTCATGTATGGTTCTGCTGTCCACTTTATCTGATGGTTGGGAAGATTTTCAGCCTCTATGACTTTGATTCTACGTGTTCAAAGTTGTAGTCCTTAATATGTACATATAGCACTTGGGCGTTTGATTTTATGGTTCAAACAATTGTAGGATATCATCAATTTCTGCAGCTGTTTTCATTTTTGGAGCAATAGTTAGTCAGGTAATGAACTTTTATTTGGATGATTAACCACTAAATACTATCCTGTACAGGCCAAATAAGCTGTGTAAAATTCATGCATGAATTGACCAGCCGATCAATCACATGGAACGGAAATTTGCCAACAATCCAACTAGAGACTGCTGCTGTAAAACTTGTTAGTTTTTTTACCAAGCATTGCATTAATTAGAAGACAACACCAGGATTACCTCTAATAGTAATAACAACAGACCGCTAATGAAAATGTGGCCAGATCAAACACTGATAGGAAGGGCTCAAATGATCAATTAAAGCCTAGAAACAATGATCGTTGAACATTAAATGTAATGTGAATCACTAACTAGAAATAGTACAATTAATCTTTCTTATCAAAAGTATCCGTTGATATTGTTGGAGTAATATGGCTGAAAGAGAAACACAAACAATTAGTAAGAAATATAAAAATTGGAAAAAAATTTAAACTTTATTGTCTTAAACTACTTTCTCTTATTCAAATATTATATAATCCCTTATTTATAGATTTTATACTTAAAAAAATAAAAACTCCTAATAATAAAATATACTTTTAAGGACTTGATTACTAAAAAGTAGATACTAAAATAGCCCCTTGAAATAAAATATTATCCTTGACTTTTGAAGAAGCCCCGAAGTCTAGTAAGGTAACATGTAGAGCAGGTGAATGGGTGTATTTACAAATTCAAATAAATATTTATATTTATATGTATTACCAGCTTTTTCCCTATGACTAGTTAGGGATTATCAATTCAATTAAAGATAGACAATACAAGCAAGATAATCAAGAATATAAGCAATGCGACATAAGGATTTTTGTGTGGAAAGCCCCCACGCTAATTGTGGAGATAAAAAATCACAAGGTTTAGGACCATTAATCTAAATCCACTATATAAGATTAAGTTACATATATTTATTACCTGATCACTTTACCCTAAAGACTTACTCTCCAATACCTACAACTTGATCCACATCTGCGATGCAACAACCTCCAATTACTCTACTAAATACACTTTAGCCTTGCTAAAGGGATCAAGGTCTTCAACCCAAGATTCAAAGATTGAATCGTTGAATGAGAGATTGAGAATGGTGTAACTTGTTAGACTTTCTTTCTAAAGAAACCCTTTCTAAAGAAATTAAGATTTCTTACCTTCAAGGGATTATAAGAAGGTATTTATAGGCAAAAACTCGAAGAGTTCTAAAATAAATTTAGGTGAAAAATCTTAGTAGAATAAGTATGACTACTTAAGCTAACCGAAGGACTACTTGAGTACCTCGGACACTTGAGCGGTGTAAAGAGCTTCATAACTTGAGCACTTTAGGCTACTTGAGCAGTCTTGCCCTTATTCAAAACAATAATTTAAAGCATTTTAAGTTCAAAAAACAAAACCAATTCTCTTTATTCCTCATAAGAGTCTAACTTGCCGCAAGCCAAACATTTTTAGATGTACTTGTGACCTTTTAGTTGGACGAACAACAATCATTGATCTTCAATGGAGAAAAAATCACTATTTAAAAGGACTTCTATGGCGAAACATTAAAAGGAACAAGATTGCCAAGTACAAGCCTCAATGTCCTACCAATCTCCCTCTTTGGCAATTTTGTGACAAAAACATTGTTACATAAACCCACACGAACTCTCATAACGGAGTTTACATAACATACATCAACGCTCAATTAAAAATAACTTAAGAGAATGCTTTTCACCATCTCGTTATGCTTATCTTCTAACCTTGTAACTTGCTCACATACAGAAAATTATACTAAAGGTAAATCAATGTGTGGGATAAGATATGATCAAAGCAACAAAATAGGATAGTCGGAGATTTTGCTTGATGCATTATGAAAGCATGAAAGAGGAATAGATTCTGTGGCACACTAATGTACAAAGCTAAGCTCGAGAGGAATATATATGCATGCAAATCAACCAAACATAATCGAAGCTTGATAAGACACAATAACTCAACAATAAGTCTTAGAGGTTTATCTTTTAATTGCCTAATCTACAATTCTAGGAAGAAGGTTAGTTCACCTACCATGTTCATTTAGAATTCAGTCTTCATTTCCTCGGCAAAACTAAGGCCAAGGTTCCTAGAGGTAGCTTTGAAAACAATATCATCAATGTAAATTTGTGCCACTAATAACTTACCCTTGGACCTATGTATAAATAGGGTGGTTTTGTTAATTCCTCCTCTCAAACTTTTTCTCCAAAAGATAGGTCGTGAGCCTCTCATACCAAGCTCTAAGAGCTTGCTTTAATCCATAAAGGGTTTTCTTTTAACCTATAGACATGATTGGGGAATTTTGAATCCTTGAAACCCTTAGGTTGCTTAACATAAACCGTTTCAGTCAAAATCCCATTCAAAAAAGCACTTTTGTCATCCATTTGGTAAAGTTTTATCCTCAAGGAGCATGCTATTGCCAAAAGTATCCTAATTGCCTCTAATATAGCTAAGTGTGCAAATGTTTTTAAAACTACACAACCATTGTGTGTAATAAATTAAGCTCTAATAGATGTCAAATATCCTAAAGGTTTACTTTTTATTTCAAACCTTTCTGAGCGATGTCAACCTTTCAATCGACTTATGAAGAAGGATGTCCCATTTGTATGGGACCAAGCTTATCACAATGCCTATGAAATAATTAAGAAGTACTTTGCTAATCAACCAATTTTAGGTGCTCCTATGGCAGGGAAGACATTGATACTCTACATCATTGCATAAGAATGCTCTCTTAGAGCATTACTTACACAAGAAAATGTAAAGAACAAAGAAAGAGCATTCTATTAATTAAGTTGAGCTTTAATTATGCTAAAACTAAATTATTTCCCAATAGAGAAGACTTGTCTTACCCTAATCTTCTTAGCAAAAAAGCTAAGATATTATATGTAAGTGTACACCATATATCTGATAGCACGTGCTGATCCCATTAAATATATGTTGTCAAAGCTAGTCTTTTTAAGAAGGGTGGCAAGATAGTGGCTTTTACTCACTAAGTATGAAATAATCTACATTCCTCAAAAGGCATTCAAAAGACAGGACACTTGTAGACCTCCTCGCAGATCATCCTATTCCTACAAATTAGGAAATCTCAAATGATCTTATTGACGAAGAGATCTTTTACGCTAACGGTTTTCCTCCATGGATTATGTTTTTTTATGGGTCAACACGCTATGATGAAACTAGTGCAGGGGTTGTATTTGTCTCACCACAAAAACAAATACTACCATATTCGTTTGTTCTTAGTGAGTGATGCTCTAAGAATGTTGTTGAGTATCAAGCCTTGATTGTTGGACTACAAATGGAGATCGAAATGAAAATCACAAGCTTGGAACTATGCGAGGAATTTAAGTTTATAATTAATCAACTTTTAACTCTATAAGACATTAAAAGTGATGACCTTGTTTCTTACTTCCAATATGCTACCCAATTGATGGAAAAGTTATAACAAATCTCATTAGTTCATATTCCACAAAAAGAAAACCAAATGGCATATATTCTTACTAATTTAGTTGCAAGTTTAATACTACTTAAGGACAAAATAGTAAATATCCTAGTTAGCCATAGGTGGGTATTGCCACCATTATCAATTACACAACAAGAAGAGGTTAATGCTACTCCAGTGCTTACTATTAACACCAAAGATTGGTGATAACCATTGATTGACTACTTAGACTATGGGAAGTTACCGATGAACTAAAACATTGAATAGAAGTACGATGTTGAGCTCCACGCTTCATTTATTACAAATAAACACTTTATCATTACTCATTTGATAGAGTACTTCTCTGATGCTTAGGAGAGGAAGAGGTGAATCAAGCAATTGAAGAAGCTCATTTCGGGATCCGTGGGATGAGTTATTTGATTCATGCCCAATTGGTGTCTCAGCTGATTCGTGTCCAGTGGTGCTCCTTGGATGAGGGAGTGATCAACAAAATTTGTACCTATAACACCATACACTAGGGTAGCAAATGAAAAGCTACTATAGTATAGTAGCTCTAGGATCGTTCACTTTGGGAATGATTAACAAGCAATCAATGATACCAATTCCAAGTGAATTGGTCTTGTTTCATTTCAAGGTTAGCTTAAGTAAAAACACAAACTTTGGTTGGTGAAGGTTTAGACTTAAACTAACTAACTTAACAGAAGTTTGGAATAACTTAGGAAGAAAAGCATTTCTTGAAGAATTAGGTTCACTAGGGTGGTTCCTCATGCAAAAGACAAAGCTCCGGTCAGATGGTTCATATCCTCGCGTTAGAGATTCAACATATAGTCAATTCTCTAGCCGGTGATGTACAGATTCATCCTTCAATTAGATTTCACTTTAATTCTCTCAACGATGCAACTTGCAATGGTTTAAACCTCTCACTAAGCCTTAACCATTCAAGGTGATCCTTAACCTTGGATTACCCGTCAAAAGCTCGCAAGAGATAACTAATGGATGTCTCCTAGGAGTCCAAAAGCTTATCAAGTGTTGGCTATTCTAGAAAATCCTACCACGAAGTCACCTACGAGAGGCTCGCAAGGGGTAAACTAGTGCATTTCCATGGTTGGAAATCACTTGCCTTACCAAGTGTTGGCCCAGGAGACTCCAAGGTGTTTTAAGTTAACTAAAAACATTGAAATCACTAAAGGATTTCACTTCCTCTTCATTACTAGCTAAAACCACAAAGCTTTGCATTCTTGCACTTGGAACCATCCCCGGCTACCTTAGCTCCAAGGAATTAGAGGTTTAGTTACTCATTCTCCGGGGAAAACTCCTCGGAGAGTTCATAACTTAGTATTAAGTAAAAATACAAAGTGAGAAGGTAAGGCAATTGAAAGAACTAAACTTTACTTGCTTACCAAACTTTTCGAAGGAACTCCTCCCCAGAACACAGGCTCCCGAGAGGTATATATATTAACATAATATAAAACTAATTGTTACAAAGATATTTAGTCTTTTTACTAACTTAAAAACTAAGGAATCTTGTAATTGGTGGTTTTACAAGGAGTATTTTGGGATTTAGACAACAAAAATCTAATGGAAAATATCTCCCAATGTCGGTAGCAAATATCGGGAGGCTTCAGGGACCATTTCGCAGGAGAAAAATGGTGTCTGCGAAATTCATGAGACACCCATGAGGGTTGCGAAATATTTTCGCAACACCAAGCTATCTCTGAAGGGTTGCGAAGTTGGCTTCCATCTTGAGGTTCCTAGCTTCCTTCTTGTGGCATAAAGCGTGCATCGTCGAGAAGGAGAAACACCTTCTTCGTACAAAAATGTTGCGAAATCACTTCGCAACAAAAGGGTGATTTCGCAACACTTTGCAAAATGCTTCCTTCAGCTCAGAGTGATTGGCTTGTAATGGCTGCAACTTCTTCGTTTTAACTCCGAATTGCACACCGTTTGAAAAATTGGATTGTTGACTTCCTGAGCTTTGAAATGGTATATAGTATGCATCATTTGGAATTCAGAAAGTGCTCCAAAAGTGGCTGCTACGACTGTCATCAAGAATATGCTCCATGGCTGATCCTCTTTGCTTTTTCTCCTTGCAATCCGGATTTACTCTTGGCAAATGATTTCTAAGCTTTGCCCAAGATTCCTCATAGCTCTCCTCAGTATTGACTTGCTTTGGTGATCAAAATACTAACAAAAACACCAAAAGCACAAAATGAGTAAAATTGCTTTCAAGGACCCTTAACATGCCAATTGAGTTAAAAGGCCTAAACTACTACTCAAAAGTGGTTAAAAGGATTGATTATAGGCTAATCAAATAGCACTTTTTGAGTAGTAATCACTCCCCCCAACCGACATATTGGTAGTCCCTTAGCAATATAGGAGAGAAAAATGAAAATAAATAGCAAACTAATCTAAAATTTACAACATCATGCTTTGAAAGGAAATAATTCTCAAGTGGCATGATGATCTAATTCTCACATGAATCATTAAAGAAATACAAACCCAAAGCTCAACAAGAGTCATAACACCTATGCTAAACACTGTCAATCAAGGGAGTGCATTATGCAAACTGAAGTTTTAAAATCACTTCCACTTTCTAAGAACCAAACTTTAATCTTCCACAAAAATCTATGTGTATTGGTTCCTTAGCTTCCGAGAATAATATGATAAACTAGTCTCACCCCCAACCTATCTCTTTTCAATACTTTAGCAATCTGACCAAAATCAATAAGAAAAGAACACACTTTTTATTTATTTTATTTTATTTTATTTTATTTTATTTTTTATTTTTATTTTTTTTGAAAGAACTTAATGGGGTACTCTTTCTGAATTGTCCATATAATGGGGGTCCATCGATGACTCCCAACCAATTAAGGTTTAGGGCACCAAGTTTTAAGGATCTTTCAACCACTAACTCCTCGGATTTTTCCCCGGACTTTTAAGAATGAATTTCTAATACCCAAGCATCTACCATATGCTAACTCTACCTATTCACCCTTATAACGAGCATTGAGGTCGGTGACTCCCAACCAATTAAGGCTTAGGGCACCGAGGCTTTAAAGATTTTCACCATATACCCCTCGGACCTTGCTCGGGTTTCAAGGTAAGTAAACAACTTTCTTTATTTTAAAGGCTCATTGGCCTTTTGCGGGTGTTTCAATTTTTATCAAATGAGGTCAAATATACCAAGTCCCAAAACTATCCTAAGTCAAGAGGGAAATAGCTTTTCATCTTATAATCGGAATCTAATGTGCACAAGTGTGTGAATAGCTTAAAGTGGAAGAACTAAATTCAATTTCAATAGAAGTTCCAACAATTGAACCACTTTAGTAAGCATAATCCATACTCTAAGCCAAGTGAAAAACAACGAGTTCAATTTCTCTTGGTTTAATTTGAAAATTTTTCCTCAAAATTCATGGAGAATAGAATAACAAAAGTAAAAAGTAAAACTACAACTAACTAACCAATATAATTGCAATACCAAAAAGATTTAGCATACTTCCTTCCTCATACCCCCCAACCGAACTAAGCATTGTCCTCAATGTGATATGAGTGACTATATTAAAAGGGAGGAAGTGGTACCTCCTTTCTTGATATCAAATTCGAATATTGATTGGGGAAAACCACATGTTTCAAAAAGAATAGAATATGTGAGAAAAGGAAATAAAGATAATTTAATGCTAACTTTTATCAAGAAATATTCAACTTGTATTACTTTCTGTTCATTCAAGTACAATGCAAAAAACAAGAAACACAAGGAATCCCAAGTATAGTACCGAAATACTGAGATTTCTTTTCAACTAAAAAAAACAAAATACATAGAAATATTAGATAGATAGTAGTCTGATGAGTGGTGCTGGGGCTAGAACTAGGCAGATGGATCTGCTGCCTCTTCTGTAGGTGCATCAGCTGGGGCTTCTGGTTCTGGAGGATGAGACTCTGAAGGCTGAGAGTGTGGCTCTGGTGGAGTAGATGTGGACGGCTCTACAGCTTGTGGCAGATCGAAATGGACTTGGAGCTGCCTTAAGATGGCAGCTTGTTGAGCCTGTGTGGCCAACATTTGCTCTTGGCATGCTCTGATGGATGCCATTTCCTGAGCAAGATTCCTCTGAGAAGCTGTAAGAGTCTCCAATGCATGGCACAACTCTTGATATTCAGATATAGGAATAGCCATCCTTGGCTCAGTTGATGTGGATGGCTGAGATGGAGCTGGGGCAGCTGGTGGAGCTCTAGGGATGGCAGGAGTGGCAACTATGATATCCTCAGGTCTATGCCTTGGAGATGCCCTCCTTGCAGCTAGCTGAGGCTGCCCAGGCTGATCAACTTTGTAGGTCGTCATGTTATTCCATTTATCAAGAGTGAAAGGCTCACGAAAAATTCGCTTTTTCTCCAGCTGAGGCTCAGCAGGGTATCCCATGTGCTCTAGAATTTGGCATAGCAGCCTTGGAAAAAGGAGGGGAATGCAATCAGCCCTTTGCAGCTTCTTTCTATGAACCTTCTCTTGAAATAGAGAAGGGCTGCCGAGGATCAAATGGTGAGGCCCAAAGAAAAATCCTTCTGACATCTTGTAAAGTGCTTCCAAGAGGACTCCCCTTCTTTGGGTCCAATGCTGCAATGGATAGATATTATGCCTCAAAAATGCATCAATAAAAAACATAACTGGAGGAAGCTCCCCCCTCAGCAGGTGTGATCGATTTGCAGCTCCTCCGGAAAGGGCACGCACCATCTCCAGCTCTCAGTAGGATTTGCCCAAGCTCTAAAATTATCGAATTGGGTTGGCTCAAAAGGAATTTGCGGGGCTTCAGCAATCGGCATGCTCCCAAGATGCCATGTCTCCCATCAATAGTAAAATGAATCAAAGTTGGATTTCGACCTCTTTGGTTGTCATGGATTGGTAGAAATCCGTGGCTATCCGGGGTAGAAAAAATCTCTTGGAGCTAGCGGATGCTCCATATGGTACCTCCTCGGCTTGGAAGGATTGGGCAAGCTCGGCCTCACTCTGAATCTTTGCTAAATCAAAGCACAACTCGGAATGGAATGCCCGAGATCGACAATCCAAATTCCCCTCTGTTGGGGGCTGGGCTAGCATTGGCCTTCTAATCACTTCTTACGGAGCTATTGCAGGCTGCAATTTGGGGCTCTGGAAGAGGTGCTTGAGGCTCTTTCAATTTTTCTTGAGGCGCCAGGAGATGGTACCGAGCGATTGAATTGGCGAGGGAATTGGAGTTGCAACTCAAGAAGGATTTGGTGAGGACACCGGAGATTGAGCCGCGGCCCGAATTGGCGAGGGCTCGGGGGATTGCTCGGTCAAATCGATGGGTTCTGAGCTCTCAACCCTTGGCTTCTTTTGTATTGGTCGACCTCCTGACCTGGTTAGATATCGTCTTGCCGGTGGCTTTGGAGGTGCGGGCTTCACCGGAGGTGGATTTGGTCTCGACGGCGAAGGCTCTGGAGCAGAATCTGGAAATGGCTCCTTTCGTAGCGTCTTTTTGCGGTTCGAAGGAGATGAAGATTTAGCCCCACGTGTTCGCGCCATTTCGGCCTACCAAACTTTGGCCGACGTTGCTGATCTGAGAGGATGACCGGAGGCTTGACGGCGAGGCTCACTGAAGAAGACGAAGAGGCTGCGAAAATGGTGTTATGATTTTTGAAACCCTTTTCGCAGCTCAAATGACCGGTATAAATAGAAAAAACGGAAGCCCAAGGGTCAGTTTAAGTTTCGCAACAAAACGCCAATTTCGCAGCAACTTGCCATTTTCGCAGCAACTTCGCAGTGTGTTTCGCAGCTGCGAAATTGATGTTACTGTACTGCGGAGTGGCACTCGTGTGCCAAACCCCACTTTCGCAATTGCGAAATTCCCTGCGGAATGGGACTTTCGGTGCGAAATCATGCTTTTCCATTTCGCAATGCATTTCGCAACTGCCAAATCGATGCTACTGTACTGCGGAGTGGCACTCGTGTGCCAAACCCCACTTTCGCAGCTGCGAAATACCTTCGCAGAGACTTCTACAGTGTTGCGGAATGGCTTGGAAACAAAATGCCGATTTCGCAGAGATTTCCTTCATGCTGCGAAATTTCGCAGAGCTCTGTTTTCACTCTGTTTTTGCTCTGTTTTTGCTCTGAATTCAACCCGATTTTTTTTCTTTCAATTCCCTTGAAATTTCTTCCACATGGGATCATTCAAAACGATTAAAACACACCTAAAAACATGATTTAAGATCAAAAACTAAGATCAAATGTATGGAAAAAACTTGAAAATTTACAAAATTTACAAACTGAACTGTGGTAAAACCACGTCCAGCAAAACCTTTTTCACTTAGGCTTTTTGAGGTTCAAGGAGGTTGATTGCCTCCTTTTCTGGTTTGAATGGCTCCATGAATGGCTTGAGACGATATCCATTGACTCAAAAGCTGTCCTTGCCATTGGAATTCAATAAGTCCACCACTCCATTGGAATATACTCGGTAAATAACAAATGGACCAATCCACCTTGACTTGAGCTTCCCAGGAAAGATATGGAGTCTTGTGTCATACATCAGAACTTTTTGCCCTTCCTGGAATTCCTTGTTGGAGATGAGTTGGTCATGCCACTTCTTCATCCTCTGTTTTGAAACTTTGGAATTGATATAAGCATTATTTCTTAATTCCTCCATCTCATTAAGGTCTAGAAATCTCTTTTCTCCTGCCTTGATCAAATCCATGTTCAGCTTCTTTATTGCCCACCAAGCTTTGTATTCAACTTCCATAGGGAGATGGCATGCTTTACCATAGACAAGACGATAGGGAGACATCCCAAGAATAGTCTTATAAGCTGTTCTATATGCCCACAATGAATCATGAAGCCTAATAGACCAATCTTTTCTGTTGGAATTCACCACTTTCATCAATATGTTCTTCATTTCCCTGTTAGCTAGCTCAACTTGCCCGGAAGTCTGAGGATGATAAGGTGTTGCCACCTTATGCTTCACTCCATACTTGGATAACAGAGCTTCAAAAGGTTTGTTGCAAAAATGAGCACCTCCATCACTCGATTATGGCTTTGGGCACCCCAAATCTTGAGAAAATGTTCTCTTTAAGAAACTTGAGAACCACCTCGTGATCATTTTGTTTACGGGGATTGCCTCAACCCACTTAGAAACATAATCTACCCCCACCAAAATGTAAGAATTACCAAAAGACATTGGGAAAGGTCCCATGAAGTCGATGCCCCATACATCAAATAACTCAACTATCGAATGGGGTTCATAGGCATTTGATTTCTTTTTGTTAGCTTTCCAAGCCTTTGGCATCTATCACAACTCCTACTCATGATGTGGGCATCTTTGAAAAGAGATGGCCAAGTAAATCCTGATTGCAATACCTTCATAGCTTGTTTTACGAGAGGCAAAATGGCCTCCACATGCATTCTCATGACAATGAGATAAAATCCCTTGCTTTGCTCATCTTCGGGAACACATTTCCTAATGATCCGATCTGCACAATACTTAAAGAGAAAGGGCTCTTCCCAATAATAAGCATGAATTTTGGCAAAGAAGTGCTTCCTGTCTGTGCATTCCACTCACTTGGAATTTCACCAGTTACTAAATAATTAGCAATATGAGCATACCAAGGAGTTTTCACTAGGAACATGAGTGATTCTTCAGGGAAATCATCATTAATAGGCAAGGGATGAGAATTGTGTGCTATAACTAACCTTGACAAGTGGTCAGCTACCACATTCTCCACTCCTTTCTTATCTTTGATTTGAAGATCGAATTCTTGTAACAAAAGAATCCATCTAATCAACCTTGCTTTTGCATCTTGCTTTGTCAATAAATACTTCAAGGCTGAATGGTCAGTAAAGACAATGATGAAAGACCCCACCAAATAAGCTCGAAATTTGTCCAAAGCAAATACCACAGCTAACAATTCTTTCTCTATAGTTGTGTAGTTCCTCTGAGCTTCATTTAGTGTTTTACTTGCATAGTAAATCACATAGGGCTTCCCATCTTCCTCTGCGGCCAAGCCACGGCTCCTATAGCAAAGTCATCGGCATCACATATTAGTTCAAAAGGTAATTGCCAGTTAGGGGCTCTTACTATTGGAGTTGTTGTTAAAAATTTCTTCAATTGATCAAAGCTATTCTGACACCTTTCATCCCATATAAACTTAGCATCCTTAGCTAACAGTTCACAAAGAGGTTTTGAAAGACTTGAAAAACCTTTTATAAACCTCCTATAGAAACCTGCATGGCCAAGGAACTGCCTTACTCCTTTTACAGTTGTTGGAGATGGTAATTTGACAATAAGATCCACCTTTGCTTTATCAACTTCAATGCCTTTTTCAGAGATGATATGGCCAAGGACAATCCCTTGACGTACCATAAAATGACATTTCTCCCAGTTGAGCACCAGGTCCTTTTCAATGCATCTATGAAGAACTGCTTCCAGATTAACCAAGCATTCCTCAAATGTACCTCCATATACAGTGATGTCATCCATGAAAACCTCCATAATTCGCTCCACCATATCACTAAAAATACTCAACATACATCTTTGGAATGTAGCAGGTGCATTGCATAAACCAAAAGGCATTCTCCTATAAGCATATGTTCCAAATGGACATGTAAAAGTGGTTTTTTCCTGATCTGCCAAATCAATTTCAATCTGAAAATACCCTGAATATCCATCCAAGAAACAATAGAATGGATGTCCCAGAGACTCTCTCCAGCACTTGATCAATAAATGGCAATGGAAAATGATCTTTCCTGGTTCTGACATTCAGCTTTCTATAATCAATACACACCCTCCAACTTTGAAGTGAGGCGTGTAGTAATTTCTTCCCCTTTTTCATTTTGAACCACTTGTGATCCCCGACTTCTTAGGTACCACTTGAGTAGGACTCACCCAAGGGCTATCGGATATAGGATAAATGATTCCCGCTTGAAGTAACTTCAGCACCTCAGCTCGCACCACCTCTTGAAGATGAGGATTCAACCTTCTTTGAAATTGTGAATTGGCTTTGCTTCCTCCTCCATATATATATGATGAGTACAAACTAAAGGACTAATGCCTTTCAAGTCAGATATTTGCCATCCTATTGCCTTCTTACACCTCTTGAGAACTTCCATTAAACAATTCTCTTGATGACTAGTCAGAGATGAAGATATCACAACAGGACATCGATTATTCTCCTCAAGATATGTATATTTCAGCTCCACAAGTAGAGGCTTGAGTTGAGTTTTGGAATTTCTTTTTCAACAGCTGCTTCCTCTTCTTTATTGAACAAAGGTAGAATCTCTTCTATCTTTCTCCAACTTTGTAGAGTAGCAAGCCTAATAGGAGATTCAGAAAAACCTTCCTCAATATCCACAAGACTTTCATTCAACTTGTCTTGCATATTTTGATTACAGTGCTCCTCCACCAAAGTATCAATAATACATAACTCCTCTGGACCTTCTTCTTCTTAGGAGTGATTTGTTTTTTAGACATATAGAAAATATTGAGATCCAGTGTCATGTTACCAAAAGTAAGTTGCATAAGCCCATTCCTGCAATTGATGATTGCATTTGAAGTTGCAAGAAATGGCCTCCCAAGGATGATAGGAACTAAATTAGCTTCCTTTACAGTAGGATCTGTATCAAGAACAATAAAAACTACTTTGGATAGTAGAAATTATCTACTTGAACCAATACATCCTCAATTACCCCTCTTGGAATTTTCATCGATCTATCTGCGCGAGATAGAGTGATTGCTGTTGGCTTCAACTCTCCAAGTCCCAATTGCTTGTAGACAGTATATGGAAGCAAATTCACACTTGCTCCCAAATCTAGCAAGGCTTTCTCCACTACCTTTCCTCCAATCATGACTGAAATGGTAGGACTTCCGAGGGTCTTTGTATTTCAAAGGAGACTTACACTGTAAGATTGCACTTACTTGCTCAGTCAAGAAGGCTTTCTTGTTTACAGTCAACCCTCTTTTGATAGTACACAAGTCCTTTAGGAATTTTGCATATGTTGGAACTTGTTTGATCATATCTAGCAGTGGAATATTAACTTTCACTTGCCTCAAGACTTCAAGGATTTCAGTTGCATTTCTAATCCCCTTTTTCCCCTGTAATGCTTGAGGAAAAGGTGGAGAAGTTGATTTCTTGACATTTCTTCCTTGAAGCTCCTTCTCTGCAATTGCTTTCATTGTTGAATCAGAGTCCTTCTTTTCTTCACTGATCTCACTCTCTTTATCTTCCATTTCCTTTCCTTTCTTTATCTCTTCTTCTTTCTCAACATGTGGCTCAGGTATTGGCTTCTCAATTTTCTTACCACTCCTTAAAGTGATCAAGGCTTTGACATCTTTCACCTGTGATGATTCTCCCTCTTGGCTTTCCACTTCATGGACACCTTTGGGATTTTGGTGAGGTTGAGAAGGAAATCTTCCCTTTTCTTGCAGTGTATTCAAATTTGTAAGCCTGGAGATTGAATACTTTGGATGTTATCAAATTTTTGATTCATATCATTTTGCATTCCATCCATCCTTTGATCAAGTCGAACATTGGTGGCTTCTTGCTTTCCAATAAAATCTCCCACTACCTTACTGAGATTGGCTACTATTTGTTCAATACTTGAAGATTGTTGAGATGGTGGATCCAGCTGTTGGTACTGAGTTGCTCTGGCCTTCCATGAGAAATTTGGATGATTCCTCCAACTAGAATTGTAAGTATTTCCATAAGGCACATTGCTATTGGGCTTGAATTGTCCAACAACATTTGCTTGATCTCTATACATTTCCCTTTCAGATGAAATTGCAGGGCATTCCTCCACCAAATGTTCATATGACTGACAATTGGGACATAACTTCGATTGCTGCGGTGCTTCAAAGAATGCTTTGCACTTCATGTATTCTTTTCAGCTGCAGCTCCTCCAATCTTCTTGTCATGGCTGCCATCTTTGCTTTCATGTCATCATCTTCTTTCAAGGTATACATCCCAGCCTTTGCATTGTAAGCATTCAACTGAGACTTCATTTTCCCCACTTCTCCTTTAGTCGGTTCATCCCAACCCCTAGAAACATCAGCCACATAGCTCAAGAAATCCATAGCTTCCTCTGGATTTTTGCTCATGAAATCTCCTCCACACATTGTCTCGAGGAGTTGCTTCATTGAGGAGGACATACCATCATAGAAATAACTCACCAGTAGCCAAGTATCAAAGCCATGGTGAGGGCAAGCATTTATAGCTTCCATGTATCTTTCCCAACACTCATAGAATTTCTCATTCTCTTTAGTTGAGAAGTTTGAAATTTGCCTTTTCAAGCCATTTGTTCTATGAGTAGGAAAACATTTCTTGAGGAATTCAGCTTGTAAGTCAGTCCAAGAGCGGATACTCCTTGGCCTTAAAGAATTAAGCCAAATTTTGGCCTTATCCTTTAAAGTAAAAGGAAATAACTTAAGCCTCATCAAATCAATTGAAGCTCCTCCCTCTTGGAATGTATTACAAACATCTTCAAATTCCTTGATGTGTGCATACGGATTCTCACTCTCCATCCCATGGAAAGTTGGTAGAAGTGGAACAAGATATGGTCTGATCACTAGCTGCTCGGTAGGGGGCACTATACATGATGGTGCACTCATACGAGGTGGATGCATACGATCCCTCATTGATCTGAATTCATTGAGATTATCTTGGCGACCTTGGTGACTATGCTTTGATCTTCAGGTGTAGCTTCCATGATATTCAAGATTACTTCAAATTCTCCCCTCTGAGGTGTATCACACTTAACAAGCCTTCCTCCACTGTCTCGTATCCACTTTGGCATACACAACTAGTATTCAGCTGCAACTAAAAATGAAAACAAAAGACAACAAAAGAAACAGGGCTACTACAATAAAATTAAACTAAGCTTAATTTAAAAAGATAACTTAAATTATAAAGAAAGAATGAAAATTAGTAAAGTGAAAGAAACTTTACCCACTTGTGATGAAAATCACAAGTGCTTAACAATTGGTATCACTATAAACCTGACACTCATTCCCGGGCAACGGCGCCATTTGATTCATGCCCAATTGGTGTCTTAGCTGATTTGTGTCCAGCTGGTGCTCCTTGGATGAGGGAGTGATCAACAAAATTTGTACCTATAACACCATACACTAGGGTAGCAAATAAAAAGCTACTATAGTATAGTGGCTCTAGGATCGTTCACTGGGAATGATTAACAAGCAATCAATGATACCAATTCCAAGTGAATTGGTCTTGTTTCATTTCAAGGTTAGCTTAAGAAGTAAAAACACAAACTTTGGTTGGTGAAGGTTTAGACTTAAACTAACTAACTTAACAGAAGTTTGGAATAACTTAGGAAGAAAAGCATTCCTTGAAGAATTAGGTTCACTGGGGTGGTTTCTCATGCAAAAGACAAAGCTCCGGTCAGATGGTTCATATCCTCGCGTTAGAGATTCAACATATAGTCAATTCTCTAGCCGGTGATGTACAGATTCATCCTTCAATTAGATTTCACTTTAATTCTCTCACTGATGCAACTTGCAATGGTTTAAACCTCTCACTAAGCCTTAACCATTCAAGGTGATCCTTAACCTTGGATTACCCGTCAAAAGCTCGCAAGAGATAACTAATGGATGTCTCCTAGGAGTCCAAAAGCTTATCAAGTGTTGGCTATTCTAGAAAATCCTACCCTGAAGTCACCTACCAGAGGCTCGCAAGGGGTAAACTAGTGCATTTCCATGGTTGGAAATCACTTGCCTTACCAAGTGTTGGCCCAGGAGACTCCAAGGTGTTTTAAGTTAACTAAAAACATTGAAATCACTAAAGGATTTCACTTCCTCTTCATTACTAGCTAAAACCACAAAGCTTTGCATTCTTGCACTTGGAACCATCCTCGGCTACCTTAGCTCCAAGGAATTAGAGGTTTAGCTACTCATTCTCTGGGGAAAACTCCTCAGAGAGTTCATAACTTAGTATTAAGTAAAAAATACAAAGTGAGAAGGTAAGGCAATTGAAAGAACTAAACTTTACTTGCTTACCAAACTTTTCAGAAGGAACTCCTCCCGAGAAACAGGCTCCCGAGAGGTATATATATTAACATAATATAAAACTAATTGTTACAAAGATATTTAGTCTTTTTACTAACTTAAAAACTAAGGAATCTTGTAATTGGTGGTTTACAAGGAGTATTTTGGGATTTAGACAACAAAAATCTAATGGAAAATATCTCCCAATGTTGGTAGCAAATATCGGGAGGCTTCAGGAACCATTTCGCAGGAGAAAAATGGTGTCTCATGAAATTTCTGCAGACACCCATGAGGGCTGCGAAATATTTTCGCAACACCAAGCTATCTCTGAAGGGTTGCGAAGTTGGCTTCCATCTTGAGGTTCCTAGCTTCCTTCTTGCGGCATAAAGCGTGCATCGTCAGAAGGAGAAACACCTTACTATACAAAAATGCTGCGAAATCACTTTGCAACAAAAGGGTGATTTCGCAACACTTTGCAAAATGCTTCCTTCAGCTCGGAGTGATTGGCTTGTAATGGCTGCAACTTCTTCGTTTTAACTCCGAATTGCACACCGTTTGAAGCATTGGATTTTTGAATTCCTGAGCTTTGAAATGGTATATAGCATGCATCATTTGGAATTCAGAAAGTGCTCCAAAAGTGGCTGCTACCACTGTCATCAAGAATATGCTCCATGGCTGATCCTCTTTGCTTTTTCTCCTTGCAATCCGGATTTACTCTTGGCAAATGATTTCTAAGCTTTGCCCAAGATTCCTCATAGCTCTCCTCAGTATTGACTTGCTTTGGTGATCAAAATACTAACAAAAACACCAAAACTTGCACAAAATGAGTAAAATTGCTTTCAAGGACCCTTAACATGCCAATTGAGTTAAAAGGCCTAAACTACTACTCAAAAGTGGTTAAAAGGATTGATTATAGGCTAATCAAATAACACTTTTTGAGTAGTAATCATTATTATTGGTTGACTATGGTTAAGGATTACATGGAATATGCTAAGTTTCAAGCATGTCAATTCCATGCAAACTTTATACTCCAACCCCTAAGCTACTCCATCTAATAGTTGCATCATGGCCATTTGATGCATGAAGTCTTGATGTGGTTGGACCCATCACTCCTAAATCCTCTACTGAGCATGCTTATCTATTGATGGTAATAGATTATTTTTCTAAGTGGAAGGAAATTGTGCCACTTAAGGAAGTGAAGAAAGAAACTATGGTGAACTTCATTCATAATAACATCATTATCAGTATGGGGTACCATGATACATAATCACTAACAATGGGAAACCTTTCTACAACAAATTGATGAGCAATCTTTATGAGAGGTTCAATTTCAAACAACACAATTCATCGATGTATAATGTACTGACCAATGGTCTTGCAGAAGCATTTAACAAGACCCTTTGCAACTTATTGAAGAAAATTTTTGATAAGTTAAAGAAAGATTGGCATGAAGGAGTAGGAAAAACACTCTCGGCATATTGAATAGTATATCGAACGCTTACACAAGCAATCCCTTACCTCCTCATTTATGGTGTAGAAGTTGTACTGCTCCTTGAGATTCAAATCCCCTCATTAAGGATTGCTATACATGAAGGACTTACCGATGAAGATAATGCCAAGTTATGTCTTCAAGAGTTAGAAGCATTGAACGAAAGGGTGCTCCTTCAATCCTTTCAAGTTGGTGATCTAATTCTCACAATTCGTAGACCCATCATCACCACACATAAGATTGGAAGCAAATTTACATCAAAATAAGATTATTGCCAAAGATGGATTCAGAGTTGGTCCTATTAATGAAAAATTCTTAAAGCATTATTATGCTTAAGTCACACCACACTCCTTGCCCATATGAGCTTAAAACTGCGAACAACACCAAAAAAATAAATAAATAAATTCCACTAAGTTGAAATCCTAAAAAAGGCGACTTAGGTAAAAGTTAAAACTTATGCTCATAAGATTAAATTCATTAGTATTGGCCAAAGTTAGAACAAAAAGAAAAAAAAAAATTACATTTGACTTGATTCCTTCTTCGTGAAGGGTACATAGGTAACTTGGGGAAATTACCTCAGCTTAGTCACCACCATAAAAAATAAATAAATAAATAAAATAAAATAAATAAAAATAAATGTCTATTTTTTATTAATATGTTTGACTAAGGCTAGATTTACTACATCTCAGTAAAAAATGAATGATAAAACTAAATAAGAAGGCACAACAATCATATCCACACCAAGCATGCAAGCTCATCATGTTGAGTCCTTAAGGCTTCTTGAAGTGTTTCCAAGGTCTTGAAATTAGCATTAGTGAGCACAAGAGTCTTGGAAATGGCGACTTGTTTTTCCCTCAGACAAGAAATATTGTTTTGTTTATTAGCTAAATTCTCATCAATCTCCAAGAGTGAGTTATGAAGTTGCTCCCTTTGCATACATAATTGCCCCAAATTCCCTCTTAGGTTTGCCCTGCATAGTGTCAAGAGTAACTAAGCCAAGTTTTAATGATTGACGATGGTTCACCTCTATACTCTCATAGTTTAAAGCATTAGCAATTTGGGATGCAACAATAGTTAAATGTTCGCTTTATCCTTCTGAAAATATCTTCATGGAGTAAGCACATCGTGCTGTATTAAGGTGATTTACACCTACCATTTACTTCTCAATTTGTGACTTTAATGGTGAAGGGTCCACTCCAATCTTCATAATAACATTAAAAAACTCATCAATTTTTCCTTTTAGTAATAGGAGACACTCACTAGAAGTTTTGAGAATCATTTTTTTAATGCATTCTCTTATCATACATGTTGTCTGATGTTGCATTATAAGTGTTTTTTAACGCTGCACATTAAGGATGATTTATTCCACATCAAATGTATCAATGGAATCAGGAGAAGCCATAGGAATGGTAGTAAGATATAGAGACTGTTGTCTAGCAATTAAACTCACAACAATTAAAAGTGTCAATTCATTATATGTTGTATTTTCAATTATGGTCTATTGACCTTGAGATTTGATCAAAACATCACTTGAGATGTTAGTAATAACTTCATTACCCAAATGGGAATAAGGCACAAATAGTTGAATGATAGAGTGATTTTTTTTTTAGATAGTTGAGTCAAGAGTCGTCGATCCTTTAGTACCAAAAACATTTTCAAATTGGTCCTTAAGAGAAATCTCATCACCCCCATAGACAAACTAATCGTCATCCTCCACCTAAGGCAAGATATTTATTTTTTATTTGTGTCAATGTAAAATAATAATAATAATAATAATAATTACCTTTTCACCACCAAGTTCCATTGGTTGAGTAGAGGTTGAAATGTCAACAAAGAAGACATCTACATCAAGTGGATGAGAGTTAGCCTCATCATAGTACACGGGGTTAGATCTAGTCTTTCAACATTTGAAGTAACGTTCACTTGTATCTTCAAAGTTGTCATTTGATACATTGAGGACCTTTGCATTGTCATCTTACTTAAAATCTTGGTAGTAGTGACCATTATCACCATAAAAAATAGTTCCCTCATGCTCTAAATGTGTTGAGGAATTAGCTTGATGGCCACCTACTTAGCACTTAGAAGAAGCTCTTGAATCATCAAGTATATCATCCTAGCTCCTTGTGACATTGTCTCTAACATTCCTCTTGCCATAGACATTTGAGTTGACCTTACGTGTTCCACTCTTTAGAGACTTTGAGGGTATTTTCCAAGAAGAATCAAGAGGATGCTTTGCATAAGTAGTGAGTGTTTCTTTCTCATAATTACATACTTCAAACCACCAATTTGCATAAGATCCTTGGTGGTGGAGACCTCTTTAAAGTTGTGACAATCTAGTATAGTGATTTTGGAGTGGGTACCTAGCTTGATGCATGACTCCCAATGTCGATACACTTTCTCTACAGTTCCAAAGAGGAAAACCTCTAGCAAGCCTCTCAAAACATCTTGAGGGTACCCAAACTGCCTATAAAATTAGTGAGGATAATATGGTTAGATTACCAAGATAGTTACCTTGTTGCAAAGATAAATAGTTAGAGTGAAGACTTATGAGATAAAAGCTCTAATAGTAGTAATATATTTGTCATTAGTGAAGTCCACACACTCATTTTGTCTTAGTGCTAGATGGTTCAACTTTACGCCCTTGCAAGACATTATCAAATCCCATGCTTATGAGTCTTCAAAACACTTAGCAAAAAACTTGCCAATCCATAGGGAATGATCCCAAGGAGTGATGAAATGGGTATCAAAATATTCGCTTAATCATCCATATAAATAGTGAATGAGGAAGATAGATGCATTAATCCTAGGCTTGGAAGACAGCAGGAGCGCTATATGTAACCTTTGACTTAACAAATGATTCCATTCAAGCCATTGCTAATGCTTGCTAATATCGGAAGAGCAAGGCTAAACATCTGAGACTTTTAGCCATTCTATTAGCTACCTTAAATACTCGAGAGTGAATCAAAGTGACTTTCTTCCTAGGAAGAACAAACTCGCACAATTAACATGTAAGGAAAGCAGCCAAATAAGTTTCCCCAACATCTTTCTCAACCACACCAAGGTCATCAATCACCTCCATCTCCAATTGACTATGAGATTCAATAAGGTTGATATCCCTAAAAGGATTATGAGTCTTTTTCAACCTCTATGCCTTATTCCTTGAACTCTTCTTTGGGGGTTTTGAATACTTTATTGGGCTTTTGTACCAAAATGACACACAAGAGGACATTTTAACTTATCTTTTATATTTAAAATTAAATCCAAAAAAAAATGATAGAATAACATCACTAATATAATATTTCTTAGTTGTAAGAAGTAAGATTTTATTTGCTTTATATTTTTTTTTATTTTTTAAGTTTTGAAGTCTTAGGACTTAAAAGACATTTCTAAGGTTGTTTCTTTTTAACTTACCATTTTCACTCAATTTTATCTCAATAGAAAAAAAAAAGTAAAAGTTATTTTATTTTTAATTTAATAGAAAAAGTCACTTCTCCTATTTGTTTTTTTTTTTTCAATAATTTAACTTTGTTATGGTTCTCAAATCCAATTTCTCAAACAAAGTAAAAATATTTATAAGAATTTTTGGCAATTCTTAACTAAAAAATAAGTTGAATTATATAATTGTTATGTATTTTAAATGAAAAATGAATTTACCATGAACGAAAAAAGTTATAATCATGAATAAAACCAAATATGATTGATATATTTTTTTTACTATGCAGTCACTATTTTTTTTCTTATAACTCATCAGGTTTTTACTAATTTAATTTGTAGGTTCTTGGTTCAAAAGTAAAAACAACAATATTTTAATTAGAAATGATTTTTGCTATAATTTTTTAAAATTCAATCTCCTAGATTACATCAAAATGAATCAAAATAAACAATCCTTAATTCTAATAAAATGTTTACAATTAGAACTTCAAAAATAATTTACACTCATCTAAATACTAACTAGAATCAATAATTTCAATTAATTTTGAAAAATGAAAAGTTAGGATTTGATACTCTTTCCCAAATTGAAAATGAAAAAATAAATATAAATATGAATATGTACCAAATAAAAACTACTGAGCATAAATGATATTTAACTAATTAGAAAAATTTTAACATTTTCCTAACAACTAAACAAAATTGAAAACCCTAATTATTATTCCATTACCAACTTCTTAGCTAATTATATAATTAATCATTGCAAAATATTTATTATTGTGATAAACTTTGGTACTTTGGTATTTCTAGATATTTGAAAATATATTATATTATAATTATTTTCAAAGTGATTAATTTTTATATTTTTATCTTCATTATTTAAAATAAGAAGAAATATGATCATTAATTTCATTAATAATTTTTGTATCTAAAAATAAATGGATTTAATATTTCATAGTATTTAGATATTTATAAAAAAACATAATATTTAATAGCATTCAAACATCAATAAAAAATAAAGTCTAAATACTTAAATGACATCCCTTTTCATTTAGATTAAAATTAAATGAAGATTATTGAGATTTTAGTTAAAAAATAAAAAATAAAAAATAAAAAACAAACAAACACAACAACACAACGTAAAATAGTGTAATTAGTTTCACTTAACCGATGATGAAGCACTTTAAGAATGATTAGAATCCAATTTGCCCTTATTTTCATAAAATTTCTTGGTAAATATTATCTAAGAAAATTTAAATAATTCAAATTACACAATGATTTTTTTTCATACACAACCAAAATGTATCCAATTAATTAGAACAAAATTTATGCTTATAATTAGTAATCAAATAACACAATGAGCTTCCTACAATTATCACAAAACTTGTACATTTCCTTGAAGGACCTTGCACTAAGAGTAAGCTCATATCTGACCTTCTAGAGTAGAGGAGGCATACCTTCAAGATGCAAGCACAACGAAATTGGAAGATGTTCAATTTTTTATTTTTTATTTTTCTATATGGCAATTAAATAACTCAATAACGAAGATGTAGGGCCTAAGATTCAAGGAAGAGATGTTTAGTGGAAATTGGGTTAGGAGGCTGTTATTATGTACAAGCAAAAGCTATAGATAAAGAAACAGTTTTCCGTAAGTATTGTTGTAAGTATTTTAACAATAAGGACTTAGCTAAGGTATAAGATTGGATTTATATTGATGAGAACTCATTTTCACTTTATGATATACTCCTAAACTTATTTTTTTACTTTAGTTACAAGTTAAAATTAAAAGCAAAATGATAATTTTTAAGAGGTAATATAAAAATTCTATTAAATAGAAAAGAACTTATTATGTAAGCCAAATTGGCTTTTTAGAATAAGTAAAATTTTTTTCATAATAAATCCTTTTTTAAGTCATAAGGTTTTTTGAACAAAATGAATTAAATACGTATAGACTTTCTTATTAAATTTAAATAAGAGTTTTTAGTTTCTTAGAAGTCAATTCAAAGAAGGTAATAATAATGTAGATAAAAGAAAATTAAACCATAAATATATACGTTGAGAAGCATTTTTTACTAAAATAAGGACAAAAAAAGAGGAGGGCGGGGGGAAGGAAGAAAAGGATACATCCCTATCTTGGTTATTGCCTTAATAATAGGTTAGATTCACCAGCTTCCATAACACAAAAATGTAATGGGTGGTGATTTCATCAATGCTTGGAGGTTATTCTTTACCTTCATAGATTTTAAATGAAATAACTGTACAGATAATCATGACATACAAGGGACAAAGAGAAAGAAGAAAGAAAGAGAGGAGAAAAACAAAGATTTTTTATGTAATGAGTGATGATTTGATCGATGCTTGGAGCTTATTATTCTTTATCTTTATAGATTTTAAATGAAATAATTGTTGAGAGAATCATGGCATAAATGGGGACAAATAGAAACATGAAAGAAAGAGGAAAAAAAAATACAAAGTTTTTTATGTGATGGGTGGTGATTTAAGGAAGTTCTACTGTGCTTTTCTATGTTTATCTTTAAAGATTTTAAATGAAATAATTGTTGAGATAATCATGACATAGAAAGGGACAAAGTTTTATATCTTTTATAGATTTTAAATGAAATAATAGTAGAGATGATCATGGCGTATAATGAGGAGATGATCATGGCGCATAAGGGAATCTTTTCTCATGATCAAGAGAAAAAAATAACGGTCATCCCAACCTTAACTCTTCCCTTGCTTTTGTTTTGTCCCATGGATGATGAAACAAGTCTTCATATCGGGTCGAAAATCGACTTTGATATTATTTGTAAAGACCTATGCCCATTCTTCCCTTGCTTTCGTTTTGTCCCATGGATGATGAAACAAGTCTCTATATCGGAATCGAAAATCAACTTTGATATCAGTTGTAAAAACTTATATCCTAAATATTGTCTGTTCTAAGCCAAAAAGAGATTCTCATAACTTTAAATTGTATTTATTGTGTTAAAATGAATTCATACTCATATACCATAAATTTTTTTCTCTTTTATCCGATATTGGATATCACAATTCATGTAACTCAACAAAATCGAAAAAAGCAGAAATATCGGGCAAAAAAAGTAAGAAAATTGAAAAAAAAAAAAAAAGCACATGCATGGTAATAAAAGGCTGGATTCTATTATCCGGGATTTCGCAGAAAATCCGATTTTTCTCTCCATGTTGTGTATATATAATCATGTGTTGGCTGTTGGTGGTGGCTCCGGAGGTTGCAAGTTGATTCCCGACCTGGGCTTGGGCTTTCTATGGCCATGCAACATCTTTGGTGGCCCAGGGACTCCAGCTAGATGCACAGGAGTGCTTATTTTGATGGGGGTCCGGCTAAATAAACACAAGTGCTTATTTTCATTTTTCTGTGCTTTATGTTGTTATCAAAACTTAAATATCATCTCATGAGTGGCAATAAAAGTAAATAGTACAGGTGCAATAATCAACTTTAACCTGTCTTTTATATTTAAAATTGAATCCGAAAAAATGATAGAATAACATCACTAATATAGTATTTCTTAGTTGTAAGAAGTAAGATTTAATTTGTCTTTTTACTTAAGTTTTAAAGTCTTAAGACATATTTCTAAGGTTGTTTCTTTTTTAACTTTTCATTTTTAGTCAATTTTATCTCAATAGAAAAAATAAAAGTTTTTTTTTTAACTTATAATTTAATAGAAAAGGTCACTTTTACTAGTTTTTTCAATATTCTAACTTTGGTATGGTTCTCAAATCCAATTTCTCAAACAAAATAAAAATATTTTTAGAAATTTTGGGTAATTCTTGACTGAAAAATAAGTCAAATTATCTAAATTTAAATATTTTAAATGAAAAATGAATATACCATACACATAAAAAAGTTATAATCACGGATAAAACCAAATATGATTGACATATTTTTTTACTTCATGGCTAATTTTGTAGGTTCTTGGTTCAAAGGTAAAAACAGTAAGATTAAAATAATAAAGTTTTAATTAGAAATTATTTTTTCTATGCTTTTTTTGAAATTCAATCTCCTAGAATATTACTACAAAATCAAAATAACCAATCCTCAATTCTAATAAAATGTTTAAAATTAGAACTTCAAAAATAATTTACACTCATCTAAATGCTAACTAGAATCAATAATTTCAATTAATTTTAAGAAATAAAAAGTTAGGATTTAATACACTATCGCAAATTGAAAATAATAATAATAATAATAATAAATGATACTTAATATGTGCCATATAAAAACTATCAAGTATAAATGATACTTAGAAATTTTTTATCATTTTCTTAGCAACTAAATATAATTGAGAACCCTAATTACTATTCTATTATGGACTTCTTAGCTAAATATATAATAAAAAGTTAGGATTTAATACACTATCGCAAATTGAAAATAATAATAATAATAATAATAAATGATACTTAATATGTGCCATATAAAAACTATCAAGTATAAATGATACTTAGAAATTTTTTATCATTTTCTTAGCAACTAAATATAATTGAGAACCCTAATTACTATTCTATTATGGACTTCTTAGCTAAATATATAATTAATCATTACAAAATATTTATTATTATGATAAATTTTGGTATTTCTCGGTATTTGAAAATATATTATATTATTATTTTTTTAAAATGATTAATTTTTATCCTAATTATTTAAAATAAGAAGAAATATAATCATTAACTTCATTAATATTTTTTTGTATCTAAAAATAAATAGATTTAATATTTAATTCTATTTAGATATTAATAAAAAAACTTAATATTTAATAGCATTAAGATACTAGTAAAAAATAAATAGTCTCAATACTTAATGTCATTCCTCTTTATTTGATTCCTTTTTATTTAAATTAAAATTAAATGAAAATTATTGATATTTTAGATAAAATAAAAATAAAAATAAAAAACAAACAAATCAACAAAGAAACACAACACCACAAAGTGAAATACTGTAACTAGTTTCACTTAACTGGTGGTCAAGCACTTTGAGAATCATTAGAATCCAATTTGCCCTTATTTTGATCAAACTTCTTGGTAAATATTTTCTAAGCAAACTTAACTAATTCAAATCACAATGAATTTTCTTTTAATACACAGTCAAAATGTATTAAATAACAGAATGAGCTTACTACAATTGCCACAAAACTTGTACATTTCCTCGAAGGACCTTACACTACAAGGAAAAAGGTATATGGTGACATTTATAACGAGTCACCATAAACATAAGGTGTCACTACAACATAGCGTCACCTTCTCCACTGACACCATAGAGGGTACCAATTGGTGACGTATTTGGAAGTGACACCAAAGTAGATAAATGGTGACCCATTCAGAAGTGACACCATATATTTCTAGTGATGATAGGGTGTCACATTAAATACATCATCTTTGAGTTATGATGTCACATTAAATGCATCACCTTTGAGTTATGGTACCACATCATTGTAAATTATTGTGGAATATATGATTGGTTTTAGTTGTTGATTTTTGTAACGCTTATAAATTAATAAGATTAACCTGTTTATATTTTGTCCATAAATATAACAATCATATTATATTTAACTCATTTTTCTGTAATGTTTCGGAATAACTCATAATACATTGATCATCTAATAATATTTGTATATCAAATGTTCACAAAAGGATAGTACGTCCAACATATCAAACCCATCAAAACTAAAAAAGAAGAGTGAATACATACCAAAACATGATTTAGAAATGTTAAAGATCCCAAGATTCATGTACACCTCCATTTCATAAGCATAAAACCGGCTAACCATAAAATGACATAGAAGTCCCATCTAAAAATCTAAATTTCTCAGTTGCAATTAAAGTAACGTTTATGTGCTACAACGTATGACATAAGAGTTGCATTTTAAAACCCAAAATCTTGTTGCCTTCTTCTTTCTTTTTATTCTCCATTTCACCCTCCCAAGAGTGTATACCTGCATTTCAAAATTTAATGAGTTTTAGAGATTTTTATTGAAGAAAATAAACAAGGATCTATGTTATCATAAATGAACAAATCTAAGAATTAAAATTTTTTTTCAAATAGAAACATTATTCAAAGAATAAGCATTACTATACATTACCTATGGAAAAATTCATGTAGTAGCTAAGGGACTCACCATGCATGGTGATCATGATGCATCAACATGATTCATGATTAGTTGTAGCACAAAAGTAGCCCATTCTTCTCTAATTTCATCGAATTCTACTTGAGAATATGTTTTTTTTTATTACAAAACTGAAATCAAATAAGAAAATAACATTAAAATGCATAACATTTGGAAGCCTAAAACTATGTACAATTCATTAAATAAGTAATACCTTTGAAGCAATAATTGTAGGATAAAAAATTATCTCTTTAATGAATCTCATAACAAAGTAGCCACATTCGAACCCTCCTTCTTGTCTTGGACACTAATCGATCAATTAAAAAATAACATTAGTACTCACATATATAAATGGTGCAAATGCATAAGCTAATGTGTAAATAAAAATTTTTGGATGTCACCTGCACTAGTTGCTAAGATGGCTCCCTCTTAGATGTTTTCTTTGGAGATATTCAAAGAGCCCTATGTAAATAAGTTCAATGGGTACATTTTTAAAATAGGTAAATGCTATATGTTTTAATATATATAAATAATAATAAAAATGTGTTTGAGGTGAATGTCTTTTTTTTTTATTTAAAAATAATACTATGAAAAATAATAGGAAGAACTTACATGTTTACGATATCCTTTAAGTCCTCACATGGTTTGTGATGCATAGGGTCAAGATAGTGGACTATCATTTTCCTTGGCTCAAGCACTACCTAAATATAAACCCTTTAAGTCCTCATATCTATTTCTATTAACAAAATATAAAAACTTTCCAAAACTTAACTACTTAAATATAAAAACAAAATCAAATAAAATATCTAGCTAATTGGATTTTAGAAACTAAATAAACTATAAATAAACTAAATATAAAAACTAAATAAAATATCTATGCCCATGAATTAATTGAAGAGGATAGAAAGACACAGAGAGAACATGGCTATGGTTATGATTTCCATCTTATCATTTCCTGTCAATACCACACATGCCCATTTTAAGGTTGGACACTACTTTTGTTGCTTTGGACTTGGAAAGGGAACTTCAAAATTGAAAACATAAATAAACCCTTATGTAAAAAAAAAAATAACATTAAAATATAATTGAGCATTAAAATATTTACTCTCTTTCATCACTTTCATTTGAATATTAATAATCTCTTATTGAGATAGATACTTACAATTTAACAAAATAGAAATTCCTAATAATAAAAAATATAAAATTTCTATTTCTATTAGCAAAATATAAAAACTTTCCAAAACTCAACTACTTAAATATAAAAATAAAATCAAATAAAATATCTAGCTAATTGGATTTTAGAAACTAAATAAACTAAATATAAAAACTAAATAAAGTATCTATGCCCATGAATTAATTGAAGATGATAGAAAGACACAGAGAGAACATGGCTATGGTTATGATTTCCATCTTATCATCTCCCGTCAATACCACACATGCCCATTTTAAGGTTGGACACTACTTTTATTGCTAGACTTGGAAAGGGAACTTCAAAATTGAAAACATAAATAAACCCTTATGTAAAAAAAAAAGTAACATTAAAATATAATTGAGCATTAAAATATTTACTCTCTTTCATCACTTTCATTTGAATATTAATAATCTCTTATTGAGATAGATACTTACAATTTAACAAAATAGAAATTCCTAATAATAAAAAATATAAAAATTTCTATTTCTATTAACAAAATATAAAAACTTTCCAAAACTCAAATAATTAAATATAAAAATAAAATCAAATAAAATATCTAACTAATTGGATTTTAGGAACTAAATAAACTATAAATAAACTAAATATAAAAACTAAATAAAATATCTATGCCCATGAATTAATTGAAGAGGATAGAAAGACACAAAGAGAACATGGCTATGGTTATGATTTCCATCTTATCATCTCCCGTCAATACCACACATGCCTTCTCGGATTGGTCCTTTTGGGGTTGGATACTCTCAACGAAATTCTATATCTCATTCCCACTTAGATACAAACAGAAAAATCATTCTTTTTTTTTTTCCTCTCTCGTTTTTTAGAAAGGATGAAGATTATGTGATAGTATATCTTAAAAAAATTTTGTACCTGTCATTCTCACACAAATACATATTAAAAATCATTCATTTTTTCCTGTTTTTCACTTTTTTTTAAGGACTTGATCATGTGTTTGGTTTAGATTAAAAAAATCAATTAATCTACAGTTTTTTCTTCCATGCTAGAAGATTAAACCTAAATTTTTCTTCCCTACAACTCAAGAAAACACAATTCACAAAAACCATAATACAAAGATGTTGAAACAATTAATATAATGGCATTAATAAAAGAAAAAAAAATGATAGATCCAAGAGATTTTGGGTTACCTGGGAGTCCACAAAGTGAAGAATGTCGGTTTTGAGCGTGTTGACTATGGATGGGTGAGAGAAAAGGTTGAAGAAGATCATGATTTTATATATAGGATTTATATATTGAGATTTTTTGGATTGTGGGTGAGATATGGAAACAATGGGATTTTTATATGGTATCCATCATTATTAATTCTAAAAGTGGGCTCATCAAGTTATAATACTTAAAAAAATTTATTTTATATGATGTCACTTCCCAAAAAATGACACTATAAATATAAAATTATTATCATCTAACTACCTCAATTGAAGATTTTTTATATGATGTGTCACCTTTATTAATTATAAACCCTATGGTGTCATTATTTTAAAAGTGACACCGTAAATAGTGACACCATAAACTATTTTTGTAGTAGTGTTACACTAAGAGTAAGCCCATATCTGACCTTCCAGAGTAGAGGAGGCATACCTTCAAGCTAGGATACATCCCTATCTTGGTTCTTGGTTATTGGCTTTATAATAGGTTATACAGATTCACCAGCTTCCATGACACAAAAAAACAATGGGTGGTGATTTCATCAATGCTTAGATGTTGTTATTCTTTACCTTCATAGATTTTAAATGAAATAATTGTACAGATAATTGTGACATAAAGGGGACAAAGAGAAAGAAGAAAGTAAAAAAACACAGAGTTTTTATGTAATGGGTGGTGATTTGATCAATGTTTGGAGCTTACTATTCTTAACCTTTATAGATTTTAAATGACATAATTGTTGAGATAATCATGACATACAAGGGGACAGAGAAACAGGAAAGAAAGGAAAGAATGAAGAAACGAAAATACAAAGTGTTTTTTATGTGAAGGGTGACGATTTAGGATTTAAGAAGTTCTACTTTGCTTTTCTATCTTTATTTTTATAAATTTTAAATAAATAATTCTTTAGATAATCATGACGTATAACGAGGAGATGATCATGATTTGAATATTAGAATTGAAACAGAAAATGATGAGAGAAAAGAAAAAAAAAGGTCACCTCAACCTTAACTGTTCACTTGCTTTTTATTCAATACTGCGAGGTTACATTAATACTCTAAAAAAGACATCTTAAAATAAATTAAAAAACATATTTCAATGGCTTTAAAGTAGAAAATTATGTCAAAAGTTAATTTTAGAATACTAATTTAACTTTGAATTATATTACTTTATTGCAGCTGTCTACCTCACATATTGGGTCTCAACGTCCCTAGTGAATTGTGACATATGCAGCTGCATATGGATCATCACTGCAACTTTTTAAAATACAAGTAGTAAGAATATGACAATCACCACCAACAAGGCTCTTGTTTGTGGCGCAGACACTCATTTCCACAAACCTCAACAATATAGGACCCTCAGACACGTATGAGAGCAGACCTTAATAACATTTGGTCAATAAAGATGAAACCGCATAAGGATAGGTCAAATCACAAAAGCTTATATGTTCTTAACACAAACGATATTTTTATAAATATGAAGAGTAGGCAAACCCTATAGAGGCTCTTTACAATTCAACTTACTGACACCACTTTGTAATGATCCACACCCAATTATATAGATATTGTTTACTTTGGATCCAAAGGGGTCTTTACGACTTTAAAACACGTCTATAAGGTTACAAGGAGTCTATACTTATATAGTGTCAAAAAATTTCCTCTCTATTCAATATGAGATGTCACAAACACCCCCATTACCATGCAGACGCAATGTCCTCGTTGTATCCTACAGGATTGTGGAGCCAAATAAACAAACACCCCCTACGGGGCCAAACAAACCCCTATACCACAGTTGGGGATCATCTCTGATAAGTATTAGAGTTCTTACACTAAACATATTTGATGTAATTTGCCTTTGTTTCAAAGGTTAGATACATCTTACTCCTTAAAGATCCATGACTTAATGATTGGAACTCCAACAACAGGAGCTTTGAAGCAAATACCCTCGTGATATTGAGGTTTGGGGCCATGAAATTTTTTGCTCTAACAAGTACTGCTGATCATAAACACATCATTGCTGATAGAAGAACCCCAATCCGTCTAACCAAACTTCATAGTACGTATGGGATAAAACTAATATTCCTCAATCAGCTCTAAATGATAAATAGTCTAACCAAACTTCATACTACCGGATAAAACTAATATTTCTCAATCAGCTCTAAATGATAAACAGAACATTATACCATTGGAGACAATATGGTTGAATTTGTTTTAGTTTCCAAGGTCATTTCCTATTCAAGATTCACATCTCAAATTAGATCTTGACACAATTATCCTTGTTTGAATCACATTCCAAATTAAAACTTTAGTAACATTCTCAAAGCTCTCCCAAATTCAATGTGGCATGAGAGGAGCCATCTAGTGTCTCTGGATTCTCAACAACCCTTGATAAACCAAGGCTCACAGTACAATCATCTTACTTTGACACAAGCTTAGTTTCCACTCAACTAAATGTTGCCTTTTATTAGAGGCCTTGGCGTAGCTCATCACTTTAGTAGATAATGAGACTCTACTAGAAATATTAGAAGATGTGAAAGATGATCCCAAATCCACAATATTGACAAACAATGGGCTTCTAGTTTAGAATGTTCTCAACATTGCTACTGATTAATTAATTAGCTAAGTCCAAAGAAACCATTCACAAACTCCTATATAATTTTGTGTATTTACCAAACTCTCTTATACACACATGTGAATAAAGAACCTAACTATTAATTAGCACCCAAAACTACTGGTGTTTTTCTATTTAAAAACAAGTTTTTAAATAACTGTTAAGTATAGATCATTATCTTTTAATGTTGGTGCAAGTGAACAAATTTTATTACCTTGTAGATTTTATAGTTCTGGACACTGAGCCTTTAAGAAAAGGGATGAATTCAATTCTAATTATCTTGAGATGACCATTCTTAGTTGTTGCCAATGTACTCATCAATTGCTGAAATGAGGTCATGCAACTATCATTTGGGAATATGATTTTGGGGTTAATCATGTGTTTCATTTATGCAAGCAACCAGTTGATCATGAAAAGTTTGCATCTAAATAGGTATGCTTAATTAACACTTAAGAAATATGATGAAGAATGAGAGACAACCAATGAAGTGATTGTTGGGAAACCCTAGATTACTCCATTCCTAGGCCTTGGATCATTGGGGTGCATGCAATCCTATCCTAGGCTCTCTAGATCTGAGCACAACAAAAAGCAGTTAGCCCTTAATGAAAAAAGGTGACTCCAAATAAATAAAAAATCGGTTTCTAAATAAGCAAACTAAAATGGTTTCTTATTGTATGGGGCTAAAGAAATATGTTCACATAGTGGATAAAGTGAGTGTTCATGTTTGAGGGTGTAAACACAAAGAATGGGAAAGTGTGGTTCAATAATTATCTCTTTTTTGGTTCATAATAACATTTTTTTTTGTGTAATATAATGATCCTCTCTTGATTCGTCCCCATTGCAGTCATGCCATTTGATTCTGGCTTAGACGGGTGTCATCAACAAAATTTATAAAACCTAAATCACCTCACACTAGGGTAGCATAGCTAACATAGTATAGTGGCTCTAGGATTGTCCACATGGATGTGTTTTCATCATACAATTGACTTAAATGAAGGAAATAACATGGTGCTTTTTCTTATGAAAGTTAGCTTTTAAAGAAAATGGAATTGTGGTTGCAAAGATTGATTTTAAGCTAAGCAAAAACAATAAGTGAGATTAACTACAAAGAAAAGGTCTCTTAGAGCTTTAGGTCACTAGGATCGAGTTCCTTAGGCAAAGGGGGAGATTTCGAATCTTCTCATCGCGTTGGGGATAATAACATAAAGGATGGTTATCTCCCGAACCGGTTTTATATTTAGCAATTAAGATTTGATCCAAAGGTTTCATGAGAAATGGTAATTGCTTCCCATTAATGGCTTTAAACACTAAAGACTTTCACCTTGAACCACCTTCCAATGGCTCATAAATGATAACTAATAGATATCCATGGATCTAGCAATAAGCATCTATGGAATCCGAAAAACTTACCAAGTATTGACCATTCAAGGTGTTTTTAAGGGATTTAAAACTAAACCTTGAAATAAAAACCATTGATGGCTAACAACTACTGTCATTTAAAGCAAGGACAACTCCCACCTTTGCATTCAGGTCCTTCACCTAACTTCCATCACTCCAAGAAACGTAAAACCTAGCCACTCATCCCCTGAGAAATAATCCTCAGAGGTTGTTTGGCTAGCAAAAAAAGTGAAACAAAATGAGAAGGAAAGGCAAAGCAAAAGCTCTATATATTTCTTAGTACAGGAAATTTTCAAGTGTTTAATGAATAACCACTACAAGAAAAAAGGCCATTGTTGACAGTTTTTTTTCTGTTAAGATAAGGTATATCTATCAAGATAGGTTACTATTTGTATATGTCATATATGCCAGTGTCAAGAAAAGTCTAAAGCTAGCTTGACATATACATATGTCAAGATTTATCTATTTCTACTAATGATGAAATCTTAATAGTATGATATCTATCAATGTTTCTTTTACTTATGTCAATGTTGAATTTAACATATGACAAGATTACTTGATCTTAATTCAAGGTTAACTTACTCTTTTGTTAAGGTTACTTCAACAAGTGTCAAGGTCAGACATCATATATGTCATGATTAATCCCACATATGTCAAGATTTCTAAATATATATGTCAAGGTTAGATTTTATATATGTCAATGTTTGGTATCACATATGTCATAGTTGCCACTGCACATGTTAATATTGGGCATGAGCCATATGTCAATATAACTTATGAAAAATTTAATATTATTTTATTATAATTTTTATTTTTTAATGGAAAATGAACATGTTATATACCATATGAAACCTATCCCAAAATTAAATTTGGTATATTTTTAATTATGATAATCACAATCAAGTCCCTAAAATAATTTAAATAAATTACTATTTAAGGAAAAAAAATCATTACATATACATTAATTATTAAGAACACAATTCCATAAATGTTTTTCAAGTACCTCTCTATTTTCTATATACAAACAAAACCTAGCTAAAAACATTCAATTAAAATAATATACAAACTTAAATTGAAAAGTACAACACTATCTTCATAAGAGGTGATCTTTGTTTCTACATCATTGTCTTCTTCTTGATGTATTTCGTAGATACCTAATAGAATAAACACAAAATTAATATAAAATTAAGTAACAAATACCAAAAAATTAAAAGATTTTTTTTTCATAGGACAGTAAAGATACTAACCTTCAATATCACAAAGATAAAATAAATACACCTATTGATCTTTAATATCATCAATTGTAATTGAATTGATTTTGTGATTCTAGATTCAATGTAAAACACGGTGGATATTCAAACTCGCACATCCTCCAGGATGAAGCCTCATCCATACTTATCTCTTGCTTGAAGCCCAATCAATGGTGAACCATGACCTCAACAATCCTAAGGTTCAACAAAACTCCATGGCTCTCAAAGAACCAACCTGCTTATGTGCGCCTGATACTCTTATTATTGGGCTCAATCAAATGAAACACAAGGCCCAAGTAATAAAATATTATAACATCAAACCCATGCACCAAATATTTGAAGCCCAGTCATAAAGCAAATGAGACCCAAGCCCAAATAAAAATTAAATTAAAACTACCTCAACAAGTACTGTAGAGATCCAAGGAAACTTACCTACGTCTCTTGAAGCCCTAAGATGAAGAACGAAGTGGCAACCATGGAGATGGTGGTGTTGATGTCAGTCCAACAAAATTCAATGGGTAATGCAGGAGGTACCAAGATTGTGGGCTGCAACAATGGTGGCTATGATGGTGATGGAACATCAAGAATCGCATCGGGGCTATGGCGAAACAATTGCAACTGTGTCGAGACTGTGGTGAAACATCGAGAAGCACGTTTGAGTTGTAGTGAACATGGGAACAATAGCCATGGGGGGAATATAAAGATGGTGGCATGGTGGGTGTGGGACTCATGGATGGTAACAACAAGGGAGATGGAGGGGGTGGCGTAGAGGCTGCCATGAATATGAGGATGTGAGGATGAAAAAAGAAAGAAGAAAGAAGAAGAAAGAAGAAAAAAAATAGGAAAAGAAGAGAAAAAGGAAGATGAGGAATATGAGAAAGATGGGGCGGCTGTAAATGGAAGGAAATGGAATAGAAAGGAAAAAAAAACTTATTTATTAAGCTTTTTTTATGGTTCAGGCAAAAGCATAAATGTAATGGGCCCAAACTAAATAAAATGGGCTTAAAATATTTTAAAAGAAATGGGTCTATGGATTGATTTTGTGGGTCTACAGTTAGTTATAATACCTAAATACTAATTAAGTTATTCTTAGTAGATTTAATGTCTAATTAAACACATAAATAATAACTTAATTACCTAATACTTGTGAGACCCCGACCCAAGTTAGTGGCAATATATTTTAATTCCAACAATTAGAAATATAAAGACATAACTTAGTGTCTTATACAAAATATTAAAATAAGATTATAGGTATAGTTTTCAATATATTGATATTATTTTTTAAATGGAAACATTATCTTATCCTTTTTAATCACAAATTTCTATTCAAAATAATAATGAATATGCTTGTAAAAACTACCAAAATTTGATAAAATTGCCTTAAATTAGGATTTTGTTTTTCAATAACTCAACCTTAATAAATTAAAATAAAATAGGCTTATTTTCACTTACAAATTATATGTTAAAGTGACGATACCAAATATTCTAATGTTAAAATATTAATTTATTAAATATTTATTAACTTATAAATTTCTATTTAGGTTGTGTCATTATAAACCATATAAAAATTTAGCAAATGCATGTATGTCATTATTACTTTTATTTAGATAGAAAAGATTAACTATACTTTGACTAATGAATATTTAGTCAAGATTGCATATCATTAAACCAAGGAAAATTTAGCAAATAATATATATATGTCATTATTGCTTTCATTTTGGTACCTTGACATATGAACATATTAATTATAGATTGACTTATAAATTATTTGTCAAGGTCGCATCATCATAAGTCATGGAAAAATGCAATAACTATTATATATGTCATTGTTGATTTAAACTAAATTGTATATGTCATAATCGTTCATTTAAATAGACAATCTTCATATATATTATCTTAAGTCAAGATGATATATGTCAATAATGACCTTTTTCTTGTAGTGAACATAGATAATAATCCATCCCTCTGTCTCTCTCCTTATATATATGCTACCTAAAAGATATATAAAAAGATATAAAAGAAAATGTCTAGGTTGGTTACAAGGAGAAACTAGGAAATTACACAAAATATCTGAAGATAAAAATCTAACGGAGTCGGTGCATAGGAAAATTTCGCATACCATGCGAAATTTGGCATGGTGTGTGAAATCCTTTGGCTACCTCAAGTGGTTTCGTATGGTGTGCGAAATTTCGCACAGCCATGAGAAAATGCTAGTTGTTGGATTCCTTCCTCTGGTTTTCCTTCTTACATCTCTGATTGGCATGGCAAAGGGCTATGAAGTGCTCCAAAGCTTGGATTCTTCATGTATTTGAGCTTTAACTTGCATTGCCATGGATTTCACAAAATTCTCCCTTATTCTTGGCTTGTTTCAATGATAAAAAAGCTACCAAAAACACCAAAACTTGCCAAAAACTAATTAGTAACCCTTGCTAGGCTCCTTAATGTGCCAATTGAGTTAAAAGGTATTAACTACTACTCAAAAGTGTTTGAAACGGTTAGTTTCAAGCTATAAAAGAGTACTTTTTGAGTAGTAATCACTCCCCTCAACCGACATATTGCTAGTCCCTTAGCAATAAAGGAGAGATAAAGAAGAATAGACAGTAAAATAATTTACAACATCATGCTAATCACTCCAAAAAATTCTTAAGTGGCATGATACGGATTATACTCTCTCATGGAATATCAAAGAGGCAAAACCCAACCTTCAACAAGAGTCATCAAATCTCTTGCCTAATCACAATTTATAAAGAGTAGGCATTATGCAAATTTAAGCATCGAAAGAATTTCCACTCCCAAAGGTCCAAACCTTATTCTTCCATAAAAATCTAAGTGTTAAGCTTATTAGTTTCCGATTATAGTATGTCAAACTATTCTCTCCCCCCAACCTAGATCTTTCTCAAACTTTAGCAAACTGTCCAACCTCCAATAGGCTAAGAACGCACCTCTTTTATTTCACAATTTTTTTCATTGTAGGAGTGCAATGTTAAAGGTATTGTTTTCTAAAGCATCCATGTAATGGGGATCCATCGATGACTCTTAACCAATCAAGGTTTAGGGCATCAAGTTTTAAGGATCTTTCGACCACTAACTCCTCCTATTTTTCCCCAGACTTTTGAGATTGAAATTCAATACCCAAGCACCTACAATATGTTAAACTCCACCTATTCACCCTTGTAATGAGCATTGAGGTCGGTGACTCCCAACCAATAAAGGTTTAGGGCACCGGGTTTTAAAGACTTTCATTGTATACCCCTCGGACCTTGCTCGGGTTTCAAGGCAAGCAAAACACTTTGTTTTTTTTTTTCGAAGGCTCATTGGCCTTTTATAAGGTGTCCCAACACTAGTAAAACGAGGTCAAAGGTACCAAGTCAAAATTTTCCTAAGTTCAGGGGGTGAGATAGTTTTTCATCTTATAACTGGAACCTAATGTGCATAGTGTGTGGTAAGATTAAAGTGGAAGAAATAAGGTTGAATTCCATAGGAGTTTTAATAATTCATCAATTTCCATAAGCATAATACAAACTCTAAGATTCAAGTAAAAAGACAAGAACTCAATTCCTCTCATTTCATTTTGAGAATTTTTCCTTAATAACCATGGAAAGTAGAGTGAAAACTTTTTAAAATTAAGCCAAAAAGTAACTAATTTAACAAATTAACCCAAAAAGTAACTAATTTAACAAATTAACCTAGCATTATTAATGAAACTTCCTTCCTCAACTCTCCCCTCCAACTGAGATCAACATTGCCCTCAATGTTTCAAGAGCAATTGAAAATAAAGAAAGGAAGTGGTACCTCCTGAGTGAAATGGAGTTTGAGTAGTAAAGGAGAAACCACATGAGTTAAAAAAAAAAGGGTAATGAGTAGAGGAAATAGAAAAATGTTAAGTATAATTAAAAACATGATGTCTATATAATAATCTAAGAAAGTACAATATGAGATATGATCATGTAATACATCAAATTCAAGAATATAAAGTATCAAAACAAGGACAAATCTCCAGTAATATAACATGTAAATACACTAAGATAAAGAAATGTCCAATGATCAAACGGTGGGAGCCTCGGGTGGAGATGATGCATCCTCAGGTGTAGCTATGACTGTGGGAGGCTCATCTTGAAGTGGTGGAATCTGGACCTCTACTGGTGTAGTGTCCTCAACTGGAGCTATAGGCGCTGAGGATGCGAGAAGGTCAGACTGAGGCGGAGGCAGAAGTCCCAGGTGCTGCTAAATTTGGCGGAGAATAGCAGTCTGCTGGTCCTGATGAACACGCATCTTAGCCCTCTACTGGAAGAAAGCAGAATGGGTGGTGGTGATTATCTGAAAGGTATGCACAAGGGCAAGAAACTCCGAAGCCGATATGGTGATAGATGACTCAGATGTAGTAGGTGCGACTGGTGGAATAGTAGAAGTCGTAGGCGGGATAGCAGAAGTAGCCTGAGGTGCGGGCACTGGTGGTGCAGTCTCTGCCGGGAGCTCGCCCTACTCTGGTTGTGGAGGCACGGGAGGTGCTACCATGGGAGGGACTCCTGGCAGTGCAAAATAGCTCGCCAACCAATTCCATTTGTCGAGAGTGAATCGCTCTCGACAAAGGCGGCGACGCTCGAGTCGAGGCTCAGTAGGAAAGCCCAAATATTCCAAGATCTGGGCACAACAATCTTGAGAATAGTAGAGAAATAGTGTCGGCCCTCTGGAGCTTCTTCCTATGGACCTTCTCCTCAAAGTGGATGAGAGAGGCCATAATCAAGTGGTGTGGGCCAAAGTAGAAGCCCTTAAATATACAGAATAACATGTCCAAAATAGATTTTCTCCTCTATACTAAATGCTATAAGGGAAAGAGGTTGGAGTACAACACCATGTCTACAAGGAGCATTCCAGGTGGAAGCTCCTTCCATAGAATGACCGAATTAGTGGAGGTCCCCCTAGATAATATGTGGACCATGTCCATCTGAGATACGGGGAACCACTGGTGAAAAACAAAAGGATCCTCTGGCTCGAATGGAATATGTAGAGCCTCTACAATCTATCTGGCCTCGAGGACACCATGACGTCCATCTATGGTGAAGTGAATCGCAGTAGGACTCCGGACGCCACAAGTATTCATAGACTGGTAAAAGTCTAGTGCTACTTTAGGATAGAAAAACTCACGAGGAGTCATGAGGTGCTCAAGGTGGTACCTCTGGAGTAGGTCGTAGGAGTCTCGGAGCTCAGGCTGTTATCGCATGGTCTCCTGATCAAAATATAGCTCCGAATGGAAGGGTCTCGCTCTACAATATGAGTTACCCTCAATAGGATGTGTTGTGACCATCGGACGTCTGATAATCGACTCCGGTGACATGTCAGAAGGTAACTCAGAATCTGCTGGAGGCTTAGAAGCTCTGGATGACTTGCTCGGGCCTAAAGTCTTGGTCCTCTTAGCTGGAGGGCGCCGTACTGAACTCTTAGGGCGCGAAGTAGTCGCCCCTAGGGTAGTAGGTGGTCTCCTCATCTCGTATCTGCGCTGAGGAGCAGGTGAGAAAGGTCTAGTGACCTCTCCACCTTCGGAAAGTGGAATCCTCAGGACCTCCACGGCCTGAGATGGGGAATTGCTAGGTACTTGAGCAAAGGAGGCTCTCTGCCTCGTGGTGCGTCTCGGTGAAAGGGCGGGAAGGGCTCTGGAGGTCCGTGCCATGTTAGAAATGAAATGCGAGCCTCGGGTCCGTGCTCTGAGGGGGCACAATATTGAATCCTCGAAATGAGATGCTCGCGGGGCTCGGAATCGAATGGAGAGAGGTGAGATTGCAAGGTGACAAAGGAAAATGAGGGGTTTGCAGGATGTGGAGTGTTTGCGAAATGAAGAAGCTAGGGGTCGGGGGGGATTTAAAAAGAAATGGGCAGGCGACTCTTCATTTTCGCAGGCGCCTCTTGGTTTTCGCACAGTGTGCGAAATGACTTTGGGGGTGCGAAATTACTTCGTAGACCCCTTAGGTTTTCGCACAACATGAGAAACAGTGTTGGGTCTGTTTAAAATTTTTCGCATGGTCTACGAAAATTTTGCACAGTGATCGAAATGATTTCATAATGTGTTTTGATTTTCACTAGGTGTGCGAAATTGGTTCGCAAGATGTGCGAAATTTCGCACCCCATGCAAAAATTTTCATTGATTTCGCATGCCTTGCAAAAATTTCGCAGGGTGTGCGAATTGTTTTGATTGCTCCTTTGTTTGAAATCCCCCATGCAATCGATCATAAAAAAACCTAAGTTAAATCAAACCAAAATAAAATTAAAACGAGAAATCAAAATCAAAACAAGTAATAATACAGGAAAACTCTTAAATAAAAAATAAAATAAAAAGATATGGACTTAATTAGTCTTCAGAAAGACTATGTCCATCAAAAAGCTGGGCTTGTCAAGCTTGATGTGGATCAAGGAGGATGAATTCCTCCTTGTCGCGAGAAAAAGGCTCCACAAAGTGCTTGAGACAGTGGCCATTCACTTTGAAGCTCCCAGTGCTGTTGGAGTTGAGTAGTTTCACTACTCCATTTGAATGAACTTGGTGAAAGGTAAAAGGACCTATCCAACTTGATTTCAGCTTGCCCAGAAAGATGTGGAGCTTAGAGTCATAAAGCAAGACTCTTTGTCCATTTTGAAAATCCTTGCGGGAAATCAACTGATCATGTCACCTCTTCAATTTCTATTTTGCAATTTTTGAATTGATGTAGGCATCATTTCTCAATTCATCTATCTCATTGAGGTCTAAGAATCTCTTCAACCCAGTTCTGCTCAAATCCATGTTGAGCTTCTTGATTGCCCACCAAGCTTTGTATTCCAATTCCACAAGGAGATGGCATGCTTTGCCATAGACTAGGCGATAAGGAGACATCCCGAGAATGGTCTTGTAAGCTGTTCTATATGGTCATAGTGAATCGAGAAGCTTGACTGACCAATCTTTTCTGTTTGTGTTCACCACCTTCATCAATATGTTTTTAATCTTCCTACTTGCTAACTCAACTTGCCCACTAGTTTGAGGGTGGTAAGGTGTAGCTACCTTATGCTTCACCCCATACTTGGCTAGGAGAGTTTCAAAAGGCTTGTTGCAAAAATGAGTACCTCCATCACTAATTATGGCTTTGGGCATCCCAAATCTTGAGAAGATGTTCTCCTTGAGAAACTTAAGAACCACTCTATGGTAATTGTGTTCGCATGGGACTGCCTCAACCTACTTAGAAACATAATCTACTCCCACCAAGATGTAAAAGTAGCCAAAAGACATAGGGAATGGTCCCATGAAGTCAATGCCCCAAACGTCAAAAAGATCAACTATCAAAATAGGGTTCAAAGGCATCATGGTCTTGCGTGTCAACTTCCCAAGCCTCTAGCATCGATCACAACTCTTGCACATTGTGTGGGCATTTTTGAAAAGTGATGGCCAACAGAAACCCGATTGCAACTCCCTCATAATTTTCTTCTGAGAAGCAAAGTGACCTCAACATGCATTTTCATGGCAATGATTGAGGATCCCTTGTTGCTCTTCTTCAGGAACGCACTTCCTTATTATCCGATCTGCACAATACTTGAATAGAAATGGCTCTTCCCAATAGTAGGCATGAATTTTTGCAAAGAAGTGTTTCTTATCTTGTGCTTTCCACTCACTTGGAACTTCTTCTATGACTAGGTAGTTCGCAATGTGAGCATACCAAGGAGTAACTTCCACCAACATGAGAGACTCCTCTGGAAAATCATCATTAATGGGCAAACCATGGGAATTATGTGCAATAGATAGCCTTGAAAGGTGGTTTGCTACTACATTTTCCACTCATTTCTTGTCTTTAATGTGGAGATTGAACTCTTGAAGCAAGAGAATCCATCTAATCAGCCTTTCTTTAGCATCTTGCTTAGTCAACAGACACATCAAAGTAGAGTGATCAGTGAAAACCGCAATGAAAGACCCCACCAAGTAAGCACGAAACTTATCCAAGGCAAAAACTACAACTAACAATTCTTTCTCGGTAGTTGTGTAGTTTCTTTGCACCTCATTCAATGTCTTGCTCGCATAGTAGATCACATAGGGTTTTCCATCTTCTCTCTACCCAAGAACAGCTCCTATAGCAAAGTCACTGGCATCACACATTACCTCAAAGGGTAGTTGCCAGTTGGGAGCCCTCAATATTGATGCGGTTGTCAGGAATAGCTTCAACTCTTCAAAACTCCTTTGGCATCTATCATCCCATATGAATTTAGCATCATTCACCAATAGTTCACAAAGAGGTCTTGCAAGCTTAAAGAAATCCTTGATAAACCTTCTATAGAACCCGACATGGCCAAGGAATTGCCTTACTCCTTTGACATTTGTTAGGGATGGCAACTTAACAATGAGTTCAACCTTTGCTTTGTCAACTTCAATGTCTTGCTTAGAGATGATGTGTCCAAGGACAATCCCTTGGTGTACCATGAAATGGCACTTCTCCCAGTTAAGCACTAAGTCTTTCTCAATGCATCGGTTCAGAACAGCTTCTAAGTTGACCAAGCATTCATCAAATGTACTTCCATATATAGTGATATCATCCATAAAGACTTCCATAATACGCTCCACCATATCACGAAAATGCTTAACATGCATATTTGGAAAGTTGCGGGTGCATTGCATAAGTCGAACGACATTCTCCTGTATGCATAGATTCCAAATGGGCACGTAAAAGTGGTCTTCTCCTGGTCTTCAACATCAATTTCCATCTGAAAGTACCCGGAGTAGCCATCCAAGAAACAATAGAAAGGATGCCCAGAGACCCTCTTAAGAACCTGATCAATAAAGGGCAACGGGAAATGGTCCTTCCTCATCACTGCATTCAACCTCCTATAATCGATACACACCCTCCAACCTGTAGTGAGGCGTGTAGAGACCTCTTCTCCCTTATCATTTTGCACCACCGTGATCCCCGACTTCTTTGGCACTACTTGAGTAGGACTCACCCATGGGCTATCTAATATGGGGTAAATAATACCGGCCTAAAGTAGCTTAAGAACTTCAGCTCGCACCACCTCTTGCATGTGAGGGTTCAACCTTCTCTGAGGTTGACGAACTGGCTTAGCTTCATCCTCCATGTAAATATGATGGGTGCAGACTAAAGGGCTAATCCCTTTCAAATCAGAAATTTACCACCCTATTGCCTTCTTACATATTCTAAAGACTTCAAGTAGACAATCCTCCTGATGAATGGTAAGCGCTGAAGATATAACAACGGGGCACTTCTTGTTTTCTTCCAAGTATGCATACTTTAACTCTGTGGGTAGTGGCTTAAGAATAAGCTTTGGGGGCTCCTCCTTAACAGGTCTTTGCGTCTCCTCCTCATTGAATAAGGGTAGAATTTCTTCTCTCCTCCTCCATGGGAGCAGTGTAGCAAGCAAATCTGAGGGTTTAGGTAACCTTTCATCAAGATCCCCAAAACTCTCAACCAAATCCTCCTGCATTCTTTGATCACAATGCTCCTCCACTAAAGTATCAATCATGCACACTTCCTCTAGGCCTTCTTCTTATTCTGGATGGATATGCTTCTTGTACAAATGGAAGATGTTAAGCTCCAATGTCATGTTGCCAAACGAGAGTTGCATGACTCCATTTCTACAGTTGATGATTGTATTTGATGTAGCTAGGAATGGTCTTCCAAGTATAATAGGAACATAATTAGTTCATTTTACAAGCAGATCCATATCAAGAACAACAAAATCCACTGGATAGTAGAATTTTTCAACTTGAACCAAGACATCTTCGATCATCCTTCTTGGAATCTTCACCGATCTATCTCGCCGAGATAGAGTGATGGATGTTGGCTTCAACTCTCCAAGTCCCAATTGCTTGTAGACAAAATAGGGTAGCAAATTCACATTTGCTCCCAAGTCTAACAAAGCTTTCTCCACACAAGTCCTTCCAATGCTCACTGAGATGGTAGGAGCTCGAATCTTTGTATTTCACTGGAGACTTGCACTGTATGATGGCACTCACTTGCTCAGTCAAGAAGGCTTTCTTGTTCACATTCAACCCTCTCTCTACAATGCACAAGTCCTTCAAAAATTTTGCATATGTCAGCACTTGTTTGATCGTGTCTAGAAAAAGGATATTGACCTTCACTTGCCTTAACACTTCAAAAATTTTTGATGCATTATTAGTTCCCTTTTTGGCATGCAAAGCTTGGGAGAAAGGTGGAGGCATGTGTTTCTTCACCATATCTTCCTTGATTACTATCCTCTCGGGTTCTTCATCCACACTAGAATCATGGTCATCTTTCTTTGTACTTTTCTCTTTTCTCTTTCCTTTCATTTCTTCTCTCTTTTGTTTTTCTGCTACACTCTCTTCATCATGCTTTGGCTTTGACGTGGGTTGATCAACCTCTTTACCACTCCTCAAGGTGATAACTGCTTTGAATTCCCTCACCTTTGAAGATTCTCCCTCTTGAGCCTCCACTTCATGGATACCCTTGGGATTTTAATGAGGTTGGGAAGGAAACTTTCCTTTCTCTTGCACTGTGTTGAGGTTGGTAAGACTTGAAATTGCGTATTGGACATTGTCTATCTTCTAAGACAAATCATTTTGCATCCCATCCATCCTTTTATTCAATGTACTCTCCACACTGTCAATTCTCTGATTCAGTTGAGCATTAATGGACTTCTAATCTCCCACAAAGTCTCCTACAACCTTGCTAAGGTTCATAATAGCTTGTTCAAGATTCGAGGCTTGCTGAGGTGCTTGAGCAGGTTGTGTGTACGAGGTGGCTTTGGTTTCCAAGAAAAATTTGGATGATTCCTCCAATTCGAATTGTAGGTGTTGCCATATGAAGCATTGTTATTGGGCTTGAAAGGACCAATAACATTTGCTTGATCACCAAACATCTCTCTCATTGCTGGAACTGTAGGGAACTCCTCCACTAAGTGCTCATAAGATTAACAAATGGAATAAGGCATAGCCTGCAATGGTGTCTCAGAAATGGCTTGCACTTCTTGTACCTTCTTCATTTCTAGCTCTTCCAATCTCCTTGCCATAGTTGTAACCTTTGCCTTCATGTCAATGTTTTCATTCAAAACATACATCCCACCCTTAGCATTAGACTTCATTCTTCCCACCTCTCTAGCATTTGGTTCATCCCATCCTCTTGAAACTTCAACCACATAATTCAAAAAGTCCATGGCTTCCTCCGGATTCTTACTCATGAAGTCTCCTCCACGCATAGTTTCTAGGAGTTGCTTCATTGAAGAAGACATACCATAGTAAAAATAACTCACTAAGAGCCATGTGTCAAAGCCATGGTGAGGACAAACATTAATAGCTTCCATGTATCTCTCCCAACACTCATAGAATTTCTCATTCTTCTTAGCCGAGAAGTTCAAAATTTGCCTTTTCAACCCATTGGTCCTATGAGTAGGGAAGAACTTCTTGAGAAATTCGGCTTGCAAATCAGTCCAAGTTCGGATACTCCTTGGCCTTAAAGAATTAAGCCAAATCTTGCCCTTATCCTTCAAAGTAAAAGGAAATAACTTGAACCTCATCAAGTCAATTGAAGCTCCTCCTTCTTGGAATGTATTACAAACCTCCTCGAATTCCTTAATATGCGAGTAGGGATTCTCACTTTCCATCCCATGGAAAGTAGGTAGAAGTGGCACAATGTGAGGTCGGATTACTAGCTGCTCAATGGGAGGCACTATGCATGACGGTGCACTCATACGAGGTGGATGCATGCGGTCCCTCATGGATCGGTATGCATTGAATTTATCCTCTTGACCATGTTAGCTATTTTGATCTTCAAGTGGAACATCCATGATGTTCAAACACACTTCCAACTCAGTTTCTCGAGAAGTTTCAATCTTCACAAGTCTTCTCTTAATATCTCTTATCCAACAGGGCATGCACAATTAAAAATCACTGAAACAAAAACACAGAAAACAAAAGAAATACAATACTGGGAAAAAAATTAAGGTTAGCTAAAAACTAAATAAAAGATAAGCTAAAATATAGACAAAGAAAAAGAATTAGTAAAAAGAAAAATCACCAAACTTGTGATGAAGATCACAAGTATTCACCAAAAGTCATGTCAATGTACTTTGGCACCATCCCCGGACAACGATGCCATTTGATTCGTCCCCATTACAGTCATGCCATTTGATTCTGGCTCAGACGGGTGTCATCAACAAAATTTATAAAACCTAAATCACCTCACACTAGAGTAGCATAGCTAACATAGTATAGTGGCTCTAGGATCATCCATAGGGATGTGTTTTCATCATACAGTTGACTTAAATGAAGGAAATAACATGGTACTTTTTCTTATGAAAGTTAGCTTTTAAAGAAAATGGAATTGTGGTTGCAAAGATTGATTTTAAGCTAAGCAAAAACAATAAGTGAGATTAACTACAAAGAAAAGGTCTCTTGGAGCTTTAGGTCACTAGGATCGAGTTCCTTAGGCAAAGGGGGAGATTCCAGATCTTCTCCTCGCGTTGGGGATAATAACATAAAGGATGGTTATCTCTCGAACCGATTTTATATTTAGTAATTAAGATTTGATCCAAAGGTTTCATGAGAAATGGTAATTGCTTCCCATTAATGGCTTCAAACCGTTCACCTTGAACCACCTTCCAATGACTCGTAAATGACAACTAATAGATATCCATGGATTTAGCAATAAGCATCCATGGAATCCAAAAAGCTTACCATGTATTGGCCATTCAAGGTGCTTTTAGGGGATTTAAAACTAAACCTTGAAATAAAAACCATTGATGACTAACAACTACTGTCATTTAAAGTAAGGACAACTCCCACCTTTGCATTCAAGTCCTTCACCCAACTTCCATCACTCCAAGAAACGTAAAACCTAGCCACTCATCTCCTGAGAAATCATCCTCAGAGGTTGTTTGGCTAGCAAGAAAAGTGAAACAAAATGAGAAGGAAAGACAGAGCAAAAGCTCTGTATATTTCTTACTACGGGAATTTTTCAAGTGTTTAATGAATAACATACATAATAATCCATCTCTCTGTCTCTCTCCTTATATATTTGCTACCTAAAAGATATAAAAGAAAATATCTAGGTTGGTTACAAGGAGAAACTAGGAAATTACACAAAATATCTGAAGATAAAAATCTAACGGAGTCAGTGCATAGGAAGATTTCGCATACCATGCGAAATTTGGCATGGTGTGCGAAATCCTTTGGCTGCCTCAAGTGGTTTCGCATGGTGTGCGAAATTTCGCACAGCCATGCGAAAATGCTAGTTGTTGGATTTCTTACTCTGGTTTTCCTCGTTGCATCTCTGATTGGCTTGGCAAAGGGCTATGAAGTGCTCCAAAGTTTGGATTCTTCATGTATTTGAGCTTTAACTTGCATTGCCATGGATTTCAGAAAATTCTCCCTCATTCTTGGCTTGTTTCAATGATAAAAAAACTACCAAAACTTGCCAAAAACTGATTAGTAACCCTTGCTAGCCTCCTTAATGTGCCAATTGAGTTAAAAGGTATTAACTACTACTCAAAAGTGTTTAAAACGGTTAATTTCAAGCTATAAAAGAGTACTTTTTGAGTAGTAATCATCTCTCATATGGGAATATAGACATAATTGGTTAGATCACATTAATACTTCGTGTGAATGATTTATAAACATCTTCTAGTGTTTACATGTAGTATTAAAACTTCTACTAGAACAAGTGGCATCATTTGTCTTTTTCTTTTTTTCTTTTTTAAAATTTTTTTTAATTAAATCACAACAAATAGTATTAGAGCTTCATTTTTTTTTTCTTTCTATCATTGTTACTTTAGTTGTAATAATTAGTCTTGTCAATATTTTATTTTATTTTAATCATTTGTTTGTATTAAGAGCTAGCATATATAGGATAACAAAGTTTGACACTTCAGGATTTATCTGATAATTAACTAGCACTATAACAATGATGGAAAGCCTACACTTACAAAGATTTGTTTAAATGGAATTTGTGTGGAGTAACTATTTGTAGAAGGTGAGCAGCTTTGTCAAGGTTAGATGATGGATAATTTTACAAAGAAAAAGTATTAAGCATTGAAATTTATTTGGATTTTCACATTAAGAGATCAGACAATCAAGAACTAGCTTGCTAGCTTTATGCAATGGCATAGTTTTTTCGCAAAGAAAAGTTAGCTAGCATGAAGAAAACATACACCTTATTTTAGTACTTCATGTAGTATCCATAAAAAAACATAATTCACGCCAAATTTTTCTTTCGATCTTTTTATTCCAACTAAAACAGGATAGTTCATACAACACCAAATATTTGTCTAGTTCAAACTAAATTGGAAAGTATATGAGTGGATGCCTTAGAAGTCCAATAATGTTAGAAAAAAATTTCCTTTAAATAACCACCAAATAGGAAAGAGACCAAGTACAAGAACATAAATAAGGACAAAAATAGGAGGGTTGAGCTTTATTTAAACCTGATCCAAACTTCTAAGAACTTTACATGAGGTGAGCTGAAAGCAAAAGGGAAAACCGTGGTGCACACCAAACTTTTCTTTGGATTTTTTTGCTCCTTCCACAAAAACAAGAGGGTTCACAAAACACCAAATATTTATCTAGCTCAAGCTAAATTGGAAAGCATATATACATAAGTGGTTGCCTAAGAAGTCAAATAATGTCGAGAAAAGGGAAAAAGTTACTTTAAACATCAATCGAATAGGAAAGATACCAAGTACAAGAACATAAATATGAAGAAAAACAGGAGGGTTTAGTTTTATGTTTTGTATTTATGTGTATGTTCGTAAAGAAATGTGATTCGAACTTTTAAGAATTTTACATGATATGAGTGAAAAGAAAAGGAAAAACATATTTCATAGAAAGCTTTTCTTTCGATCCTTTTGCTCCCTTAACAAAAAAAAGAGGGTTCATACAACATCAAATAATTATCTAGTTCAAACCAAATTGGAAAGTATACATATGAGTGTATACCTTAAAAATCAAATCATGTTAGGAAAAAAAAGGGGGGGTTACTTTGAGTATCAAACAAATGGAAGAGGGACCAAGTACAAGAACATAAATGAGAAGAAAAACAGGAGGTTTATCTTTATTTAAACTTAAAATAATTTTACAGGAGATTTTCTGAAAGGAAAAGGAAAACTGTGGTGCACACCAAACTTCTCTTTGGATATTTTTGCTCCTTCAACAAAAACGAGAGTGTTCACACAACACCAAATATATATGTTGCTCAAACAAAATTGGAAAATTCATACATGAGTGGAGGATGCCAAATAAGTCAAATAATGTTAGAAAATAAAAGGTTACTTTAAGCATCAGGCAAATTGGAAAAATATCAAGTACAAGACCATAAATATAGAAAAAAAAAAAAAAAGAGGACGATTTAGCTTTATTGTCTATATATGTGTGCAATGATAAAGGAATCTGATTTGAAGCTTCTAAGAAGTTTACATGAGATGAGGGAAAAGAAAAAAAGAAAACAATGGTTCAAATCAAACATCTCTTTTGATCTTTTTGCTAAATTGAAAAGTATATATAGATGGTGGATGCCAAGGAAGTAAAAAAAATGTTAGGAGAAAGGTTACTTTAAACAAATTGATACCAATTACAAGAACATAGATGAGAAGAAAAACAGGAGGGTTTATGTTTATTTAATCTTGATTCAAACTTAAAAGAATTTAGAAGGAGATTTTCTAAAAGGAAAAGGAAAACCATGGTGCATACCAAACTTCCCTTTGGATCTTTTTGCTCCTTCAACAAAAACAAGAGTGTTCACACAACACCAAATATATACGTAGCTCAAATAAAATTGGAAAATTCATATATGAGCGGATACCCAAGAAGTCAAATAATGTTTAGAAAAAAAAAAGGCTACTTTAAACATCAGACAAATTGGAAAAATATCAAGTACAAGACCATAAATGTGGAAAAAAATAGGATGATTTAGCTTTATTGTCTATATATGTGTGTGTTGATAAAGAAATCTGATTTGAAACTTCTAAGAAGTTCACATGAGATGAGGGAAAATAAAAAAGAAAACAATGGTTGAAATCAAACTTCTCTTTTGATCTTTTTGCTAAATTGGAAAGTATATATATATATGGTGGATGCTAAGGAAGTAAAAAAAATGTTAGGAAAAAGGTTACTTTAAACAAATTGATACCAATTACAAGAACATAGATGAGAAGAAAAACAGGAGGGTTTATGTTTATTTAATCTTGATTCAAACTTAAAAGAATTTAGAAGGAGATTTTCTAAAAGGAAAAGGAAAACCATGGTGCATACCAAACTTCCCTTTGGATCTTTTTGCTCCTTCAACAAAAACAAGAGTGTTCACACAACACCAAATATATATGTAGCTCAAACAAAATTGGAAAATTCATATATGAGCGGATACCCAAGAAGTCAAATAATGTTTAGAAAAAATAAAAAAGTTACTTTAAACATCAGACAAATTGGAAAAATATCAAGTACAAGACCATAAATGTGGAAAAAAATAGGATGATTTAGCTTTATTGTCTATATATGTGTGTGTGGATAAAGAAATCTGATTTGAAACTTCTAAGTACACATGAGATGAGGGAAAAGAAAAAAGAAAACAATGGTTGAAATCAAACTTCTCTTTTGATCTTTTTGCTAAATTGGAAAGTATATATATATATATATGGGTGGATGCCAATGAAGTAAAACAATGTTAGGAAAAAAGTTACTTTAAACAACAAACAATTTGGAAATATACCAATTACAAGAACGTAAATGAGAAGAAAAACAGGGGGGTTTTGCTTTATTATATAAATGGGTAAGCAAACGTGATTTAAACATTTAGGAACTTTACATGAAATGAGCTAAAAGAAAAAGGAAAAATATGGTTCACATCGAACTTCTCTTTCAATCTTTTTGCTCCTTTGATGAAAAAAGGGTTCACACAACACCATTTATCATGTATGGTGTCAAAGTTGTCTCTTGAATTGTGAGACACATGGAGCAGAATGCACAACAACCAAGTGATATATATGGATGAAAAGCCTTGATCATCTCTCAATAAAAGAAAATGGCTCTTTCCCCATCCTTCTCCAACTTTAATAAAGATAAAGGAAGGGTAATCAATTGTTTCCATTAGTTTTTGTTTGATTAGGGCTTGGTGATAAAGGTGTCCACATGACTTGTATTGTGATTTTTTAAATTAGAAGTATTATTGGAGAGGCATATCTGGAAGTGTTTGTTGTTGCAATTCGCTTAAGTCTTGGTCTCTTGGACCCCAGTTTATAGCTGGCTAAGTCAGACCATACCAGCTCCTCTTGTTCAAAAAGAAAACCCCGAAAGCGGACTTGGTCTGAGTCAAGATGTTGTGCTCTAACACACACCATCAACCCAGAAACCGGCCCAGATTTAATCTCAATTTGAGACTTTCAAATAGTGTCCATGAACAAATTTCTGATGGAGGCATTTGTACAGGGATAAATTTTGTCCACTCACTAATTGCTACAAGCCAATAAATTGTTAATCATATGTTGATATGTGTTTTTAATATAGTCAAATAAAATTTATTATGACAAAGAAAAAGATTAGTATGGCATCAATGGCTTCAAATAAAATAATATCATGTGTCTATGCTCTCAATTAAATTCATATCATGTGTTTATGCTTTTTATATAAATTTTCGTTATTTAAAAACAAAATTGAGAGCTAAGACTGCACCAAAGTTCAAAGGGAGTGTGAGCTTAATTCATAATCTAGTTAACCATATGTTGATATGTGTTTAAATATAGTCAGATAAAAATTTATTATGAGACAAAGAAAAGACTCATATGGCATCAATGGCTTTAAATAAAATAACATCATGTGTATGTGCTCTCAATTAAATTAATAGCATCTTTAAATAAAATAACATCATGTGTCTATGCTCTTGATATAAAATTTTCGTTATTAAAAAACAGAATTGAGGGCTAAGACTGCACCAAAGTTCAAAGGGAGCGTGAGCATAATTCATAAAATTTTGTTCTAAATGTCAAAATTTTCTTTTGTAGGGCTCCTCTAAACTGGCTTCTATTAGTGATTTCTAACATGATGCATCAGTTCAAGATTTGGATGTACTTTCTAAGGTTATAGGCTTTAAACTCAGTTTATGTGACTTCATCAATGGCATTGCAAGGAATTTTAGGTTTGAAAATTAACGAACCTTAAGAATGAGAAATGCAGTGAGTCTTAGGTGGACCAAGATCAATTAATTAATTAGAACTGATTAATGGTAGTTGCAGTTTTTATGGTGCATAGCACGACTATCTTACAAACTTTTCTTAGGAATCAATTTATTGAACTCCTACTCCATCTCAAGAAGTCCGTTGGTTGAAACCTGTTAGAAATATTTATCTGTTAGAATTTTATTTATTTTCTATTTTAGGAATAATGTAAATTAGTCATTTTCTTTTCTTGATCCTAACAAGAAATCCCAGACTTTTTTTTTTTTTTTTTTTTTCGTTTATTCACGATTCTTTTAAATTTCACATGGTCTCAAGGCAAAGTTTATTTTAATGGAACTTTGGATTTTTCATCTTAGTGAAGATAGTTTAATCTCATATACATCTTTATGTTGCTCCTAATCATAAATCTTCGTTGTAGGTGATCGCATCGTTTTTCCTATTTGATCCTAGGTTTTCTTTGGTTTGTATTTGTTTTCCTTTATTTGCTAGTTGTTTGTTAATTATTCATCATGACTTGCAAAAGAAATGATTCCCTTCAATTTGTTAGTACGAGATTTGATAGAAAAAATTATTCATATTAGAGTTATGTGATGAAAAAAATTTTAAAGGGAAAAAAGATGTGAGATTATATCATCACTTAGATTAACAATTCTATTGAGAATTCAATAGGTATACAGTGGGCAAAGTATGAAACTGCCAAGAAAATCTAGGAACATTTGGAAAGATTATATATGTAGCCTAATTTTGCAAAACGGTATCAGTTAGAAATTGATATTCGAGCCCTTGAATAGAAGAAAATGAGCATTTAGGAGTATTATTCCACTATGACTAATCTTTGTGAGCAATTGGCTCTCATAGAATTAGTAGAGCTCCAAGCGTTTGCGTCTTATATTGCTCATAGAGAATAACAATGACAGATTCAATTTTTTATGGCCCTTCATAGTGATTTTGAGGTATTTCATGGGACAAATTTGCATCATAGTCCTCTCCCCTCTATCGATTCAATAGTTAGTAAATTGTTGGCTGAGGAGATAAGTCTTAAGTCTCAAGCATGAAAAAAAAATTCTCCACACCTCATATATCTAATTTGGTAGTACCTTCTAGGCTACTTTCCAACAATCAGAACAAAACTCACTCAAAGATTGGTATAGATAAATGTAGCTACTGTAAGTAGAAGGGTCATTGGAAGACTTAATGTCCTAAGATCTTGAATAGAACAATGCAATAACACCCTTCTCAATAGTCTGGATAGAATTAGTCTAATATTGACCAACAATGTTCTTATAGGCCTCCACAGTCAAATACTACAACTGTTCCTCCGTCTAACTCATTTGGATTTAAGTCCATACTATCCTCTAATCTCATGGTATTTGCCCTTACAAAACAATTCTAGAAGTTCCTCACCACACCACCACATTCTATATCTGTCTTTTCAAGTTTTTCAGCCCTTAATTCTTCAAGTATGTCTTCCTCTATATGGGTCTTAGACTTTGGAGCTTATCACCATATGTCATCTGATTCTTTATCTTTTGCTTCTTTTTCTCCTACATCTTTTGTTTATTATGACTACTAATGGCACTCTCATGCCCTTAGTTGGTGTTGGTTCTATTATTGCACCTCATTTGTCTAATTCTAATGTTTATCTTATTCCTAATCTTACATTGAATCCTCTCTTTGTTGTTTAATTATGTGACTCTAGTTGCTCAATGTCCTTTTCTTCTACTCCTTATTTTATGCAGGATCCAGAATCCTAGAAGTTGATTGGGACAAGACATAAGTGAGGGGGATTATTCTTGACAAACTAAAAGTACCGGTAGTTGCATCTCCAAGTATTGATTTGTTTTCCTTTTGTTTGAGTCATTTGTCTAGTTTTCATTTCTAGAATTTTTGTTTGGGGCATGTTTCGACTTCTTGTTTAAAGTATTTAGTTTCAATAAGAGCATTAGAAAATTTGTAAACAGAAGATATTTCTAGTTGTAGTGGTTATAAATTGGAAAAATTTTCTACCTTCCATTTTAATAGAAATGTTCTTATTCTACACCATTAGATTTAGTCCATCCTAGTGTGTGTAGACCTCCAATTCATACAAAAGGAGGGTTTCAATATTATGTTTCCTTCATTGATGATTATACTCGTTATTGTTGGATTTATCTTATGAAACATTGTTTTGATTTTTTAAGTATTTATAATGCATTTCAAGCCCTTGCCAAAACTCAACATACTGTTATTATTAAGTGTTTTAGGTAAGATTTGAGTGGGGAGCATACTTCTAGTGCATTTCACAAATTACTTTCTTCACATGAAACTATTCACCACTCTTCTTGTACTAACACTTCAAAGCAAAATAGTGTTGCTGAGAGGAAACATAGGTACATTGTTGAAACTGCTTGTTCTCTTTTATTGGTTGCATGTGTTCATACTTCTTACTAAAGTTCACTTAATTAATAAAAACCCATCATCACTCACCTGTGGTTTATCACCGTTTGAAAATTTGTATGGTTATGCTCGTTCTTCCTTTCCCTTAAGAGTATTTGGTTGTACTTGTTTTATCCTTCACTCTCATGCAAAACATAATAAGTTATCTTCTTATTCTATTATTTGTGTTTTTCTTGGGTATAGTGAAGGCCAAAAAGGATATTGTTGCTTTGAAATGGTTAACCATAAATTATATGTATCTCATTGATTTCTCTACCTTGAGCACCCCATTAAGTCTCATAATGTCTCTAAGTCTGAACTTGTTCACATTGATCTTTTCTTGAATGATACAATAATTTTCCTTTAGATACTAGTACTTTAGTTCATAAATTTCATACTCCTTCCCCATCCTCCTATTGCTACTCCAATACATTCTAAGACCGTGAATCCTTTTCTCCCACATGCTTCTTAACATTCTTGCAAATCTACTAGATAACCAATTTTTTTTTTTTTTTTTTATTAAGATTCTTTTACATATGTTATACCTTCTATTCACAACCTTTCTAAGCCTTTGTCCTATAGAAAAGCCTTTCTTAATCCTCCTTGGCAATAGGTTATGGTTAAGGAACTTTCTGATTTGCACAAGACAAACACTTGATATTTAGTACCTTCACCACCTTGGAAGGGTAAAATTGATTGTCGTTGGATCTATTAAAGCACAACTAAGTCTAATGATTCAATTGAGTAATACAAAGCCCAATTAGTTGCTAAGGGTGCTCTCAATAGTATGACATGGATTATAAAGAGACTTTTGCTCCTATTATAAAGATGACTATCGTTCAAATTCTTATTGCAGTTGATTTTGTTCATCAATGACATATATCTTGGATGGATATTAAAAATGCCTTCTTGAATGGTGATCTTCAAGATGAAGTCTACATGGTACCTCCTTTTAGTGTTTCCCATAATTCTAAAGAAGTTTGGAAGCTCAAAAAAGATTTATACGATCTCAAACAAGCACTATGCTTGGTTTGCAAAGTTCTCTAATGTGCTTACTTCTCTTAACTTTCATCCCAATCATCATGATCTTGCACTCTTTCTAAAATGCACTACTACTAGTCATATTCTACTTTCTCTATATGTTGATAACATGATTATTACAGGTGATAATGTTAATGGGATTGCAATGCTGAAGTTAGATTTGGCTTCCCATTTGTAATTGAAAGATTTGGGCTCTCTATGATATTTTTAGGGTATCGAGGTAAGCATCTTCTCTAAAAGGTTATTTTCTCTCATAGTCTAAGTGTATAGTTGATATATATTCTTGATCATGGTCACCTTACTGACACTAAAACTACTATTACTCCTCATGAGGTTTATGTTCAATATTCTTCTTCTAATGGTAACCTCTTAGCATACCCTACTTTATATCGTATTATTGTTGGCATCTTGATTTATCTAACCACTGCACATCTAAACATTGCTTATGTTGTTCACATTGTTAGTTAATTTGTTGCTTCTCATACTACAGTTTATGGGGCTATTATTCTTTATATTATGCGGTATCTTCGGGGTACTATATTTTAGAATTTTTTACTTCCATTCACTTCTTTTTTAGATCTACGTGCATATTTTAATGTTGATTGGGTTAGTGATCCATCCCAAATATTGCAAGTCTACTTAATTGAATTTTTTTTGTTGTTGGGGATTCTCCACAAAAGTTAAGTATTGTGCTATGGTATCTACCACCAATGAGATAGTTTTGTTTTGTTGGTTACTTGTTGATATGGTTGTTTATCTTTCTTGTTTCACTCCTATGTATTATGACAAGAAGAGTATTGTTCAAATAGCATACAACTCCATCATTTATAAAAAGACCAAGCATATTGAGAATGATTTTCACCTCTCTCGTCATCACCTTTAGTATAATACTCTTACTTTGTCTTTTGTTCCTTTTTCCCTACAAATTGCAAACTTGTTTACCAAGTCACACCCACTTCTGCATTTTCGATTTTTGGTTGTCAAACTTTTGATATTTCTTACAATTGCATCATGAACTTGTAGAGGGATGTTAGAGATATTTATTTGTTAGAGTTTTATTTATTTCCTATTTTACAATTATTCTTTCTTTTTAGGAATAAAGGTGTACGTCGTTTTCTTTTCTTTTTAGTTTATTTTTATTGTAAACCTATTTAAACTTTATTTGTGTTGTATCGGTTTATTAAGTGATTTTAATAAAAAAATCCTAGACTTTCCTTTTCTTTCTTTGTTTAGGATTCTTTTGAATTTCACAAACCAAGGTTGGTGAGCTAAATACATCTGAAGTTGAGTGGTTTTTATTTTAGTTATTGACTTCCAAAATGTCCCTTAGTGACTGGTCAGCTTTTTCACAGCCCCACATTCTTCTTTAATAAAGAGATTCCCTTGCTAGTTGGATCCAACTCCCTGTTTTGACACATCCGAGGCTCCTGATTAATAGAACTCTGCAATCCAGGATATTAATTTCCAAAATAACAGACATGAGGATGGTTCTGCAAGTGCTAGTCTCGGTTCATCTCATCACAATCATCTTCTTAGTATCCATACCACAGGAAGCAGAGGCATCTCTGACGAAGCCTGGCTGCCCAGAGAAATGTGGGAATGTTGCCATTCCATATCCATTTGGTATGGGGAAAGGCTGTTACCTTGATAGATATTTCGAGATTACATGCAACATGTCTTTTAATCCCCCTCGTCCTCTTCTCCTCCAAGAAGTTCAACTTTTGCAGATATCAGACGACTCTCTGCGCATTAACGATATTGCTCAACGGAGCTGTTTTAACAACCAATCAGGGAAGACTGATTCGTCATTTGTACCATATAATAGAACTCATCATTTCAGCTACTCCCACACTCAGAACAAGTTCATAGCCATTGGGTGTGACATATTTGCTTATATCACAGAGCACAACAGTTCAACATATGCAACTGGGTGTGCATCGCTTTGTCCAAACAATAGCAACATCACTGCTGGTTTTTCTTCTTCTGCTTGCACTGGAATTGGTTGCTGCAGGACTGATCTCCAAACGGATATTACATGGTTTTATCTGCGGATTCGCAGCATCAACATGCTCACACCAGCCTGGAACTATGAACCATGTAGCCTTGCTTTCATTACGGAGAGGAACTTCTCCATAAGTAAAAATTTTAACGTCTCTAGTAAATTTGACAGGAATTTGTATTTTGTCCCAGCAATACTTGACTGGTCAGTTGGGAACGTCTCTTGCCCTGAAGCTATCAGAAGAAAAAACTATGCCTGTGGCCGGAATACTTACTGCGTAAACTCCACCCAGGGCCAGGGGTATAAGTGTAACTGCTCTGAAGGCTACCAAGGGAATGCCTACCTTGCAAATGGCTGCCAAGGTACAGTTTCTTCTCCTTTTGAGGTTTTTTTTTTCTTTTTCTTTTTTGTACTTACTTTCTTGCCACGTCCATGTGATATATTTTTTATTTTCTTTTTCTTTTTCTTCTGAATCTTTGCTCCAGCGATACATAAGAAAAATCAATTGATAATTTTTGATTCATGGAAATATCAGCTTTTGTTCTGTGCAAAGAAGGAATTCAGAAATTATCCATGACTCTTTGGTTATGAAATTATCCTCTGATCAGTTTTCTACATATCAGACCTGAGAGTCACGGCAAGGCCATGGCAACTGTACCTAAGTTATTATAGAATGATATGTTTCGTAATGAAATTTAAGAGTAAGCAACCTCAGCGAAAATGAAGGTTTAGAATTTCTAATTGCAAAGTTTAGCTTCACTAATTGCAAAGTTTAGTAATATATTAAATTACTAATATATTTCTTTTCATTTATGTTTTCAAAAGATATTAATGAGTGCGAGGACCCAAACAAAATTTTTTGCCACAAGATAGCTCTTTGCACTAACGTACCTGGCAGTTACTCATGCACTTGTCCAACTGGTTACCATGGAGATGGAAAGAAACAAGGAACTGGGTGCATACGTGGCAAGCATAAACATTTGCTAGCACTGGTATTTTCTTTAGGTATGGAACTTTACCATTCTCTTAACACCTAGCACTCTAATCCCCTTCTCTGAACTACTTACTTTTGTGTCTGCTGCAGGTGCGGGGATTTCTGTTGTTTCCTTGATCCTAATTACTACAGGCTTAAGGTTATACCGAGGACTTAAGGAAAGAGAGAAAAAGAAAATAAAACAGAAGTTCTTCAAGAAGAATGGTGGCCTGCTATTGCAACAGCAAATTTCTTCAAGCAAAGAAAGTGTAGAAAAAACAAAACTCTATTCGGTAGAAGAGTTGGAGAGAGCAACAGATGGCTTCAATTCGAGTCGAGTCATTGGTAAGGGAGGCCTTGGCACAGTATACAAAGGAATGTTGTCGGATGGAAGCATTGTAGCCATTAAGAAATCCAATACCGTTGATGAAAAGCAATTGGACCAGTTCGTTAACGAAGTTTTCATTCTTTCACAGATCAACCATAGGCACATAGTAAGATTGCTAGGTTGTTGTCTGGAGACTGAAGTACCTTTGCTGGTTTATGAATACGTCTCCAATGGCACCCTCTTCCACCATCTTCATGATGAGGGCCATGCATCTACATTATCTTGGAAAGACCGGCTGCGAATTGGGAGTGAAATTGCCGGAGCCCTGGCATATTTGCACTCATATGCTTCTATAGCCATCTGTCACAGGGATATCAAATCTAGGAACATATTGTTGGATGAAAACCTCCGGGCAGTAGTTTCTGACTTTGGACTTTCAAGATCAATACCCCTTGACAAAACTCACTTAACTGCTTTAGTACAAGGGACATTTGGTTACTTGGATCCTGATTATTTTCATTCAGGTCAATTTACAGATAAAAGTGATGTGTATGCCTTCGGCGTAGTCCTTGCTGAACTTCTGACAGGAGAGCAAGCCATTTCCGCAGATAGATCTGAGCAAGGTCTAGCAAATCATTTTAGATCAGCAATGAAACAAAATCGTCTGTTTGAAATTCTAGATAACCAAGTTGTAAATGAAGGACAGAAGGAGGAGATTTTTGCCGTTGCTAAGCTTACTAAGAGATGCCTAAAGCTGAATGGGAAAAAAAAGGCCAACCATGAAACAAGTTGATATAGACCTCCAACAATTGGGCAGATTTCAGGAGCAATTGCCTTCTCAGAAGACAAGGATTGAAGAGCCTTCGTTGCAGCAGCATACATGCGAGGACTACAGAAAACAAGCTGAAACATCCCATTCGTACACATTTGGTGCAGTTACAGAAGAAATAGTCAAAGACCATGAGGTCTTGCTCTCCTAAGGAATACAGTATGGCAGCTTGAAGTTTCGGTTAAACATGAGGTTTATTTATGCTATGGACTTCTGGAATAATGATGTAATGAATGACTCAGAACTTTGTTTTACTTTGTTTCAAGTATGGTATACATATTATCAGGGTCCAACCGGGGTTGAGGCTGGTTGACAGTCAATCAAGGTCAACCTTTATATACACACGAATGAGTAAAAATAATTTTTGGGTTATATTTGATTTAGTAAATATATGTTCAAATTCCTTGTATTTATAGTTTTTATATAAATTTAATACAGTGTTTTCCCTATCGTGACCTTTCCAGTTTCCCCTTTTAGGCCGGTTATCAATTGCGGTGGTGCTCAACCACTTGAGCCGACGGTTGAACCATCGGTTGGGCCAGGCGGTTTTTACCACACCCATCTTGCAAAAAGGGCCCTTAATCAAGGGTTGTGCCATGAGGCCTAACTACTTAGCTTGAGTTAAAGGGGAAGAGGTTTATAAAGCACTTTATTTTCCCTCTTACATCCAATGTGGGATAAGGTAAAGGGATTTAAAAACAAAAATTATCTTTATTCCTACAGGTTGCAACAAGAGGATTTGAACCATGGACCACAAGCTCATAATGAGCATTACTACTCCACTATGTTTGTGTTAATTTTTATCAAAAAATAACTACATACCCTATTGCAAATCATAATATATATATATATAAATCACATATGTTTTCTTTTTCATTGACAATTTGTTTTCATATTTAAATACTACTTTTTTTTATTTACCATTTTGAATATATTTTCATATTTAAATATTGTATATATTTTGTTTAATAAATTTAAACCATTAATACATTTATATAAAATTGAATAAATAATATTATAAATATTATTTAATTTTTTATTATATATTTTAAATATTTTATAATTAATTTTAATTTTAATAAAATATCAAATATATATTTATGACATCACTGATTAGTTTGACCACCAGTTCGACTAGTAAACTGTGAATTGTGAATTGATAACTTTTTCGGTTCAATATCGGATCTGATTTTGAAAACATTGATTGAATATGTTACTATAAATTTTTATCAACGGCCTATGATGACTAAGAAATAAAAAACTAATGATAACATTCATTGAACTAGTAATTAATACAGAACTTGTGCATTATCACTCTCGTAATATGTACAGATGAGGAGCACAACTTCTCCATCACTGACTAAAGACTGAAATTTAAACAATATATTAATTTATTATATATACTACTGAAATTTAAGCATTGGGGAGCCGATTCGCTTTTTAATATTATTTCCAAACATCATTGTAAAACTGATTTTTGTGATCTTGCAAAACAGGATGATACCAAGGCCTAATAATCATTTTCCTAACACGGACTCACCGAAGAAAAAGATTTGTACTTAACTCCAGCCAAAATGGACAACAGAAGTGTGTCACATGTTGGAGATTTCTTTTAACTATTTAAACTCAATTGTTTTACGGTTTAAAGAGATTAGTGATGAGAGAGAAAGATTTTAGTAAAAAACTACTCAGGAAAAGACATTAAAAATAAGGATGAAAACATTAATTTTAATGGATATTTCGCTAACTTGATTTTATAGGTATATCGAGATATATTGAGAAATATCGATGGATCTTTTGACACAAAATATCAATGAGGTAAAAATGATAAAAAGTCGTGAAAATGCCGGTAAACTTATAAAAAATGATATAAAAAGTAATAATGAACAAATTAAAATATCGGTGTGTCAACGCGGGCGTTGATCGAGTCAAAGCTCAAAAATGGACTGTTATGTTGCTCCCGCATTGATCGAGTCAAAGCTCAGCCAACATCCACTTACCATTAGGGCAAGTTTGCCCTTTGTTAATTATCATGCACCATATATATATATATTTAAAAGTTTTCATATACACAAAATATTAAAACAATCCTTTAAACAACAAATTAATTATAATTATTTTATAAGTAAATGAAATTTTTTTTGTTTAATTAAGTAGCAAAAAGTTTTTAATTTCATTAATATATTAATTAAATATTAAAAAAATATATATTTATTATCATTTAATATAATTAAATTAAATGTATCATAATTTTAATATTAAATATATTTTAAAATTAAACATATTATAATCAAATATCACAATATTATTATTGAATAATATTTTATATAATTCAATAATCAATGTACACTTATATATCTATATATATATATATATTTCTTTAACAAAACAACTTTAAAATGTCTATTATATTTCTAATTTTATTTATAAGAGCTTTGTTTTACATTTTCATAAATTTTGATCAATTTTAGGTCAATCAATATTTTGTGTCAAAATATTCGTTGATATATCTCCAATATATCCGTAAAATTGAACTACCGATATATCCGTGATTACTGATATTTTTATCCTTGATAATGATTATATTATAATTAAAATACAAAGAAATTGATATGTAACTTATATAATTTATGACATTTTATAATAATAATAGGTGATATTTCAAAATTAATTTAAAACTAAAATAATAATCTATAGGATTTGAAAATAAAATTAATAATGATAATTTACCTACTTTATAATATATATTTAATTAATGACTTTTCTATTTTTTTATAATAAATTAAATGAATTTGAAAATAAATAAGTAAAGTTAATATATTTATTAAAACTTTACTTTAATATTTATTTTTTAAAATATATATAAAATTAAAGTGTGAATATAAAATATATAAAGCTTAGGCCATATTGTTAATGAATAGCATGTTTGTGTGGTGGTGTAGGATCCCATCTTTGAACCTAAAAGACCAAAGAAATACTAGTTGATGGATATATCTTCCCAAATTTCATATCGAGATTCACCAATATTGGATATATTGAGGATATATTGGCATTAAATCCAGTTATTTTAAACCTTGATTTAAAACTGCTTCGGTTTATTTTTCTTCTCTATGTAATTAATATAATCTAGTTTGGTTTGCTTTAAATGATATTTTTAACTTTTTATATGGATTGTATGAATAACAACATCATCTTGAGAGGCTTAAAAGTCATTCATGTGTGAAGTATGAAAACCTGGTATTAGATATTAGGAAGAATAATAGGTAAAATGAGATTAATTATAAAGTCAATGAATGCTTTCTCTCCATGTTAGTTTGAACTAGGAGATGACATAGAAGAGAGCTAGTTATTGGATACTAGAGATTCTTGACATAATCCCTAGTTATCATGGTTTTCTTTCTCGTTACTTACCCTAAAACAAATCTATAGAAGTAGTAAAGACTAAAAGTCAAGACTTGAACCTAAATTAGTTTCAGTCATCGTATAGTAATTTAAAATCAAAATTTAAAGGGAAACTAGGTTTTAGATGGAACTTTAAGTCATAGAACTTATATTAATTTTGATTGACTAAATATTTTGAAAACCTTAGGATCAATCCAACTTGAATGCCCTTGTTTGCTCTAAAGTTGGATGGGCCAATAGACTCAAATCAATTGACTTAGAGATCAATAATTGTTAAGCTAGTTTGTTCGGTTCAATTTAGTTGTCTCAAATTCATTCAAATCAATTTGATCAATATTTTCATCTTAGGAATAAGAAAAGAATTATTTTAGCTTTGGTTTGGAAATTTTTGTAAGCCAGCATATAACATCTCTATCTTGAATTTAGGGATATTTGTGGAATTTAAAAAAAGGAAAAAAAAAAAAAAGGATAGAGAGAAAAGAGGAAGATAAGTGACAATTTTTTTTTGTCCTATAACCACACTATCTTTATCTTTTGTTCTAGTTTTTTCGAATTACCAAAAATATGGGGATAAAATGAAACAAAAAGGTCTGTTGAGAACTTTTATTGGAAGAGTTGCAAAAGAATATTTTTTATTTTTTAGTATTTGCTTCATTCTAAAATTAACGGTAAGTTCTTGACATGTTATTTCTTTTGGGAATTCTTTTCTCTTTATTAAATATGTAATTAGTAGAAAAAGAAAAAAAAAAGGAGAGAATAGGGTTTTCTATATAGATTTAATAAATACGATTCATGTAATTATGCTAAGTGAAAATAACAACATTATTATTATAGTTTTTATATTCATGATAGGGGTATGGATTAAATCTCTCCAAAATTTCAATGACTTCTTTGAGGTAAGAGTTAATTGTGAAGTAAGACATTTTGTGATTCTTTATCTATTTTCATTTGTTTTAAAAGTATAAAAATGCTTAAATTCCCTAAAGTGCATCAAATAATTTTTTTTTTGAAACATGTTTTGACTTATTCCTTAGTTTATGAAATAAGTTGAAAAAATCTTATGATTTGTGTGAGTATTATACAAGTAAATTTTATGTTTTAAATTTATTCTAATGATTTTGTAACTCTGGTTATTAGTGGACCTAATCAATAGAGGATAAGTTGTTGACCTTCATTATTCTTGGTGGAATAGTGATGCAATGTAACCCTAACCAGTAAGGGAGTTATTGGCCTTTAGTATATACCATTGATTTGAAATTGTTTCGTACGCTAGTAATAAAAACAAATTAAGGCTAATCATCTAGTGCAAGACCCACTACTTGGGCATAGTGTTTTTATCAGTGGACAAGACTAAAATATTTGTTTATGAAATTCTTTTAAGTATGAACTAGTTATGAAAAGTGTATTTAATTATCTTTAAATTGGAAGTGCTTAATTTTCCAAAGAGTGAATTTAATTATTGAATTAAATGAGTTTACCCACTAATTCATTTTTATAAAGATATGATATCTTCCAAATTTTAATTCCCTACTATACTTGATTCTCCTTATTGAACTACATATTTTCCTTATTAGGATGTTAGACTCACCTTTCTCTATTATATTCCTCTTTCAAGTTACAAGTGATATTGGTGAGAAGGGATCATGATAGGAAGGGTGCTTTTATTTATAAAAAAAAAAACAAAAAATACTGAATTGATTATTTAAGATTGATGACTTTAGACTAATTTTAATTATGATTTCTAGAAGTTTTTATTTAAGTGTTTTAGATACTTTAATTAGTTTTGGATTAGAAATTTATAGTTTTTGAATTATGCTTTGATTATTGTTTTGAATCGATTTGAGCTAGCTGATAGTTAGCTACATGCATATTGGATTTGTTAGTCAAGATTTGATATATGAAATGACTATGGTGTCCCCCTAGGTTTAGGGTGTCATAGAATGGTACCAAAGTCATAGAATATGATCCTATAAATTTATTTGCTTAGTTGAGACTACGTTAGAAATGTAAAACGAATCTTCTCCACTTATTTATATAGTTTTAGTTTCTTTCAATGAATAAGGTATCCTAGTTATGGGTTTTCCATAGAGAAAGCTTTCCACCTTATGATGTTTTAATGTTATTTATATAGAAGATAAATGAAATAAATGAAGATTAATAATAATAAAAAATGTAGAATATAAGAAAATTATGAAACAAAATCAAAGTAATAAGTAGAATATGCTCCATAGGAATAGATGATCTTGTAAACACAACGATTTTTCACTCGATGACTCCTCCTTGAGTCAAGGCATTGAGATGCAGATGGAGATCTCAGGGTTAGAGGTTAGGGTTTTCTCTCTTTGGACTAAAAGGAGAGGCAAGAAGACTGAAACCCTAACCCCTAAAAGGGGTCTTTATTGGTTTTTTACTAGGCTTTAAGTGACTTAAACCCACCATGGGCTTGGGCTACTTAATCTAGCCCAAAAAAGTTGTTATTTGATTAATTAACCAAATAGTGTTCCAATTAATCAATTAACACAGTCTAGAGATACTATTCACTTACCTTTACGCAACCTTATGTAATTACCAAAATGTCCTTATGCACACAAGTGTACTAAAAAATCATTCATATGATCTTTCATTATCCACAACCCACGTAACCATCGTCTAAAGAATCAATAAATAAACTAAAACAAACATAAAATTTTAGAATTAAAGACTTACTAAAGAAACTCATCCTAAGTATTATACTTGGCTTCTAATATGCACAAATCTTCTTCCCCAAGCCAAGTTCGCCTCCAAATCTTCCAATCTTCTCTTCTTTTTATTTTCTCTCTCAAAATGGGCAGAATTTCCCCTTAAAAAACTAAAGAGACCTCTCCAAAAATGGGTCCTAATGCTCCTTTTTATAAGCCAAAGGGGTAGAGATTTTGTCACATGTCATCATCTCTACCCAAGCTTAAATTTCTCTTTACAATTTTCTCAAATTAAAACCTAACCAAGGAGACCCAAAGCCCTAGATTTAAGCCCACAAAAACTCCCATAAAACTAGCTTAAAAATCCCCTACAAAAGTATAGAAGAGTTAGGCAAGGAAAGGGGCACTAAAAGGGGGCAAAAAAAAGCTAAAGGCCTCGTTTCACAAAAATGAATCCTTATGCAAGTTTCAAATGTGCTGAAACTTTGGGAACTCCTAGGGTACCATTAAAGTCACTTAATGGTTCTAAAACTCATTCAAAGGGTCTCCAAAAATGGCTCAAAAATTATTGTCAAAGTCAAGTAACAATCAAACCACTAAGGATTACAAGAACAACCATGTAAAAAGGACTCCCACATGTGTATGTACTATGGAAGGGCACAAAGCAAGGAAACCAAGTAGGATTGAAATTAAACATATTCTATGAGGACAAAATGGATGGTCTACAACAACATTTTTTCTTGTAGTGCTCCTAATGAATATTCTATACAAGAGGAGAGGGACACATATTATAGTTGGCATAAGGCGGATCGGAAGGTCAAGTGGATCACACTTAGTTCTTTGGATAATGTGTTGCAACATCACAACATGTCTATGAAAACAACTTATGATATTTTCCTTAATTTGCATGAGATGTTTGGTAGTGAGGGCAAGTTAGCCAAACAAGCTGCACTAAGGATTATTATGAACATTAAGATGTCAAAAGGAACTCCCGTTAAAGATCATATGATTGGTATGATCAAACTCTTTAATAAGATGAGGATATTTAGAATTGAGATTGATGGGGAAAACCAAGCTGACATTGCTCTAAAGACCTTGCTAGATTCTTTCAAGTAATTCAAGCTTAACATACTAAGAATAAGATGGTGATAAGTTTTCTTGAACTAATAAGGGAACTCTAGATGAATGAGGGAATCCTCAAGAACCAAAAGAATATTCATATGACAGTTAAGGGTTCTTTAAGTTCTTTTGGAAAGAAGAAAAAGAACGACTTTAAGACCACCAAATATAAAGGAATATTTAAGGCCAGAGGCAAGAAGAGTAAAAAGAAGGGTAAATGTTTCCTTTGTGAAAACAAAAACCATTGGAAAAAAAAAAAAGAAAAAAAAAAGCAAGATATGTATTGTTTGCTTTTAGTTGAATCATGTTTAGTAGTAGATTCTACCAAGTCATAGTGGATAGATTACAAGGCCAATCATGATGATATCTACAATTCTTTACAGGGGTTTTAGCCAAGAAGAAGACTGAATGATGAGGAGACGAACCTGGCCCTGGCTTTTCAAGTGAGGATTGTTGTGTAAGAAATGAGAGATGTTACCCGACCTTATCTTAGATAATAGTTATCTTCTAAAATTCAAATATTGTCTTTATGTCCCTAAGTCTAGAAAGAATTTGATTTTGGTTTCTAGTTTATGTAAAATATTGAATTACTCAATAGTTCTTAATAATAAATAAGTTTTCATTAAGATGAATTATTTGTTTATATGCTCAAGATCACTAGTTGATTATCTTTATCATATCCCTCTACTATCTCTTTTGCTAAGTAATGAGAATAATCATATCACACTTAAAAGAAAAGAACTTAGCACTAATTAAACACAGTTTTGGCATTACACCTGGCTAGGTCATATTAATCTAAACACGATCCAAAGACTTGTTGGGTCTAGTCTTTTGATGTTTTAAGTAACATTCACTTGCATCTTCAGAGTTGTCATTCGATACATTGAAGAGCTTTGCATTGTCATCTTGCTTAAAATCTTGGTAGCAATGATCATTACCACCATAAAAAATAGTTCCCTCATGTTCTAAGTGTGTGGAGGAATTAGCTCGATGGCTACCCACTAAGCACTTAGAAAACGCTCTTAAGTTATCAGGTATATCATCAAAGTTTCCCTTGACTTTGCCTCTAAACATTTCTCTTGCTAGATATATTTGATTCAACCTTACGTGTTCCACTCTCTAAAGACTTTGAGGGTATTTGTCGAGAAGAATAAGGAGGATGCTTTGTACAAGCAGTGAGAGTTTGCTTCTCAGAATTACACACTCTAAACCACTATTTTGCATAGGCCTTGGTGGCTGAGAACTATTTAAGGTTGTGGAAATCTGGTATAGTGATTCCAGAGTAGGTACCAAGCCTAGTGCATGATTCCCAAAGTCGATACACCTCCTTTAAAGTTTCAGATCGAAAAACCTTTAACAAGCCCCTTGAAACACTTTGAGGGTACCCAAATTACCTAAAAAAATAGTGAGGATAATATCGTTGGATCGCCAAGATAGTTTTGCCTTGTTGCAAAGATAAATAGCTAGAGCGAAAACTTATGAAATAAAAAGCTCTAATAGTAGTAATATATTTGTCATCAATGAATTCCACACACTCATTTTGTTGTGGTGCCAAATGATCAAACTTTACGCCTTTACAAGAAATTATCAAATCTCACGCTCATGAGTCTTCGAAACACTTAGCAAAAAAACTTGCCAGGGTAATGAGTCATCTGTGAGGAATGATCCTAAGAAGGAGTGATGAAATGGGTATCAAAATATTCGCCTAACCATCCATATAAATAGTGAATGAGGAAAATAGATGCATTAAGCCTAAGCTTCGAAGCGCTATATGTTACCTTTGACTTAACAAATGATTTCATTCAAGGCATTGTAAATGCTTGCTAATGTCGGAACAACAAGGCTAAACATCAAACTTTGAGCCATTCTACTAACTACCTTAAAGACTCAAGAGCAAATCAAAGTGACACACTTGCTAAGAAGAACAAACTTGCATATAAAACCAGCATGTAAGGAAAACAACCAAATAAGTTTCCCCAACAACTTCCTCAACCACACCATGGTCATCAAACACCTCCATCTCCGATTGAGTATGAGATTCAATAGGACAATATCCCTAAAAGGATTATGAGTCTCCTTGGTCTCTGTGCCTTGTTCCTTGAACTCTTCTTTGGGGGTTTGGAATACTTTATGGGGCTTTTGTACCAAAATGACACCTAGGAGGCCATTTTAACTTGTGTTTTACATTTAAAATTAAATCCAAAAAAAAAAAAGATAGAATAACATCACTAATATAGTATTTCTTAGTTGTAAGAAGTAAGATTTTATTTGTTTTTTAAACTTAAGTTTTAAAGCCTTAAGACTTAAAAGATATTTCGAAGGCGGTTTCTTTTTTAACTGATAATTTTTAGTCAATTTTATCCCAATAGAAAAAATAAAAGTTCTTATACTTTTAATTTAATAGAAAAAGTCACTTTTGCCTATTTGTTTTTTCAACATTTTAACTTTGTTATAGTTCTCAAATCCAATTTCTCAAACAAAATAAAAATATTTTTGGAAATGTTGGGTAATTCTTGACTGAAAAATAAATCCAATTATCTAAATTTTATGTATATTAAATGAAAAATGAATTTACCATAAACTAAAAAAATTACATTCATGAAGAAAACCAAATATGATTAAGATACTTTTTTTACTTCGTGCAGTCACTATTTTTTTTTCCTTATACTTCATCAAATTTTTAACTAATTTTGTAGGTTCTTGGTTCAAAGGTAAAAACAATAATATTAAAATAACAAAGTTTTAATAAGAAATAATTTTTCTATAATTTTTAAATATTCAATCTCCTAGATTATTACAACAAATCAAAATAAAAATCATCAATTCTAATAAATTTTTTACAATTAGAACTTCAAAAATAATTTACACTTATCTAAATACTAACTAGAATCAATAATTTCAATTAAATTTGAAATCAACAATTGAATGTACATTCCAATCCTAAATCCATTAATGTGAATATGTACCACATAAAAACTACTTAATATGAATGACACTTATAAATTTTTTAACATTTTCTTAGCAATTAAACATAATTGAGAACCCCTAATTACTATTCCATTACCAACTTCTTAGTTAATTATATAATTAATTCTTTACAAAACATTTATTATTGTGATAAGTGTTTGGTATTTTGGTATTTTGGGGTATTTGAAAATATATTATATTGTTATTTTTTTAAACAAATATTAATTTTTATATTTTTTATCTTAATTATATAAAATAAGAAGAAATATAATAATTAATTTCATTAATATTTTTGTACCTAAAAATAGAAAGATTTAATATTTAATAGTATTTAGATATTAGTAGAAAAAAACTTAATATTTAATAACATTCACACATCAATAAAAAATAAATAATCTAAATACCTAATGGCATTCCACTTTATTTAGATTAAAATGAAATGAATATTATTAAGATTTTAGATAAAAATAAAATAAAAATTAAAAGCAAACAAAGACAGCAACACAACGTAAAATACTGTTAAATTAGAATTATTAGAATCCAATTTGCTCTTATTTTGACAAAATTTCTTAGTAAATATTGTCTAAGCAAACTTATCTAATTCAAATCACAATGATTTTTTTTCTAATACACTATCAAAATGTATTGAATTAATTAGAAAAAAAATTATGCTTATAATTAATAATAAAATAACACAATAAGCTTACTACAATTACCACAAAAATTGTACATTTCCATGGACCTTACACTAAGAGTGACCCCATTTCTAAACTTCTAGAGTAGAGAAGGCATACCTTCAAGATAGGATATATCCCTATCTTGGTTCTTGGTTCTTGGTTCTTGGCTTTATAATAGGTTATATTGATTCACCAGCTTCCATGACACAAAAATGTAAATGGTGGTGATTTAATCAATGCTTGAAGGTTATTATTCTTTACATACCTTCATAGATTTTAAATGAAATAATTGTACAGATAATCGTGACATAGAAGGGGACAAAGAGAAAGAAGAAAGAAAGAAAGGAAAAAAACATAAAATTTTTATGTAGTGGCTGGTAATTTGATCAACGCTTGGAGCTCATTATTCTTTGCCTTCATAGATTTTAAATGAAATAATCGTTGAGATAATCATGACATACAAGGAGACAAAGAGAAGGACGAAAGAAAGAGGAAAAGCAAATACAAAGAGATTTTTTTATGTGATGGGTGGTGATTTAAGAAGTTCTAGTGTGCTTTTCTATCTTTATCTTTATAGATTTTAAATGAAATAATTGTTCAGATAATCATGACATACAAGGAACAAAGTTTTCTATCTTTATCTTTATAGATTTTAAACTAAATAATTGCAGAGATGATCATCACGTATAACGAGGAGATGATCATGACGTATAAGGGAGCTTTGCTCTGATCCGAATATTGGAATTAAAAAACAAAAGGATGAGGAAAAAAAAGAAAAAAAGAGGTCACCCCAACCCTAACTGTTCGCTTGCCTATTATTAAATACTGAGAGGTTACATTAATGCTCCAAAAAAGATATCTTAAAATAAATTAAAATGCATATTTCAATGGCTTTAAAGTAGAAAATTATGTCAAAAGTTAATTTTAGAATACTAATTTAACTTTGGATTATATTACTTTATTGCAGCTGTCTTCCTCACATATTGGGTCTCAAAATCCCTTGTGAATTGTGACATATGCAGCTGCATATGGATCACCACTGCAACTTTTTTAAAATACTAGTAAGAATAAGACAATCACCACCAACAAGGCTCTCTCTTTTGTGGCGGAGACACTCATTTCCACAAACCTCAACGGGACCCTCAGACACGTACAATAGCAGACCCTAATAACATTTGGTCAATAAAGATGAAACCACATAAGGATATGCTAAATCACAATAGCTTATATGTTCTTAAGACAAATGATAATTTTATAAATATGAAGAGTAGACAAACCCTGTAGAAGCTCTCTACAATTCAACTGACTTAAGTATTAAAGTTCTTACACTGAACATATTTGGTGTAATTTTCCTTCGTTTCGAAGGTTAGATACATCTTACTCCTTAGAGATCCACGACTTGATGATTGCCACTCCAACAACAGGAGTCTTGAAGCAAATACCCTCGTGATATTGAGGTTTGGGGCCATGAATTTTTTTGCTCTAACAAATACTGCTGATCATAAACACATCATTGATGATAGAAGAACCCCAATCCGTCTAACCAAACTTCATGGTACCGGATAAAACTAACATTCCTCAATCAGCTCTAAATGATAAATAGTCTAACCAAACTTCATACAACTGGATGAAACTAATATTTCTCAATCAGCTCTAAATGATAAATAGAACATTATACCATTGGAGACAATATGGTTGAATGTGTTTTAGTTTCAAAGGGCCTTTCCTCTTCAAGATTCACATCTCAAATTAGATCTTGATACAATTATCCTTGTTTGAATCACATTCCAAATTAAAACTTTAGTAACATTCTCAAAGCTCTCCCAAATTCACTGTGGAATTAGAGGAGCCATCTAGTGTCTCTAGACTCTTAACAACCTTGATAAACCAAGGCTCACAATACAATCATCTTACTTCGGCACAAGCTTAGTTTCCACTCAACTAAATGTTGCCTTTTAGTAGAGGCCTTGGCGTGGCTCATTACTTTAGTAGATAATGAGACACTAGCAAAAATATTTTAAGAAGTGAAAGAAGATCCAAATCCACAATATTGATAAACAATGGGTTTCTAGTTTAGAATGTTCTCAACATTGTTATGGATTAATTAATTAGCCCAGTCCATAGAAACTATTCACAAGCTACTATGTAATCTTGTGTATTTACCAAACTCCCTTATACACACATGTAAATAAAGAACCTAGCTATTAATTAACACTCAAAACTGGTGTTTTTCTATTTATAAAAACAAGTTTTTAAATAACTTTTAAGTGTAGATCATTTTGTTTTAATGTTGGTGCAAGTGAACAAATTTTATTACCCCGTAGATTTTATGGTTTTGGACACTGACCCTTTAAGAAAAGGGATGATTTCAGTTATGCTTATCTTGAGATGACCATTCTTAGTCATTGCCAAGGTACTCATCAATTGGCAAAATGAGGTCATGCAACTATCATTTGGGAATATGATTTTAGGGTTAATCATGTGTTTCATTTATGCAAGGAACCAGCTGATCATGAAGAGTTTGAATCTAAAGAGGTATGCTTAATTAACACTTAAGAGATATGATGAAGAATGAGGGACACCCAATGAAGTGATTGTTGAGAAACCCTAGATTAATCCATTCCTAGGTCTTGGATCATTAGGGTGCATGCAATCCTATCTAAGCTCTCTAGATCTTAGCACAACAAAAATCAGTTAGCCATATATGAAAAATGGTGACCCCAAATAAATAAAAAATCAGTTTCTAAATAAGCAAACTAAAATGGTTTCTCATTGCATGGGGGCTAAAGAAATATGTTCACATAGTCAATAAAGTAAGAGCTCATGTTTGACGGTGTAAACACAATGAATGGGAAAGTGGTTATGTTTTACAATTCAATAATTATCCCTTTTTTGGTCCATAATAACATTTTTTTGGTGTAATATAATGATTCTCTCTGATATGGGAATATAGACATAATTGGTTAGACCTCATTAATCGGTCCATAATAACATTTTTTTTTTTAATGTAATATAATGATTCTCTCTCATATGGGAATATAGATATAATTGGTTAGACCACATTAATACTTTGTGTACCTTCATGTGAATGATTTATAAATATCTTCTTGTGTTTACATGTAGTATTAGAGCTTCTATAGTAGTAACTTTTTCTTCTTTTTTCTATTTCGTTACTTATAGTTGTAACAATTATTCTTGTCAATTTTTTATTTTATTTTAATTATCTGTTCGTATTAAGAGCCAGCATATATAGGATAACGAAGTTTGACACTTCAGGATTTATCTGATAATTAACTAGCACTATAACAATGATGGAAAACCTACACTTACAAAGAGTTGTTTAATGGAATTTGTGTGAAGTGACTATTTGTAGAAGGTGAGCAGCTTTGTCAAGGTTAGATGATGGAGAATTTTACAAAGAAAAAGTATTAAGCATTGGAATTTATTTGGATTTTTCTAGCTTGCTAGTTTTATGCAATGGTATAGTTTTTTCACAGAGAAAAGTTAGCATGAAGAAAACATACACCTTATTTTTAGTACTTCATGTAGTATCATTAAAAAAAAAAAAAAAAAAAACCTTATATACATATATGATGTATGTATATATGTACATGTATGTTGATTAAGAAATGTAATTCAAATTTTTAAAAATTTTACATGAAATAAACGAAAAGAAAAAGAAAAAACATAGTTCACTCCAAATTTTTCTTTCGATCTTTTTACTCCAACAAAAACAGGAGAGTTCAAACAACACCAAATATTTATCCAGTTCAAACTAAATTGAAACGTATATTTGTGGATGCCTTAGAAGTCCTATAGTGTTAGAAAAAAGTTACTTTAAATATCCACCAAATAGGAAAGAGACCTGATCCAAACTTCTAAGAATTTTACATGAGGTGAGCTGAAAGAAAAATGGAAAACCATGGGGCACACCAAACTTTTCTTTGGATTTTTTTGCTCCTTCCACAAAAACAAGAGGGTTCACAAAACACCAAATATTTATCTAGCTCAAGCTAAATTGGAAAGTATATATACATAAGTGGTTGCCTAAGAAGTCAAATAATGTCAGAAAAGGGAAAAAGTTACTTTAAACATCAATCAAATAGGAAAGATACCAAGTACAAGAACATAAATATGGAGAAAAACAGGAGGGTTCAGTTTTATGTTTTGTATTTATGTGTATGTTCATAAAGAAATGTGATTCGAACTTTTAAGAATTTTACATGATATGAGTGAAAAGAAAAGGAAAAACATATTTCATAGAAAGCTTTTCCTTCGATCCTTTTGCTCCTTCAACAAAAACAAGAGGGTTCATACAACATCAAATAATTATCTAGTTCAAACCAAATTGGAAAGTATATATATGAGTGTATGCCTTAAAAATCAAATTGTGTTAGGGAAAAAAAAAAGGTTACTTTGAGTATCAAACAAATGGGAAACGGACCAAGTACAAGAACATAAATGAGAAGAAAAACAGGAGGTTTATCTTTATTTAAACTTAAAAAAGAATTTTACAGGAGATTTTCTGAAAGGAAAAGGAAAACTGTGGTGCACACCAAACTTCTCTTTGGATCTCTTTTCTCCTTCAACAAAAACAAGAGTGTTCACACAACACCAAATATATATGTTGCTCAAACAAAATTGGAAAATTCATACATGAGTGGCGGATGCCAAAGAAGTCAAATAATGTTAGAAAAATAAAAAAAGGTTACTTTTAGCATCAGGCAAATTGGAAAGGTATCAAGTACAAGACCATAAATATAGAAAAAAAAAAGAGGATGATTTACCTTTATTGTCTATATACGTGTGCAATGATAAAGGAATTTGATTTGAAACTTCTAAGAAGTTTACATGAGGGAAAAGAAAAAAAGAAAACAATGGTTCAAATCAAACTTCTCTTTCGATCTTTTTGCTAAATTGAAAAGTGTATATATATATATATATATATGCCAAGGAAGTAAAAAAAATGTTAGGAGAAAGGTTACTTTAAACAAATTGATACCAATTACAAGAACATAGATGAGAAGAAAAGCAGGAGGGTTTATGTTTATTTAATCTTGATTCAAACTTAAAAAGAATTTAGAAGGAGATTTTCTAAAAGGAAAAAGAAAACCATGGTGCATACCAAACTTTCCTTTGGATCTTTTTGCTCCTTCAACAAAAACAAGAGTGTTCACACAACACCAAATATATATGTAGCTCAAACAAAATTGGAAAATTCATATATGAGCGGATACCCAAGAAGTCAAATAATGTTTAGAAAAAAAAAAAAGTTACTTTAAACATCAGACAAATTGGAAAAATATCAAGTACAAGACCATAAATGTGGAAAAAAAAAAGGATGATTTAGCTTTATTGTCTATATATGTGTGTGTTGATAAAGAAATCTGATTTGAAACTTCTAAGAAGTTCACATGAGATGAGGGAGAAAAAAAAAAGAAAACAATGGTTCAAATCAAACTTCTCTTTTGATCTTTTTGCTAAATTGGAAAGTATATAAATATATATATGTGGGTGGATGCCAATGAAGTAAAACAATGTTAGGAAAAAAGTTGCTTTAAACAACAAACAATTTGGAAATATACCAATTACAAGGAAGAAAAACAGGGGGGTTTTGCTTTATTATATAAATGGGTAAGCAAGCGTGATTTAAACATTTAGGAACTTTACATGAAATGAGCTAAAAGAAAAAGGAAAAATATGGTTCACACCGAACTTCTCTTTCAATCTTTTTGCTCCTTTGATGAAAAAAGGGTTCACACAACACCATTTATCATGTATGGTTTCAAAGTTGTCTCTTGAATTGTGAGACACATGGAGCAGAATGCACAACAACCAAGTGATATATATGGATGAAAAGCCTTGATCATCTCTCAATAAAAGAAAATGGCGCTTTCCCCATCCTTCTCCAACTTTAATAAAGATAAAGGAAGGGTAATCAATTGTTTCCATTAGTTTTTGTTTGATTAGGGCTTGGTGATAAAGGTGTCCACATGACTTGTATTGTGATTTTTTTTAATTAGGAGTATTATTGGAGAGGCATATCTGGAAGTGTTTGTTGTTGCAATTCGCTTAGGTCTTGGTCTCTTGGACCCCAGTTTATAGTTGGCTAAGTCTGACCATACCAGCTCCTCTTGTTCAAAAAGAAAACCCCAAAAGCGGACTTGGTCTGAGTCAAGATGTTGTGCTCTAACACACATTATCAACCCAGAAACCGGGCCAGATTTAATCTCAATTTGAGACTTTCAAATAGTGTCCATGAACAAATTTCTGGAGGCATTTGTACAGGGATAAATTTTGTCCACTCACTAATTGTTACAAGCCAATAAATTGTTAATCATATGTTGATGTGTTTTTAATATAGTCAAATAAAATTTATTATGACAAAGAAAAAAGATTCGTATGGCATCAATGACTTCAAATAAAATAATATCATGTGTCCATGCTCTTGATATAAATTTTTTGTTATTTAAAAACAAAATTGAGGGCTAAGACTGCACCAAAGTTCAAAGGAGCATGATCTTAATTCATAATATAGTTAATCATATGTTGATATGTGTTTTAATATGGTTAAATAAAAATTTATTATGTAACAAAGAAAAAGACTCATATAATATCAGTGGCTTCAAATAAAATAATATCATGTATCTATGCTCTCAATTAAATTAACATCACGTGTCTATGCCCTTGATATAAATTTTTTGTTATTTAAAAACAAAATTGAGGGCTAAGAATGCACCAAAGTTAAAAGGGAGCGTGAGCTTAATTCATAAAATTTTGTTCTAAATATCAAAATTTTTGTTTGTGGGGTTCCTCTAAACTGGCCTTCATTCAGTGATTTCTAACATGATGCATCTGTTCAAGATTTGGATGTAATTTTTGAAGTTATAGGCTTTAAACTCAGTTTATGTGACTTCATCAATGGCATTGCTAGGAATTTTAGGTTGGAATATTAAAGAACTTTGAGAATGAGGAATGCAGTGGGTCTTAAGGTGGACCAAGATCAATCAATTAATTATAACTGATTGCAGGTAGTTGCAGTTTTTATGGTGCATAGCACTATTATCTTACAAACTTTTCTTAGGAATCAACTTATTGAATTCATACTCCATCTCATCTCAAGAACTCCGCTGGATGAAACCTGTTAGAGAGATTTATTTAGAGTTTTATTTATTTAATTTCTATTTTATTATTATTCTTTTTTGTAGGAATAAGGTAAATTAGTCCTTTTCTTTTCTTTTCTTTTTATTTCTTTTTACTGTATAAATTATATTTGTATTGTACCTATTTATTAAGTGATCCTAATAAGAAATCCTAAACTTTTCTTTTCTTTGTTTGTTCATGTTTCTTTTGAATTTCACATTGTCTTAGAGCAAAATTTATTTTAATGGAATTTTGGGTTTTCATCTCATTGAAGGGAATTTTATTTCATATACACTTTTACGTTGTGCCTAATTATAAATCTTTGTTGTAGGTGATCGCATCATTTTTCCTATTTGATCCTAGGTTTTCTTTGGTTTGTATTTCTTTTCCTCTATTTTCTGATCGTTTGTTAATTATTCATCATGACTAGCAAAATAGATGATTCCCTTCAATCTGTTAGTGTGAGATTGGATAGAAAAAGTTATTCATATTAGAGTTATTGATGAAAAATTTTCTAAAGGGAAAAAAGTTGTGAGATTATAACATTGGCACTTTATACAAACATAGGAATGAAAAGGATGAAAAATATGCAAAACAATTAGATATTTGGAAAGTAAAAGTTTGAAAATTAGGTACACAGTTGGCGAAGTATGAAAATCTAAGAAAATCTAGGAACATTTGGAAAGATTATACATGCAATCTAATTTTGCAAAGTATGGTAGCTTGAAGTTTCGGTTAAACATGAGGTTTCTTTATGCTATGGACTTCCGGAATAATGATGTAATTAATGACTCAGAACTTTGTTTAATTTGTTTCAAGTATGGTATGCATATTATCAGGGTCCAACCGGGGTTGAGGCTGGTTGACAGTCGATCAATTCAATCTTCAATCTAAGCTGCCTATAATATTGAGTAAAAATAATTTTGGGTTATATTTGATTTAGTAAATATATGTTCAAATTCCTTGTATTTAGTAGATATGTTACTATAAATTTTTATGAACAGCCTATGGCGACTAAGAAATAAAAAACTAATGATAACATTCATTGAACTAGTAATGAATACAGAATTTGTGCAGTAGCACTCTCGTAATATGTACAGATGAGGAGCACTACTTCTCCATCACTGACTAAAATCTGTGAACTTTAAACAATGTATTAATTTATTATATGTAGCATTGAATGTGTCTCGCCTAGGGGAGCCGATTCGCTTTTTAATATTATTTCCAAACATCATTGTAAAACTAATTTTTATGATCTTGCAAAACAGGATGATACCAAAGCCTAATTAGCATTTTCCTAACAAGGACTCACTGAAGAAAAGGATTTGTACTTAAACTCCAGCTAAAATGGACCCCTATTATTCAGAAATAAGTGGACAACATAAGTGCATGTGTCACACGTTGGAGATTTCTTTTAACTATTTAAACTCAATTATTTTACGGTTTAAAGATATTATTGATTAAAGAGAGATTGTAGTGAAAAACTACTGAAAAAAGATATTAAAAATAAGGATGAAAATATCAATTTTAATAGATATTTCAGTAAACTTAATTTTATAGATATATCGAGATTTATTGATAAATATCGGTGGATATTTTGACATAAAATATCAATGAAGTAAAAATTATAAAAACTCATGAAAATGTTAATAAACGTATAAAAAATGATATAAAAAGTAAAAATGAATATATTATAATTGAAATACAAAGAAATTGATATATAACTTATATAATTTATGACAATTTATAATAATAATAAGTGACATTTCAAATTTCATTTAAAACTGAAATAATAATATGTAGGGTTTGAAAATAAATATAATAATAAAATGATAATTTAGAAAGGGAAAATTAGTACAATAAAATTTCATAAAAAGAAAATAAAAGGAATATATATATATTTACCGAAGCAGCTAACCAATTGTTTGGTTGGTTATTACAATCATTTAGGCTTTAACTAGTTGATCTAGTCTAGTTCTCCTAAACCCATTCGATAAACTTAGACATCTAACTAGTTGATCCCGCCAGGCATCATAAGCAGTAAACTCCAGTGAGGAGGGGCCCCATCTCATTTTACAATAGACAGTTGGGCCCAAAATGAGGAATCCATATATGCGAAATTGAGACGAGTAAGTCTGACCAGGTTGTATAACGGGATGTGTAACTTGTAACACCTTCATTCATTTACCGTTGAGTTTATTAAGTCTTTGAGATACTGCAACTTTATAATTATTTAAGGGATAATAATTACAATGGGGTTGCTATGCTTTATTCTTGGAATTAATGCTCACATTTTAATATTATTTTTCCACCCTCAACCTATTCCCATCAACGTCACCCACCTAAACAATGTCGGCTCATATGATTTAAAAAAATAAATAAATGATAAAGTAAAAAATAAATATAATTTTGAGTACATAGTCCTAAATTTTGGGCTCGTTTAAATTTTGGGCGCATAGGCTTAAACTTTGGGTTGTAGACCAAATAATAATAATAATAATAATAATAAGAAGAAGAAGAAGAAGAAGAATGTAGTCTTCTAAAGTAATCCACTATATCTAATAACTTTATCTTAGTAAAAATTCTCACAATAAAGCAGCGGTGCATTTTATAAGAGCAACAAATATTTGATTTAGTAATAAATTCTCTAGTTTACTATTAAAATTTCATCACTAATTATCAATCACTAAATTTTTCACTGGAGAATTGATGTAAGAATTTGCTATACTTACCATATGTCGGGAAATTTTTTTATGATGAAATATATATATTTGTGATGAAATTATTTGTCACTAATATTAAATTTTTAATAATGAATCATTTTTATTCTAATGACAAAATGGACATATTTGTGATGAAATTGTTTATTACTAATTTTTTTATTCCAATGATAAATATTTTTCATCAGCAACTCATCAACTATTTTTTGAAAAACATATTTATTTTTTATAATTATTATGTTATGATAATATTGTTTCGTTTAAAAAAGAAATGAAATTTTAAATTATCGAAGTACTTACTATTTTGTGATAAATTACTACTTGTTTTATGTAATAGTAAAGGTTTTTCATAGTAGAATTTAACATAAAAAGGGTTTTGTTTGACAACTAGTTTCAAGAATAGTTTTTTGTTCTCCAAAATAAAAAAGAAATAGGAAAAAAAGTTTATAATCAGAAATTTATTTTTTATTTTCTATTCTTAAAAACTAAAAATAAGGTGTTTTATGAGGATTGTCTTAGAAAGTAATTACACAAACATGAAAAATAATTAAAAATAAAACGTTAGTTACAAATATTATTTTAAAACATTAAGCCTATGTTCGGTTTGTACAAAATATGAAGAAAAGAAAATGGAGAAGATAAATAAAAGAAAAAAAATGAAAATTAAAAACAAATTTAAAGTTAATAAATTATTTTTTTATGTTTTTTCAAATTTATTTCACTTGTTTTCCTTCATTATATAAAGACTAAATAATTTTAAAATATATAAATTTCTAATTCATTTTAATTATATTTGATATCAATTTGTATTTCCCATAATAAAATCAAATATGAGAAAACCATTTTTTTAGTATTTTTTTTTCCTTGATACTTTATGGGAATAGACATAGCCTAAAAATATGTTAAAAAACACTTAAAGTTTACATACAAATTTTTGTTTTATAAAACATTATAAAATAATTTTTAAAATTTGCTCCCAAAAACTCATTTTCACTTTATATAGTATTATCCATAAAAGCAAATCTGGCCTAGAAAAAACTAATCATAATAGTCCTTTTCCACCATGATCAACCGGGAAAAGAAGACCAAGTGATAATGTATATAGGAAGAGTAATTTTAGTTAAATCCAGAAAAGGGGGAAAGAAAAAGGAAAGAAATGGAGTCATCCCTATCCTGGTTGTTGGGCTCAATAGAGAATACATATGAACCCGTTTTCTGAATACAGAATGTAATGGGTGATGATTTCAGCAGTGATGCTTGGATCTTACGTCCTTTTCTATCTTAACTTTCATAGATTTTGAATGAAATAATGGTATGAAATGATGGATGATCATGACATATAAGAGGACACCTGTCTCATGCTATGAATATTTTTTACACCAATTGAGAAAAAATGGACAAGAAAGGGAAAAAAAAAAATGAAGGGTCGTGACCCCAACCTTAGCTGTTCCCTTGCTTTTTATTAAAGCTTGACAGGTTACAACGTACCAAAATAAATATCATTTTGGTGGAGGCTTTAAGTAGAAAATCATTTCAAAAGTTAATTTTAGAATATACTAATTTAACTTTGAATTATGTTACTTTATTGCACCGATTCACCATCACGTATTGGGTGCCAAAGTCCGCTTTTGAATCATGTCGATAATGAGGCCCTGGCCTACATGATAAAAAGAAAAGAGGCCTATCCCAAGCCTCATCCAGCTTTAATAAAGATAAAGGAAAGAAGAAATTAAATATCCCATAAATTTATTTAAAGATAGCATAAAGCATAATGTAAAAAGAAGCCTTGGTTGTCGCAATCTGCTCAATAATGTTGTTATCCTTTGTCCTCTGGGCCCTATTCTTTAAGTGGCAAAATTTGACTAGAACAGTGGTCTTTTCTCAAAATGGAAAAGACGCAACTTTAGCTTTTTAAAATTCCAGTGCCAAGAACAAGACAATCAGCACCAACACGGCTTTCTCTGCTGCAAAGACTTGTGGATCCTTCGAAAATCCACATTGGACCCCATCTGATACGCACCGATAACGTGGCCAAACCTCAACAATATAGGACCCTTATAGACGTGACCCTAACCAAACCTTAATAACATTTTGTTAATAGAGATAAGACCAGATAATGACGTACAAATCTTGTTAAATGACTAATGCATGTCTGTTCCTAGGGCTAACCATGCATATCTCTTCCTAAGACTAACGATATTATCTCTATTATTTTTATCCTTTTCAAGGTTTTACTTTTTATAAATATGTAGGGGAGACAAACTATAGACAGGGTGTTGTATTAAGTCTTTAAATTAAATTTTGTATTTAAAACTAAAATGATATCAAACTCTTCACTTAAACTATATGAACTCATCATTATCAAAATCATCCAAGAAAAAAACTATTTATAAAAATATTGAAATAAAAATTAGAAGGAAACGAAATAGTGAATATAATTTCTTTTAGTTGAAATAAATTAAATTAAACACATAGTAGCAAAAGCGTTAGATTTATGAGAATTATACTTGGTCTTTTTTAAGTTAAAACTTCACATATTTTTAAAAATAGTCTTTATTATATAAAATAAAAATAGAATTAAAAACTAAAATATTTTTTAAATTTATTTTATTCTTATAATTAAAATTTTGAAGTTTGGACAAAGTACTAAATAAAAGTTTGCAACTATAAAAAAATAAAAAATTAAATGTTTATATTTACTTCAAGAATAAATGATGAGAAAAAAAGTCATTACATTTCTATAGAATAAAAAATGAAAATATTTATTATAGTTGTAACCTTAGAATATAAAATTATATTATTAAATAAAGATTGAATCACTTCACTTGAACAATAAATTTTTATTTCTATGGGGTATTGTGCACAATGCTTAAATTTTTAAAGATGTCATATGTTAAGTGTACACTTAAATTTCTAACAATGAATCATTTTCAGACTTTAACTATTTTCATTATCAAATGGTTAAATTGCATTTAGCACTTGACATTAAATAATATAAAACACTTTTTACTTCTACTAATTTAGTGCTTAAAATTTAATACTAAAATATTTTAGTACTTAATTTTGAATTTTATATTAACACCACCTAATATTCCTCATGAAGGGAATATGTGCATTACTTCATTCCCATTTCTATACTGTTACAATATATGCAAAACTTCCTAGGGCTCTAGATCCTAGTAACAAAAGAAAATAAGCATTTTAAAACATATTAGTGTATTACCTTAGATCTAGATGTTTCCAGATCAATTCCTGTCTGTGAAGATGTGCTGAATGCATGGTAGATTTTGTAAACACAATAGTCTTCCACTTGATAGCTTTTTCTAGATCTTGACATGTAAAGGGTGGATTCCTTTGGAATGGTTGCTGGCTAGAGTTCCCTTCTTTTTGGAGATTGGAAGACAAGAAATGATAGAAGTTTGAAGCCCTAACCCTTAAAAAGGGTTTATTTAGGCTTCAAGTCAACTTAAGTTACTTGAGCCCATCCTAGGCTTAAGTCAGCTAAACTAACCCACTTAGATCCTAATTTATTAACTAGTCATTTGCACTCCGATTAATGATTCGTTCCCAATTGGTGTCTCAGCTGATTCGTGTCCTCTCAATGGTCCCGGACAGTGGTGCCATTTGATTCGTGTCCAGCTGGTGTCTTGATTTCAGTCCTCAGACGGGAGCAATCAATAAAAAAGAAATGAAATTTTAAATTATCGAAGTACTTACTATTTTGTGATAAATTACTAGTTGTTTTATGTAATAGTAAAGGTTTTTCATATTAGAATTTAACATAAAAAAGGTTTTGTTTGACAATAGTTTCAAGAATAGTTTTTTGTTCTCCAAAATAAAAAAGAAATAGGAAAAAAAGTTTATAATCAGAAATTTATTTTTTATTTTCTATTCTTAAAAACTAAAAATAAGGTGTTTTATGAGGGTTGTCTTAGAAAGTAATTACACAAACATGAAAAATAATTAAAAATAAAACGTTAGTTACAAATATTATTTTAAAACATTAAGCCTATGTTCGGTTTGTACAAAATATGAAGAAAAGAAAATGGAGAAGAAAAATAAAAGAAAAAAAATGAAAAAAATAAAAATTAAAAATAAATTTAAAGTTAATAAATTATTTTTATATGTTTTTTCAAATTTATTTAACTTGTTTTCCTTCATTATATAAAGACTAAATAATTTTAAAATGTATAAATTTCTAATTCATTTTAATTATATTTGATATCAATTTGTATTTTCTATAATAAAATCAAATATGAGAAAACCATTTTTTTAGTATTTTTTTCCTTGATACTTTATGGGAATAGACATAGCCTAAAAATATGTTAAAAAACACTTGAAGTTTACATACAAATTTTTGTTTTATAAAACATTATAAAATAATTTTTAAAATTTGCTCCCAAAAAACTCATTTTCACTTTATTTATCCATAAAAGCAAATCTGGCCTAGAAAAAACTAATCATAATAGTCCTTTTCCACCATGATTAACCGGGAAAAGAAGACCAAGTGATAATGTATATAGGAAGAGTAATTTTAGTTAAATCCAGAAAAGGGGAAAGAAAAAGGAAAGAAATGGAGTCATCCCTATCCTGGTTGTTGGGCTCAATAGAGAATACATATGAACCCGTTTTCTGAATACAGAATGTAATGGGTGATGATTTCAGCAGTGATGCTTGGATCTTACGTCCTTTTCTATCTTAACTTTCATAGATTTTGAATGAAATAATGGATGATCATGACATATAAGAGGACACCTGTCTCATGCTATGTATATTTTTTACACCAATTGAGAAAAAATGGACAAGAAAGGGAAAAAAAAAATGAAGGGTCGTGACCCCACCCTTAGCTGTTCCCTTGCTTTTTATTAAAGCTTGACAGGTTACAACGTACCAAAATAAATATCATTTTGGTGGAGGCTTTAAGTAGAAAATCATTTCAAAAGTTAATTTTAGAATATACTAATTTAACTTTGAATTATGTTACTTTATTGCACCTATTCACCATCACATATTGGGTGCCAAAGTCCGCTTTTTAATCATGTCCATCAGCTTAGAAAAACAGATAATGAGGCCCTGGCCTACATGATAAAAAGAAAAGAGGCCTATCCCAAGCCTCATCCAGCTTTAATAAAGATAAAGGAAAGAAGAAATTAAATATCCCATAAATTTATTTAAAGATAGCATAAAGCATAATGTAAAAAGAAGCCTTGGTTGTCGCAATCTGCTCAATAATGTTGTTATCCTTTGTCCTCTGGACCCTATTCTTTAAGTGGCAAAATTTGACTAGAACAGTGGTCTTTTCTCAAAATGGAAAAGACGCAATTTTAGCTTTTTAAAATTCCAGTGCCAAGAACAAGACAATCAGCACCAACACGGCTTTCTCTGCTGCAAAGACATGTGGATCCTTCGAAAATCCACATTGGACCCCATCTGAATACGCACCGATAACGTGGCCAAACCTCAACAATATAGGACCCTTATAGACGTGACCCTAACCTAACCTTAATAACATTTGGTTAAAAATGATAAGACACAAATCTTGTTAAAGCACTGATAGTCTGTTTGGTAGTAATTCTATAAAGCGTTTCTAAAATTTTTAACATTTGAAATTTTTTATTACTCAAATATTAAAAAATTTAGAAATATTTTATAAAATCACTATCAAACACACTCTTAGAGTGTGTTTAACAATGATTATAAGAAATGTTTTTAGGTTTTATAATACTTAAAGAATAAAAATTTCCAAATATTATAAAACCTAAAATTACTTTCTAAAATCACTACCAAACCCACTCTAATGTATATCTATTCCTAGGACTAACCATGCATATCTCTTCCTAAGACTAATGATATTATCTCTATTATTTTCATTCTTTTCAAGGTTTTTGTTTTTATTTATAAATATGTAGGGGAGTGTTGTATTAAGTCTTTAAATTAAATTTAGCATTTAAAACTAAAATCATCCAAGAATTCAACACTTTTAAGTTTTAATACTATTGTTTTTAACTACTTGATTTTAAGTTTAATCAAATATCTCCTACGAGTGCTCACACCAAACATATAGTCTTTTTTTATCTTTTTTTTTTTAAAGCTTAGATTTCATATATGAACTCATCATTATCAAAATCATAAACAAATTCAACATTTATAATATGTAGCTCTTAATTTATAATTTTAAGTTTGATCAAATATCCCCTAAGAGTGCTCACACCAAACGTGTAGTTATTATTAAATAATTTTATATTAAAATGTGTCCTTTTTTAAATCAAATTTTTTTACCATTAGTTTCTTCATGTAAAGAAATTAAAACAACTCTATTTTATTTGATGTGTGCCAATTATATTAAATTAAACTCCATTTTAATTGATGCATATTTAAATAAAATTTCTTTTAAAATAATTTTTTTTTATTTAATACAATAAACTTGAAAATTCAAATAAACTCTACTTAAATTTATTTATAAGAACCAATTTTTCATTGAAGGGTTAATTAAAAAAATAAAAATCATGATTATATTTCTTTAAATGATTTTTGATAGGAAAATAAAAATGATGATAAAATAATTAAGTAATACATAACTTTTATTTAATATAAATTAACTCTCTAAGTTATGCAACTTTTACTCTATAATTTATTTTTATTGACATTCTTATTGTATATTACTTAAAAAAAAAAAAAAACTAGTTATAAAAATATTGAAATAAAAATTAGAAGGAAACGAAATAGTGAATATAATTTCTTTTAGTTGAAATAAATTAAATTAAACACATAGTAGCAAAAGTGTTAGATTTATGAGAATTATACTTGGTCTTATTAAAATTAAAACTTAACATATTTTTAAAAATAGACTCTATTATATAAAATAAAATTAGAATTAAAAAATAAAATATTTTTTAAATTTATTTTATTCTTATAATTAAAATTTTGAAGCTTGGACAAAGTACTAAATAAAAGTTTGCAACTATAAAAAAAATTAAATGTTTATAATTACTTTAAGAATAAATTATGGAAAAAAAAAAGCTAGTCGTTACATTTCTATAGAATAAAAAATGAAAATATTTATTATAGTTGTAACCTTAGAATATAAAATTATATTATTAAATAAAGATTGAATCACTTCACTTAAACAAGAAATTTTTATTTCTATGGGGTATTGTGCACAATGCTTAAATTTTTAAAGATATCATATGTTAAGTGTACACTTAAATTTCTAACAATGAATCATTTTCAGACTTTAACTATTTTCATTATCAAATGGTTAAATTGCATTTAGCACTTGACCTTAAATAATATAAAACACTTTTCACTTCTACTAATTTAGTGCTTAAAATTTAATACTAAAATATTTTAGTACTTAATTTTGAATTTTATATTAACACTACCTAATATTCCTCATGAAGGGAATATGTGCATTACTTCATTCCCATCTCTATATTGTTACAATATATGCAAAACTTCCTAGGGCTCTAAATCCTAGTAACAAAAGCAAATAAGCATTTTAAAACTTATTAGTGTATTACCTTATATCTGGATGTTTCCAAATCAATTCCTATCCGTGAAGATGTGTTGAATGCATGGTAGATTTTGTAAACACAATTGTCTTCCACTTGATAGCTTTTTCTAGATCGTGATATATAAATGGTGGATTCCTTTAGAATGGTTGATGGCTAGAGTTCTCTTCTTTTTGGAGATTGGAAGACGAGATGATAGAAGTTTGAATCCTTAACCCTTAAAAAGGGTTTATTTAGGCTTCAAGTCAACTTAAGTTACTTGAGCCCATCCTAAGCTTGAGTCAATTAAACTAACCCACTTGGGTCCTAATTTATTAACTAGTCATTTGCGCTCCAGTTAATCAATTAGCCCAATTCAGAAATATCATTTTACAAAATCCTGTGCAATCTTAAGTATTTACCAAAACACCTTTACACACAAAAGTGAACAAAGAACACAACTAACTCTTATAAGTTGTGTCATCATAGTAGGAATCTCTAGAGCTCATAGGAAAATACTATCTCCCTCAAAATCCAATTCTGGAATTGACTCAACATCCTACCATAAAGAATCAACTATACCTCTGTATCCTATACATATTATAATGAGATACAAGAACTCGGGTCTATGACCTTACCATCTACTACATGTAGGCTCCCTATGAATTGTGTCTATAATCTCACAAAGGTGAATGGTATCAATGTCTCAAGATTACCTTTATAATCCTTGAGTATCAAATCCCCTTATTGTATGATCAACTAACATAATCTAGCTTACAAAGAGTATATGTCAAGTTCTAGTTAAGGAACTACTACGATCATAGATTTCTTGAACACACATCCTTAGGATCACCTAATATGACACATTATCTTAATCTTATGAGAAATCATGGTGCCTCTATTGAGAATACTTGTTGTCACCAACCTTTATCAATAGTGACCTAATCCACAGGGAACATATGACTAACTTAGGATCTCACTCATATGTCAAAGTCATTACAAATTTTCGAACAAGTTCAATATCCTCTCAAGATTGAGAGACCATACAATATAGTAGCTTAGTGAGACCATGATTACTTGATGGTCAAATTTCATGACTCACCATAGGTCTTACTTGATGTCTAATCATACACACTAGTGCACTTGCCATGAGAACCTTATTCCCATGGTGAATGTTAATCATCTCTCTATTTTGGAAGTCATGCACTACAACCTAAAATGGATTGCCTAAGTCTCTTAACCAATTGTGAACAAATCATTTACTTGCAAAGAACCAATAACTTAGATCTTTTATGAAACTCCTAAGACACCCAAGTTATGTGTAATGCAAAGGATGCTAAGCTAGAATGCCCATATATATATGCCAAAATTCAAAATAAAAAAGAGAAATAAGAAAATACACAAGATATTTAACAAGAAATTTAAAGAGAAGGAACCACAAACTTTATTTACATAATTTGAAAACCATCCATAATAGGAGGTATAATGAAAACATAAAACATATTTATATAAGGAGATGAATATCTTACAATGGGAGAAGGGAGGAAAGCTTTGAAGGAAGCTTTTGGCTTGAGGGCTTACATGATGAGAGAGAACGAAGAGAGAAAGGAGAGCAAGATATTTAACAAGAAATTTAAAGAGAAGGAACGACAAACTTTATTTACATAATAGGAGGTATAATGAAAACATAAAACATACTTATATAAGGAGATGAATATCTTACAATGGGAGAAGGGAGGAAAGCTTTGAAGAAATCTTTTGGATTGAGGGCTTACATGATTAGAGAGAACGAAGAGAGAAGGAGGAGATTAAGTGTGGAAGAAAGGGGGAAACTTTTTTTTCCTGCTTACAACTAAGGATTAAGCCTCCTTAAATAGCTGAAGAAGGAATCTTAAAATAGTACAAAGTGGCAAACAAAGTACTATTTGCTTTTTGACCAACTGCTGTGAATAGTTAATCTCTGCATGAATAGTAAAAGTGAACAGTGACATTTTACTGTAGCACTTTAGACTTTTTAGCAAAGAATCTTACTTTCTGCTGGAAATAATGGTTGACAGGCCATTTCTTGAACTGTGGACGCACATGCTGGAAGACAAAACTGCTTTCGGTGCTGAAATGAGCTTATTGGAGAGAATAATCTTACAGGTGGAAAGTCATGAAGCTGATGATTACTTGGATTTTCTTATTGGAGGAAGAATACCTTCACAGTCATCACCATTATCGGGAAGGTAGCTTGTTGAATCATCAGATTCTGCATAAGAGTTTTCTTGGGAAAAACTTGAGCTTCCTTCATCAAGGATTTTCTGGAATTCTTGAGGGGTTTTTGCTTTTGCGAGCATGAGTTGGAGCTGTTGTTTTCTTGAGAAGAAACTGTGACATATCATCACCAGTTGAAGCTTGTGTGGGATGCTTGATGAAATATTACTTAACTACTTCCAGGGATGCATCATTTTTCAAAGCGTCTCACCATTTAGTCTTAAAAGTCCTTCCAAGAGTTGGAAAGACTGCTGATTCATCTGCAATGATAATGTAGTCCCACTGGACTATCCAAGTAAGGCCAAATTTACTAAAAAAGAATAATAAAGAGGAAAAAGCTGAAAGTTCTCTAGGGATAGCAAAAGAACGATTGAATAGCTCAAATCCATCTAATATGGGCTTAGGAAGAATCTTAATGGATGTACCAAAATAAGTCCACCAATTGTGGAACCAAAATGGGAAGGAAGAAAGCTAATGCTTAGATGGAAAATATAACATCCATGAATGATGGAAGTCCCTATTCTGGATTAGAAAAGCATTGAACCATGCTCTCTGATAATCCCAATGGTTGAAAAATCTTGGTTTTGAAGGTTCAGAGAACTCCCTTGAGAAATTGAGATTTCCACCTCATTGCTTAACAGTAAGAATTTTATAGATATGGCAGGTGGAAAAAGCCAAATCCAGATTGCTATATTTATCAGCGTTATGCTTAGTTTTAACAGAACCAGTTTCTACGAGGATTGCCTCATAAAAATCTCTTGTTTTTAAAAGGTCACCAGAGGGATGATGAAACTTTTCATGAAAAACTTTTGCTGCTATCTCTCTGGGGTTTTCAGAAAATAATTCTCTATTAATCACCAAAATTGGTTGATTGATATTTTTTTGTCAATATCTTGATTTTGCAGAAAGAGGTGTGGGGTTGGCAGCCACCACAATTTGCTTATTTGAAAAAGACGTGCTTGATGCTAATTCCTGATGAGAGGGATTAACCCGAGTCACCTGCTTAAAGGTGTGAGACCCTGAAATAGTTGGGTATTGGGTAGCCTTGATTGGTTTAGATGGATCCGTAGGATCATAGTATAAGGTCATCATCTTGTTGGGCATAAGGTTAGAAGAATGAAGCCTTGCTTCTTCTTCAAGTTCAACTTGTTGACTCCAAAGCATTTTATGGGGAGAAGAAGCTTGATTGGATTGGGATTTTTGTGGGTTAGGAGTTGAGGTATTCTTTTTAGGGACCATGGTCTCGTGAACCCTGCAAATTTCACGAGTTAAGTAATCAGGAATGAAATTTTCTCCTTTAATAAACTTAATTTGAAAATTAGGGTTTAAAATAATCAGCTAATCAGTTAAATCATGCTTAAAAGCTATATACTTAATTGTTTTCACAGATAAGAAAACGACTCTTAATAAAAATCCTTGGTTCAAAATATCAATTTGAAATTTTGGAATGCATAAAGAAATGCTTAAAATATCCTTTTTAATGAGATTATGAATGAGTTGGGTACCTATTATCTTAGGTGGAACATTTATTCCAACAAGATTAACTTCCTGATCACAAGGAGTGCTATCTATAACTGGTGGATTGGCAAATTCAAAAAGAATTTCCTTATCAAAGAGCTTTGTTCTTATTCCTTGGTTATCTACCCACATGGGATAAATAGAGCTTAAGAAGGGGATCCTTAGGAGGGCTTTCTCCTTAAGGTCCTTAACAAGAATGAAGGTTTGCTTAATACAGATGTCATGGTTACGGATATGAACATTTGTTAATTTATACTTAATGGCAAGCCTTTTGCCATTGGCTCCAAAGAGAGATTGACTAGTCTCTTCACATAAAGGAAAGGGTACAAGAACTTCTTGAAGGCAATTTCTAGCTGCTCTTGAATCAATCAAAGCAACAATGTCAAAGGCAAATTTATCTTTGATTACTATAGCAAGGGAGACTTCCCACATTTGGAAGATGACCACATTGACAGTATTCAAAAAAACATCTGTCTCTTCATTATTAACATGTGAAGATTCTGGAACATCCACAAGATTTCCTTGGTCATTAACAATCCTATTGATTTGTCCTTGGAGGTCTGACAAACCTAAACTTGTGAATTGTCTTAAATCCTTAATTTCCTTCCTATACTGTCTTACTTCATCATGAAGCTCCTTAATATTTACTTCTTTGGGAGACTGTTAGTCAAAGCTATTTAAGATTTCATTAAGGTTATAAGGATTTACAGTCTTCTTAATTTCCAACTTAACAACTGATTTCTTAAATACTTCATAAAGCTCTTGCTTAGTCTTTTCATCTTCAATTTTCCTTAAAATATCTAGGACTAGTTCTTGATCTTGACTTATGAAATTTATGGTCTTAGGACGACAATTACAATTACCCTTAATACAATCTTCTTGGTCATTAGAAGTTTGGCTAGAAATATCATCACTACTGTCTAGTTGATTAATATCATCTACATTATCTGAATCAGTCCTTGATTTAGATTCCGAAGTTTTTAACAAAACTTCGCAGAGCATATTTTTTAAATCTTCTAGGACATTAAGATTATTAATCTTTTTTCTAACCTTACAATCTTTCTTATAGTGGCCAACCTTGCCACACTTAAAACAAATAATTGACTTGGAATCTAAAGGGACTTCTACCTTTTTCCGGGCTTCTTTGTTTATTCTTATTTGGACGTGTCTTGAATGCTTGGTTTCGTTCATCCTATGGTTTCCATAGGTTCCTCTATTGCTATGGTAAAACTTATCTTTGCTAGGCTTCCTGTTTGTTCGTTGCTTATAAGGGGGCTTAGTTTCTTTTTGGCTGAAACCAAATTGGCTAACAGAATGACCCAAATTCATTCTTGTAGATCCTTTGTTCATTCTTCATTTGTTGCTTAAGCTTAAAGTCATTGCACAACTTAATCCCTTCGGCCGTGACAATGCTTATAATCTCACCATAGGTTAGCTTAAAATTATTTTTAAAAACCTGTTTTATAAGCAATTAATAACCAAGCCTTTTTTATTTTTATTTTTTCTTATTCTAAAAAAAAGGAAATTGTTCTTAAGAAATAGTTCCCAAACACAATCTGTTTGTTTCATTACTTTTTTTTTTTTTTTTCTGTTATTAGTTTTAAAGAAACTAGTAATAAATTCTATCTAAAAAAATTATAGTTTTTTTATGTATACTTCGGAAAATTATTTTCTAATGTTCACAAAGTCTGTTAGAAAACTTGAAAGGTTATTAATCTATTTTCTTTATTTATAAATATTTGTAAAAAATAATTTTATTTATAATGCTGTATTTTTAATCATCCTCAGTATTTATATAAATATTTTTTTAAAACAATCCTGAAAAACAAGTCAAAACAACTGAAATATATTCTTAAAAAATATCTTATTTTATATTTTTAAGAATATAAAACTATTTTTTGTTGAAAAGTTCCAAATATTTTTTTTTCTTAAAGTCACAAAACCATTTTTGAAAATAACTTTCAAATGCACCCAAAACATCTTGATTTATCTTTTTCTTTAAATATCACTTTTAAAGTCTTAAATATGAGGTACTAAAAATTCTTTTATATCATAATTTTAAAAACTATTAGGGCCCGTTTGATAGTGTTTTTAATTTTTTTTTTTTTTAAATAGAGAACAAAAAACAATTTTTTAGAATTTTTTAAAAATTAGAGTGTTTGGCAAGATGTTTTAAAAAATAGTTTTTTAAAACAAAAAACAAGAAGCTTGTTTGAATGAAAGAATTTGCTTTGTTTTTAAAGACAATGTATTACTTTTATTTTATAACAATTCTATAAAATTAATTATAATAATATGAAATCAAATTCAAATTAAGTTTTATTAAAAAATAAAAATTAAATTTACAATTATATATGAGTTAAAGATAAATAGTTTTCTTTTAATTATGAAATAATTTTTTTTATTGTAGTTAAACAAAAAATTCTATAAGATAAAATTAATTTTCAGAATCATTTTTAATACAAGTTAAATAAATACATTAATTATTGTATTAAATTTTTTTTTTTATTATGATTTCTCATGCTTTTTTTTTAGAAACTTTTTTTTTAAGTTAAAGAATAAAAAAAATGTTTTAAATTTTTTTTTTATAAAATTAAGGACATTTGGCAAGTTATTTTTATAAAAGGATTTTAAAAATAAAAAATAAAAAGACTTATTCGAATCATTTGTTTTCTTTTTTTTTTTAAAAAAATTATTTTGATTTTTTAAAAACATTTTAAATTCAATTTATATAATATTAACTAATTAAATTTAATTAAAGTCTTACTGAAAATGAAAATAATTTTGTAATTACAAATAAATTAAAATATATATAGCTTTTAGTAAAACATAAATAGTAATATTATAATAAAATCATAAATTATATTTTTAGTAGAAAACATACTATTTTATTATATTCATAAATTTATGGTATGAATGAGTTTATTATTTAAGTTTTAAATTATTTTTAAAATTTAATAGACTTTTTAAAAAATCCAATGCATTATGTCTTATTTAATTTAAAGTTAATTTGGCTAATGAAAAAAAATTGAAAAATAATAATATTATGTAGAAGATAAATAATAGATTGTATGTGTCTTTCTATTATTTTAAAAAATGATAAAAACAACTTTTACTTGTTATCGGTATTCTCTATTTCACTTTGTTTTTAAAAAATTGGAAGTAGAAAACAATAACCAAACAATGTTATGAATTTTTAAAAACTATTTTTTGTTTTTAAAAATATAAAACACTTTTTAAAAACTCCACCAAACAGACTCTTATTTTTTTTGAAAGTATGTTTTTAAGAGTTATTGTATTTTATATAAAGATCTAATTTTCAGTATATTTAAATATTAAAATCATTTTCAGTATATTCTAATTTTCTTCATATTTTTCATCATAAATGAAGCAATAAAAATTAGGGTTCTTCCTATTTTTTATTCTCCTATACCCTCTATTATTTAAAGCTTATCTACAGGATTTGTACTTATCCAATCAAAGACTGGTGGTGGGTCAAAGGAGGCCAAAGTGGATGCAGTATGAATAAAGTTTTGAAGCATTATTGAACTTCAAAGGGAACGCTGACTGATGTTTGCTTCACATGAACTTTCACTTCGTTGCTCATGGCTTTATCATTGTCCCCCATTTTCATTTTGATAAGAAAGAAGATTCCCTTCAATCTAATAATTGGATACAGCCAGCTCTTGAGTTTTGAAGCACATTAGAGGCGCCTTTTTTTATTTCTATAATGATATGATCCAGCAGTTTCAAAGCTTAATTTACCGAATAAAATGGCCATGCAAGTAATAGTAGGTCATCTGGCCGCCATCATCATCATCTTCTTGCTATTCTCATCGAAGGGAACAGCAGCGTCCATAGCCAAGCCTGGTTGCCGAGAGACATGTGGCAACGTCCGCATTGTTTATCCATTTGGTATTGGGAGAGGTTGCTACCATGACCGAAATTTTGAGGTCTCATGCGACTACTCCTCTAATCCTCCAAGGCCTTGTCTTGTGGTGATCGAAACTGAAGTTTTGCAAACGTCGCTGGACAATGTGAGAATTATTGATTGGGTTTCCCCTTCTTGTCATATCAGTTCCACAAAAGGAATGGGAATGGGTTTTTACTCGATGGAGCCTTATAGTTATTCCCACGCAGAAAATAAGTTTATAGGCATTGGGTGTGACATAGGTGTTTATATCGGTGAATTAAACATTACAAATCCTAGCCAAACAAGGTACGCCGGCGGGTGTGTGTCTGTTTGCCACATACCTGGAGGTCAACCCTGGTCTAATCGTACTTCCTGCTCTGGAATTAGTTGCTGCCAGACTACTTTCTCTAACGATCTTTCAAGCATTGATCTATGGGCTGTTAACATAAGCATCAGGTCGACCTCCAATCCATGTAGCTTTGCCATCATTGCCGAGAAGAACTTCTCGGACTTTGACCAATTTGACACCACTTTGTCCGGTGAAAACAAAACCTACTTTTACCCTGCAATATTGAATTGGGCAATCGGAAACAAGTCTTGCCAAGAAGCCCGAAAAAGAAGCGATTATGCATGTGGCAGCAACAGTCGTTGTGTTGATTCCGACAAAGGCAGTGGATATAAGTGTCGTTGCAGTCGAGGCTACCACGGGAACCCTTACCTTCGAGATGGCTGCATAGGTACTATGTTTTTTTATTCGTTTATTTATTCTTCGCTTGGTAGTTGGATACGTAGGGTTATTCTGTAGATTTTCTCCAGCACCATTTCCACAAGCGTTACACAATAGATCTGTTCAGAAAGAAGAATATTAATATGCTTATTAGCAACATGAATTTATTGTTTGTGAAATCAAAAGACTAGAATTTTCCCTCTCACGGTCAACTGCCATGTCCATATAAACAACGCCTCCATCAGAATGAGGGACACCAGTCTGCACTACTCCAACACCACCTCCAGCACTGCCATAAAAACCCCAATCCAACAATTTTATGGCTTACAATTATTATTATGTTTTTTTTTTTTTGACTTCTTAAAAGATATTGATGAGTGCATCGACTCAAACAACACTCTTTGCAAAAAGGGAGCTGCATGCATAAACACATATGGAGGCTTCTATTGTGCCTGCCCACCTGGTTACCACAGTTATGATAGCAAACCTGAACATGGTTGTGTACGTGACAAAGTAAAACTCAAGGCAGCCATTCTTGTTACCTCAGGTATAGACTCCACCTAGATCTGTTCACCCTTTTCTTTCTCTTCAGTTTGTGCTTACCTTTGTGGCTTATATATGCAGGAATAGGAATAACTGTTGTTCTTCTCATCCTACTTGCTGTTGGCTTCTGGTTGCATGGGCAACTTGAGGAAAGAAAGAAAAACAAACTCAAGCACAAGTTCTTCAAGAGGAATGGTGGTCTCCTATTGCAACAGCAAATCACTTCAAGTAGTAAAGGAAGTGTTGAGAAAACAAAACTCTTTGCCATAGAAGAGTTGGAGAAGGCAACAGACAACTTCAATGCAAGTCGAGTTCTTGGCAAGGGAGGTCATGGGACAGTGTATAAAGGGATGCTATTGGATGGAAGCATAGTAGCCATTAAGAAGTCAATCATAGTTGACGAGAGGCAAGTAGTTGAGTTTGTCAATGAAGTTTTCATTCTTTCACAGATTAACCATAGACACATAGTGAAGTTGTTAGGTTGCTGTCTAGAGAGCGAAGTTCCTTTGCTAGTTTATGAATATGTGTCCAATAGCACTCTCTCTCATCATCTCCATGATAAGAACCGTGAATCAAAATTATCTTGGGAAAAGCGCCTCCGAATTGCTGATGAAATTGCAGGAGCCCTTGCTTATTTGCATTCCTATGCTTCTCCAGCCATCCTTCATAGGGATATCAAGTCCAGCAATATACTGTTAGATGAGCACTTTAGGGCTGTGGTTTCTGACTTTGGACTTTCCAGGTCAATAACCCATGAAAAAACACACTTGACCACATTAGTGCAGGGCACATTTGGTTACTTGGATCCAGAGTATTTTCGATCAGGCCAGTTTACGGATAAAAGTGATGTGTACGCCTTCGGGTAGTGCTTGCTGAACTTTTGACAGGTGAAAAAGTCATTTGTTCTAGTAGATCTGAAGAAAGTCTAGCAACTCATTTTAGATTGGCAATGAAACAGAATTGCCTGTTTGAAATTCTGGACAAGGTAATCCTGGATGAAGGTCAGAAAGAGGAGATTCTTGCTGTTGCTAGGCTTACTAAGATATGCCTCAAGTTAGGTGGGAAGAAAAGGCCAACCATGAAAGAAATAGCAGCAGACCTCGACAGATTAAGGAGGACTGTGGAGCAGCAATCACTTCAACGGACTTGTCAGGACAACTCCTCTGTAAGTGTAAGGTCATATACTTATGCATCTACTAGTGCAGTTACAGAAGAGTATATACTTGAAGGCGAGGACTATCCTAAACCATACCGCATGACTACTTAAAGCCTCAGCTAGATATCAAAAGGTTTGTGAAACCAAATTCATGTATGGTTCTGCTGTCCACTTTATCTGATGGTTGGGAAGATTTTCAGCCTCTATGACTTTGATTCTACGTGTTCAAAGTTGTAGTCCTTAATATGTACATATAGCACTTGGGCGTTTGATTTTATGGTTCAAACAATTGTAGGATATCATCAATTTCTGCAGCTGTTTTCATTTTTGGAGCAATAGTTAGTCAGGTAATGAACTTTTATTTGGATGATTAACCACTAAATACTATCCTGTACAGGCCAAATAAGCTGTGTAAAATTCATGCATGAATTGACCAGCCGATCAATCACATGGAACGGAAATTTGCCAACTTAATCCAACTAGAGACTGCTGCTGTAAAACTTGTTAGTTTTTTTACCAAGCATTGCATTAATTAGAAGACAACACCAGGATTACCTCTAATAGTAATAACAACAGACCGCTAATGAAAATGTGGCCAGATCAAACACTGATAGGAAGGGCTCAAATGATCAATTAAAGCCTAGAAACAATGATCGTTGAACATTAAATGTAATGTGAATCACTAACTAGAAATAGTACAATTAATCTTTCTTATCAAAAGTATCCGTTGATATTGTTGGAGTAATATGGCTGAAAGAGAAACACAAACAATTAGTAAGAAATATAAAAATTGGAAAAAAATTTAAACTTTATTGTCTTAAACTACTTTCTCTTATTCAAATATTATATAATCCCTTATTTATAGATTTTATACTTAAAAAAATAAAAACTCCTAATAATAAAATATACTTTTAAGGACTTGATTACTAAAAAGTAGATACTAAAATAGCCCCTTGAAATAAAATATTATCCTTGACTTTTGAAGAAGCCCCAAGTCTAGTAAGGTAACATGTAGAGCAGGTGAATGGGTGTATTTACAAATTCAAATAAATATTTATATTTATATGTATTACCAGCTTTTTCCCTATGACTAGTTAGGGATTATCAATTCAATTAAAGATAGACAATACAAGCAAGATAATCAAGAATATAAGCAATGCGACATAAGGATTTTTGTGTGGAAAGCCCCCACGCTAATTGTGGAGATAAAAAATCACAAGGTTTAGGACCATTAATCTAAATCCACTATATAAGATTAAGTTACATATATTTATTACCTGATCACTTTACCCTAAAGACTTACTCTCCAATACCTACAACTTGATCCACATCTGCGATGCAACAACCTCCAATTACTCTACTAAATACACTTTAGCCTTGCTAAAGGGATCAAGGTCTTCAACCCAAGATTCAAAGATTGAATCGTTGAATGAGAGATTGAGAATGGTGTAACTTGTTAGACTTTCTTTCTAAAGAAACCCTTTCTAAAGAAATTAAGATTTCTTACCTTCAAGGGATTATAAGAAGGTATTTATAGGCAAAAACTCAAGAGTTCTAAAATAAATTTAGGTGAAAAATCTTAGTAGAATAAGTATGACTACTTAAGCTAACCGAAGGACTACTTGAGTACCTCGGACACTTGAGCGGTGTAAAGAGCTTCATAACTTGAGCACTTTAGGCTACTTGAGCAGTCTTGCCCTTATTCAAAACAATAATTTAAAGCATTTTAAGTTCAAAAAACAAAACCAATTCTCTTTATTCCTCATAAGAGTCTAACTTGCCGCAAGCCAAACATTTTTAGATGTACTTGTGACCTTTTAGTTGGACGAACAACAATCATTGATCTTCAATGGAGAAAAAATCACTATTTAAAAGGACTTCTATGGCGAAACATTAAAAGGAACAAGATTGCCAAGTACAAGCCTCAATGTCCTACCAATCTCCCTCTTTGGCAATTTTGTGACAAAAACATTGTTACATAAACCCACACGAACTCTCATAACGGAGTTTACATAACATACATCAACGCTCAATTAAAAATAACTTAAGAGAATGCTTTTCACCATCTCGTTATGCTTATCTTCTAACCTTGTAACTTGCTCACATACAGAAAATTATACTAAAGGTAAATCAATGTGTGGGATAAGATATGATCAAAGCAACAAAATAGGATAGTCGGAGATTTTGCTTGATGCATTATGAAAGCATGAAAGAGGAATAGATTCCTGTGGCACACTAATGTACAAAGCTAAGCTCGAGAGGAATATATATGCATGCAAATCAACCAAACATAATCGAAGCTTGATAAGACACAATAACTCAACAATAAGTCTTAGAGGTTTATCTTTTAATTGCCTAATCTACAATTCTAGGAAGAAGGTTAGTTCACCTACCATGTTCATTTAGAATTCAGTCTTCATTTCCTCGGCAAAACTAAGGCCAAGGTTCCTAGAGGTAGCTTTGAAAACAATATCATCAATGTAAATTTGTGCCACTAATAACTTACCCTTGGACCTATGTATAAATAGGGTGGTTTTGTTAATTCCTCCTCTCAAACTTTTTCTCCAAAAGATAGGTCGTGAGCCTCTCATACCAAGCTCTAAGAGCTTGCTTTAATCCATAAAGGGTTTTCTTTTAACCTATAGACATGATTGGGGAATTTTGAATCCTTGAAACCCTTAGGTTGCTTAACATAAACCGTTTCAGTCAAAATCCCATTCAAAAAAAGCACTTTTGTCATCCATTTGGTAAAGTTTTATCCTCAAGGAGCATGCTATTGCCAAAAGTATCCTAATTGCCTCTAATATAGCTAAGTGTGCAAATGTTTTTAAAACTACACAACCATTGTGTGTAATAAATTAAGCTCTAATAGATGTCAAATATCCTAAAGGTTTACTTTTTATTTCAAACCTTTCTGAGCGATGTCAACCTTTCAATCGACTTATGAAGAAGGATGTCCCATTTGTATGGGACCAAGCTTATCACAATGCCTATGAAATAATTAAGAAGTACTTTGCTAATCAACCAATTTTAGGTGCTCCTATGGCAGGGAAGACATTGATACTCTACATCATTGCATAAGAATGCTCTCTTAGAGCATTACTTACACAAGAAAATGTAAAGAACAAAGAAAGAGCATTCTATTAATTAAGTTGAGCTTTAATTATGCTAAAACTAAATTATTTCCCAATAGAGAAGACTTGTCTTACCCTAATCTTCTTAGCAAAAAAGCTAAGATATTATATGTAAGTGTACACCATATATCTGATAGCACGTGCTGATCCCATTAAATATATGTTGTCAAAGCTAGTCTTTTTAAGAAGGGTGGCAAGATAGTGGCTTTTACTCACTAAGTATGAAATAATCTACATTCCTCAAAAGGCATTCAAAAGACAGACACTTGTAGACCTCCTCGCAGATCATCCTATTCCTACAAATTAGGAAATCTCAAATGATCTTATTGACGAAGAGATCTTTTACGCTAACGGTTTTCCTCCATGGATTATGTTTTTTTATGGGTCAACACGCTATGATGAAACTAGTGCAGGGGTTGTATTTGTCTCACCACAAAAACAAATACTACCATATTCGTTTGTTCTTAGTGAGTGATGCTCTAAGAATGTTGTTGAGTATCAAGCCTTGATTGTTGGACTACAAATGGAGATCGAAATGAAAATCACAAGCTTGGAACTATGCGAGGAATTTAAGTTTATAATTAATCAACTTTTAACTCTATAAGACATTAAAAGTGATGACCTTGTTTCTTACTTCCAATATGCTACCCAATTGATGGAAAAGTTATAACAAATCTCATTAGTTCATATTCCACAAAAAGAAAACCAAATGGCATATATTCTTACTAATTTAGTTGCAAGTTTAATACTACTTAAGGACAAAATAGTAAATATCCTAGTTAGCCATAGGTGGGTATTGCCACCATTATCAATTACACAACAAGAAGAGGTTAATGCTACTCCAGTGCTTACTATTAACACCAAAGATTGGTGATAACCATTGATTGACTACTTAGACTATGGGAAGTTACCGATGAACTAAAACATTGAATAGAAGTACGATGTTGAGCTCCACGCTTCATTTATTACAAATAAACACTTTATCATTACTCATTTGATAGAGTACTTCTCTGATGCTTAGGAGAGGAAGAGGTGAATCAAGCAATTGAAGAAGCTCATTTCAGGATCTGTGGGATGAGTTATTTGATTCATGCCCAATTGGTGTCTCAGCTGATTCGTGTCCAGCTGGTGCTCCTTGGATGAGGGAGTGATCAACAAAATTTGTACCTATAACACCATACACTAGGGTAGCAAATGAAAAGCTACTATAGTATAGTAGCTCTAGGATCGTTCACTGGGAATGATTAACAAGCAATCAATGATACCAATTCCAAGTGAATTGGTCTTGTTTCATTTCAAGGTTAGCTTAAGAAGTAAAAACACAAACTTTGGTTGGTGAAGGTTTAGACTTAAACTAACTAACTTAACAGAAGTTTGGAATAACTTAGGAAGAAAAGCATTTCTTGAAGAATTAGGTTCACTAGGGTGGTTCCTCATGCAAAAGACAAAGCTCCGGTCAGATGGTTCATATCCTCGCGTTAGAGATTCAACATATAGTCAATTCTCTAGCCGGTGATGTACAGATTCATCCTTCAATTAGATTTCACTTTAATTCTCTCACTGATGCAACTTGCAATGGTTTAAACCTCTCACTAAGCCTTAACCATTCAAGGTGATCCTTAACCTTGGATTACCCGTCAAAAGCTCGCAAGAGATAACTAATGGATGTCTCCTAGGAGTCCAAAAGCTTATCAAGTGTTGGCTATTCTAGAAAATCCTACCCTGAAGTCACCTACCAGAGGCTCGCAAGGGGTAAACTAGTGCATTTCCATGGTTGGAAATCACTTGCCTTACCAAGTGTTGGCCCAGGAGACTCCAAGGTGTTTTAAGTTAACTAAAAACATTGAAATCACTAAAGGATTTCACTTCCTCTTCATTACTAGCTAAAACCACAAAGCTTTGCATTCTTGCACTTGGAACCATCCCCGGCTACCTTAGCTCCAAGGAATTAGAGGTTTAGTTACTCATTCTCTGGGGGAAAACTCCTCAGAGAGTTCATAACTTAGTATTAAGTAAAAAATACAAAGTGAGAAGGTAAGGCAATTGAAAGAACTAAACTTTACTTGCTTACCAAACTTTTCAGAAGGAACTCCTCCCCGAGAACAGGCTCCCGAGAGGTATATATATTAACATAATATAAAACTAATTGTTACAAAGATATTTAGTCTTTTTACTAACTTAAAAACTAAGGAATCTTGTAATTGGTGGTTTACAAGGAGTATTTTGGGATTTAGACAACAAAAATCTAATGGAAAATATCTCCCAATGTCGGTAGCAAATATCGGGAGGCTTCAGGAACCATTTCGCAGGAGAAAAATGGTGTCTGCGAAATTTCGCAGACACCCATGAGGGTTGCGAAATATTTTCGCAACACCAAGCTATCTCTGAAGGGTTGCGAAGTTGGCTTCCATCTTGAGGTTCCTAGCTTCCTTCTTGTGGCATAAAGCGTGCATCGTCAGAAGGAGAAACACCTTACTGTACAAAAATGTTGCGAAATCACTTCGCAACAAAAGGGTGATTTCGCAACACTTTGCAAAATGCTTCCTTCAGCTCAGAGTGATTGGCTTGTAATGGCTGCAACTTCTTCGTTTTAACTCCGAATTGCACACCGTTTGAAAAATTGGATTGTTGACTTCCTGAGCTTTGAAATGGTATATAGTATGCATCATTTGGAATTCAGAAAGTGCTCCAAAAGTGGCTGCTACGACTGTCATCAAGAATATGCTCCATGGCTGATCCTCTTTGCTTTTTCTCCTTGCAATCCGGATTTACTCTTGGCAAATGATTTCTAAGCTTTGCCCAAGATTCCTCATAGCTCTCCTCAGTATTGACTTGCTTTGGTGATCAAAATACTAACAAAAACACCAAAAGCACAAAATGAGTAAAATTGCTTTCAAGGACCCTTAACATGCCAATTGAGTTAAAAGGCCTAAACTACTACTCAAAAGTGGTTAAAAGGATTGATTATAGGCTAATCAAATAGCACTTTTTGAGTAGTAATCACTCCCCCCAACCGACATATTGGTAGTCCCTTAGCAATATAGGAGAGAAAAATGAAAATAAATAGCAAACTAATCTAAAATTTACAACATCATGCTGAAAGGAAATAATTCTCAAGTGGCATGATGATCTAATTCTCACATGAATCATTAAAGAAATACAAACCCAAAGCTCAACAAGAGTCATAACACCTATGCTAAACACTGTCAATCAAGGGAGTGCATTATGCAAACTGAAGTTTTAAAATCACTTCCACTTTCTAAGAACCAAACTTTAATCTTCCACAAAAATCTATGTGTATTGGTTCCTTAGCTTCCGAGAATAATATGATAAACTAGTCTCACCCCCCAACCTATCTCTTTTCAATACTTTAGCAATCTGACCAAAATCAATAAGAAAAGAACACACTTTTTATTTATTTTATTTTATTTTATTTTATTTTATTTTTTATTTTTATTTTTTTTGAAAGAACTTAATGGGGTACTCTTTCTGAATTGTCCATATAATGGGGGTCCATCGATGACTCCCAACCAATTAAGGTTTAGGGCACCAAGTTTTAAGGATCTTTCAACCACTAACTCCTCGGATTTTTCCCCGGACTTTTAAGAATGAATTTCTAATACCCAAGCATCTACCATATGCTAACTCTACCTATTCACCCTTATAACGAGCATTGAGGTCGGTGACTCCCAACCAATTAAGGCTTAGGGCACCAGGCTTTAAAGATTTTCACCATATACCCCTCAGACCTTGCTCGGGTTTCAAGGTAAGTAAACAACTTTCTTTATTTTAAAGGCTCATTGGCCTTTTGCAGGGTGTTTCAATTTTTATCAAATGAGGTCAAATATACCAAGTCCCAAAACTATCCTAAGTCAAGAGGGAAATAGCTTTTCATCTTATAATCGGAATCTAATGTGCACAGTGTGTGAATAGCTTAAAGTGGAAGAACTAAATTCAATTTCAATAGAAGTTCCAACAATTGAACCACTTTAGTAAGCATAATCCATACTCTAAGCCAAGTGAAAAACAACAGTTCAATTTCTCTTGGTTTAATTTGAAAATTTTTCCTCAAAATTCATGGAGAATAGAATAACAAAAGTAAAAAGTAAAACTACAACTAACTAACCAATATAATTGCAATACCAAAAAGATTTAGCATACTTCCTTCCTCATACCCCCCAACCGAACTAAGCATTGTCCTCAATGTGATATGAGTGACTATATTAAAAGGGAGGAAGTGGTACCTCCTTGCTGATATCAAATTCGAATATTGATTGGGGAAAACCACATGTTTCAAAAAGAATAGAATATGTGAGAAAAGGAAATAAAGATAATTTAATGCTAACTTTTATCAAGAAATATTCAACTTGTATTACTTTCTGTTCATTCAAGTACAATGCAAAAAACAAGAAACACAAGGAATCCCAAGTATAGTACCGAAATACTGAGATTTCTTTTCAACTAAAAAAAACAAAATACATAGAAATATTAGATAGATAGTAGTCTGATGAGTGGTGCTGGGGGCTAGAACTAGGCGAGATGGATCTCGCCGCCTCTTCAGAGGTGCATCACCGGGGCTTCAGGTTCCGGAGGATGAGACTCAAGGCCGAGAGAGTGTGGCTCTGGTGGAGTAGATGTGGACGGCTCTACAGCTTGTGGCAGATCGAAATGGACTTGGAGCTGCCTTAAGATGGCAGCTTGTTGAGCCTGTGTGGCCAACATTTGCTCTTGGCATGCTCTGATGGATGCCATTTCCTGAGCAAGATTCCTCTGAGAAGCTGTAAGAGTCTCCAATGCATGGCACAACTCTTGATATTCAGATATAGGAATAGCCATCCTTGGCTCAGTTGATGTGGATGGCTGAGATGGAGCTGGGGCAGCTGGTGGAGCTCTAGGGATGGCAGGAGTGGCAACTATGATATCCTCAGGTCTATGCCTTGGAGATGCCCTCCTTGCAGCTAGCTGAGGCTGCCCAGGCTGATCAACTTTGTAGGTCGTCATGTTATTCCATTTATCAAGAGTGAAAGGCTCACGAAAAATTCGCTTTTTCTCCAGCTGAGGCTCAGCAGGGTATCCCATGTGCTCTAGAATTTGGCATAGCAGCCTTGGAAAAAGGAGGGGAATGCAATCAGCCCTTTGCAGCTTCTTTCTATGAACCTTCTCTTCGAAATAGAGAAGGGCTGCCAGGATCAAATGGTGAGGCCCAAAGAAAAATCCTTCTGACATCTTGTAAAGTGCTTCCAAGAGGACTCCCCTTCTTTGGGTCCAATGCTGCAATGGATAGATATTATGCCTCAAAAATGCATCAATAAAAAACATAACTGGAGGAAGCTCCCCCCTCAGCAGGTGTGATCGATTTGCAGCTCCTCTGGAAAGGGCACGCACCATCTCCAGCTCAGTAGGATTTGCCCAAGCTCTAAAATTATCGAATTGGGTTGGCTCAAAAGGAATTTGCAGGGCTTCAATCTGGCATGCTCCCAAGATGCCATGTCTCCCATCAATAGTAAAATGAATCAAAGTTGGATTTCTGACCTCTTTGGTTGTCATGGATTGGTAGAAATCCGTGGCTATCCGGGGGTAGAAAAAATCTCTTGGAGCTAGCAGATGCTCCATATGGTACCTCCTCAGCAGCTGGAAGGATTGGGCAAGCTCTGGCCTCACTCTGAATGCTGCTAAATCGAAGCACAACTCGGAATGGAATGCCCGAGATCGACAATCCAAATTCCCCTCTATTGGGGGCTGGGCTAGCATTGGCCTTCTAATCACTTCTTCTGGAGCTATTGCAGCTGCAATTTGGGGCTCTGGAAGAGGTGCTTGAGGCTCTTTCAATTTTTCTTGAGGCGCCGGAGATGGTACCGACGATTGAATTGGCGAGGGAATTGGAGTTGCAACTGAAGAAGGATTTGGTGAGGACACCGGAGATTGAACCGGCGACTGAATTGGCGAGGGCTCAGGGGATTGCTCAGTCAAATCGATGGGTTCTGAGCTCTCAACCCTTGGCTTCTTTTGTATTGGTCGACCTCCTGACCTGGTTAGATATCGTCTTGCCGGTGGCTTTGGAGGTGCGGGCTTCACCGGAGGTGGATTTGGTCTCGACGGCGAAGGCTCTGGAGCAGAATCTGGAAATGGCTCCTTTCGTAGCGTCTTTTTGCGGTTCGAAGGAGATGAAGATTTAGCCCCACGTGTTCGCGCCATTTCGGCCTACCAAACTTTGGCCGACGTTGCTGATCTGAGAGGATGACCGGAGGCTTGACGGCGAGGCTCACTGAAGAAGACGAAGAGGCTGCGAAAATGGTGTTATGATTTTTGAAACCCTTTTCGCAGCTCAAATGACCGGTATAAATAGAAAAAACGGAAGCCCAAGGGTCAGTTTAAGTTTCGCAACAAAACGCCAATTTCGCAGCAACTTGCCATTTTCGCAGCAACTTCGCAGTGTGTTTCGCAGCTGCGAAATTGATGTTATCAGATCGTCTGGAGTGGCACTCGTGTGCCAAACCCCACTTTCGCAATTGCGAAATTCCTGTGAATGGGACTTTCGGTGCGAAATCATGCTTTTCCATTTCGCAATGCATTTCGCAGCTGCCAAATCGATGCTACTGTACTGCGGAGTGGCACTCGTGTGCCAAACCCCACTTTCGCAGCTGCGAAATACCTTCGCAGAGACTTCTACAGTGTTGCGGAATGGCTTGGAAACAAAATGCCGATTTCGCAGAGATTTCCTTCATGCTGCGAAATTTCGCAGAGCTCTGTTTTCACTCTGTTTTTGCTCTGTTTTTGCTCTGAATTCAACCCGATTTTTTTTCTTTCAATTCCCTTGAAATTTCTTCCACCTGGGATCATTCAAAACGATTAAAACACACCTAAAAACATGATTTAAGATCAAAAACTAAGATCAAATGTATGGAAAAAACTTGAAAATTTACAAAATTTACAAACTGAACTGTGGTAAAACCACGTCCAGCAAAACCTTTTTCACTTAGGCTTTTTGAGGTTCAAGGAGGTTGATTGCCTCCTTTTCTGGTTTGAATGGCTCCATGAATGGCTTGAGACGATATCCATTGACTCAAAAGCTGTCCTTGCCATTGGAATTCAATAAGTCCACCACTCCATTGGAATATACTCGGTAAATAACAAATGGACCAATCCACCTTGACTTGAGCTTCCCAGGAAAGATATGGAGTCTTGTGTCATACATCAGAACTTTTTGCCCTTCCTGGAATTCCTTGTTGGAGATGAGTTGGTCATGCCACTTCTTCATCCTCTGTTTTGAAACTTTGGAATTGATATAAGCATTATTTCTTAATTCCTCCATCTCATTAAGGTCTAGAAATCTCTTTTCTCCGCCTTGATCAAATCCATGTTCAGCTTCTTTATTGCCCACCAAGCTTTGTATTCAACTTCCATAGGGAGATGGCATGCTTTACCATAGACAAGACGATAGGGAGACATCCCAAGAATAGTCTTATAAGCTGTTCTATATGCCCACAATGAATCATGAAGCCTAATAGACCAATCTTTTCTGTTGGAATTCACCACTTTCATCAATATGTTCTTCATTTCCTGTTAGCTAGCTCAACTTGCCCTGAAGTTCGAGGATGATAAGGTGTTGCCACCTTATGCTTCACTCCATACTTGGATAACAGAGCTTCAAAAGGTTTGTTGCAAAAATGAGCACCTCCATCACTGATTATGGCTTTGGGCACCCCAAATCTTGAGAAAATGTTCTCTTTAAGAAACTTGAGAACCACCCCCGTGATCATTTTGTTTACGAGGGATTGCCTCAACCCACTTAGAAACATAATCTACCCCCACCAAAATGTAAGAATTACCAAAAGACATTGGGAAAGGTCCCATGAAGTCGATGCCCCATACATCAAATAACTCAACTATCAGAATGGGGTTCATAGGCATTTGATTTCTTTTTGTTAGCTTTCCAAGCCTTTGGCATCTATCACAACTCCTACTCATGATGTGGGCATCTTTGAAAAGAGATGGCCAAGTAAATCCTGATTGCAATACCTTCATAGCTGTTTTCTGAGAGGCAAAATGGCCTCCACATGCATTCTCATGACAATGAGATAAAATCCCTTGCTGCTCATCTTCAGGAACACATTTCCTAATGATCTGATCTGCACAATACTTAAAGAGAAAGGGCTCTTCCCAATAATAAGCATGAATTTTGGCAAAGAAGTGCTTCCTGTCCTGTGCATTCCACTCACTTGGAATTTCACCAGTTACTAAATAATTAGCAATATGAGCATACCAAGGAGTTTTCACTAGGAACATGAGTGATTCTTCAGGGGAAATCATCATTAATAGGCAAGGGATGAGAATTGTGTGCTATAACTAACCTTGACAAGTGGTCAGCTACCACATTCTCCACTCCTTTCTTATCTTTGATTTGAAGATCGAATTCTTGTAACAAAAGAATCCATCTAATCAACCTTGCTTTTGCATCTTGCTTTGTCAATAAATACTTCAAGGCTGAATGGTCAGTAAAGACAATGATGAAAGACCCCACCAAATAAGCTCGAAATTTGTCCAAAGCAAATACCACAGCTAACAATTCTTTCTCTATAGTTGTGTAGTTCCTCTGAGCTTCATTTAGTGTTTTACTTGCATAGTAAATCACATAGGGCTTCCCATCTTCCCTCTGGCCAAGCACAGCTCCTATAGCAAAGTCACTGGCATCACATATTAGTTCAAAAGGTAATTGCCAGTTAGGGGCTCTTACTATTGGAGTTGTTGTTAAAAATTTCTTCAATTGATCAAAGCTATTCTGACACCTTTCATCCCATATAAACTTAGCATCCTTAGCTAACAGTTCACAAAGAGGTTTTGAAAGACTTGAAAAACCTTTTATAAACCTCCTATAGAAACCTGCATGGCCAAGGAACTGCCTTACTCCTTTTACAGTTGTTGGAGATGGTAATTTGACAATAAGATCCACCTTTGCTTTATCAACTTCAATGCATTTTTCAGAGATGATATGGCCAAGGACAATCCCTTGACGTACCATAAAATGACATTTCTCCCAGTTGAGCACCAGGTCCTTTTCAATGCATCTATGAAGAACTGCTTCTAGATTAACCAAGCATTCCTCAAATGTACCTCCATATACAGTGATGTCATCCATGAAAACCTCCATAATTCGCTCCACCATATCACTAAAAATACTCAACATACATCTTTGGAATGTAGCAGGTGCATTGCATAAACCAAAAGGCATTCTCCTATAAGCATATGTTCCAAATGGACATGTAAAAGTGGTTTTTTCCTGATCTGCCAAATCAATTTCAATCTGAAAATACCCTGAATATCCATCCAAGAAACAATAGAATGGATGTCCCAGAGACTCTCTCCAGCACTTGATCAATAAATGGCAATGGAAAATGATCTTTCCTGGTTACAGCATTCAGCTTTCTATAATCAATACACACCCTCCAACCTGAAGTGAGGCGTGTAGTAATTTCTTCCCCTTTTTCATTTTGAACCACGTGATCCCTGACTTCTTAGGTACCACTTGAGTAGGACTCACCCAAGGGCTATCAGATATAGGATAAATGATTCCTGCTTGAAGTAACTTCAGCACCTCAGCTCGCACCACCTCTTGAAGATGAGGATTCAACCTTCTTTGAAATTGACGAATTGGCTTTGCTTCCTCCTCCATATATATATGATGAGTACAAACTAAAGGACTAATGCCTTTCAAGTCAGATATTTGCCATCCTATTGCCTTCTTACACCTCTTGAGAACTTCCATTAAACAATTCTCTTGATGACTAGTCAGAGATGAAGATATCACAACAGGACATCGATTATTCTCCTCAAGATATGTATATTTCAGCTCCACAAGTAGAGGCTTCAGATTGAGTTTTGGAATTTCTTTTTCAACAGCTGCTTCCTCTTCTTTATTGAACAAAGGTAGAATCTCTTCTATCTTTCTCCAACTTTGTAGAGTAGCAAGCCTAATAGGAGATTCAGAAAAACCTTCCTCAATATCCACAAGACTTTCATTCAACTTGTCTTGCATATTTTGATTACAGTGCTCCTCCACCAAAGTATCAATAATACATAACTCCTCTGGACCTTCTTCTTCTTCCGGAGTGATTTGTTTTTTAGACATATAGAAAATATTGAGATCCAGTGTCATGTTACCAAAAGTAAGTTGCATAAGCCCATTCCTGCAATTGATGATTGCATTTGAAGTTGCAAGAAATGGCCTCCCAAGGATGATAGGAACTAAATTAGCTTCCTTTACAGTAGGATCTGTATCAAGAACAATAAAAACTACTGGATAGTAGAAATTATCTACTTGAACCAATACATCCTCAATTACCCCTCTTGGAATTTTCACTGATCTATCTGCCAGAGATAGAGTGATTGCTGTTGGCTTCAACTCTCCAAGTCCCAATTGCTTGTAGACAGTATATGGAAGCAAATTCACACTTGCTCCCAAATCTAGCAAGGCTTTCTCCACTACCTTTCCTCCAATCATGACTGAAATGGTAGGACTTCCAGGGTCTTTGTATTTCAAAGGAGACTTACACTGTAAGATTGCACTTACTTGCTCAGTCAAGAAGGCTTTTTTGTTTACAGTCAACCCTCTTTTGATAGTACACAAGTCCTTTAGGAATTTTGCATATGTTGGAACTTGTTTGATCATATCTAGCAGTGGAATATTAACTTTCACTTGCCTCAAGACTTCAAGGATTTCAGCTGCATTTCTAATCCCCTTTTTCCCCTGTAATGCTTGAGGAAAAGGTGGAGAAGTTGATTTCTTCAGCATTTCTTCCTTCAGAAGCTCCTTCTCTGCAATTGCTTTCATTGTTGAATCAGAGTCCTTCTTTTCTTCACTGATCTCACTCTCTTTATCTTCCATTTCCTTTCCTTTCTTTATCTCTTCTTCTTTCTCAACATGTGGCTCAGGTATTGGCTTCTCAATTTTCTTACCACTCCTTAAAGTGATCAAGGCTTTGACATCTTTCACCTGTGATGATTCTCCCTCTTGGCTTTCCACTTCATGGACACCTTTGGGATTTTGGTGAGGTTGAGAAGGAAATCTTCCCTTTTCTTGCAGTGTATTCAAATTTGTAAGCCTGGAGATTGAATACTGGATGTTATCAAATTTTTGATTCATATCATTTTGCATTCCATCCATCCTTTGATCAAGTCGAACATTGGTGGCTTCTTGCTTTCCAATAAAATCTCCCACTACCTTACTGAGATTGGCTACTATTTGTTCAATACTTGAAGATTGTTGAGATGGTGGATCCGGCTGTTGGTACTGAGTTGCTCTGGCCTTCCATGAGAAATTTGGATGATTCCTCCAACTAGAATTGTAAGTATTTCCATAAGGCACATTGCTATTGGGCTTGAATTGTCCAACAACATTTGCTTGATCTCTATACATTTCCCTTTCAGATGAAATTGCAGGGCATTCCTCCACCAAATGTTCATATGACTGACAATTGGGACATAACTTCGCCAGACTGGTGCTTCAAAGAATAACTTGCACTTCATGTATTCTTTTCAGCTGCAGCTCCTCCAATCTTCTTGTCATGGCTGCCATCTTTGCTTTCATGTCATCATCTTCTTTCAAGGTATACATCCCAGCCTTTGCATTGTAAGCATTCAACTGAGACTTCATTTTCCCCACTTCTCCTTTAGTCGGTTCATCCCAACCCCTAGAAACATCAGCCACATAGCTCAAGAAATCCATAGCTTCCTCTGGATTTTTGCTCATGAAATCTCCTCCACACATTGTCTCGAGGAGTTGCTTCATTGAGGAGGACATACCATCATAGAAATAACTCACCAGTAGCCAAGTATCAAAGCCATGGTGAGGGCAAGCATTTATAGCTTCCATGTATCTTTCCCAACACTCATAGAATTTCTCATTCTCTTTAGTTGAGAAGTTTGAAATTTGCCTTTTCAAGCCATTTGTTCTATGAGTAGGAAAACATTTCTTGAGGAATTCAGCTTGTAAGTCAGTCCAAGAGCGGATACTCCTTGGCCTTAAAGAATTAAGCCAAATTTTGGCCTTATCCTTTAAAGTAAAAGGAAATAACTTAAGCCTCATCAAATCAATTGAAGCTCCTCCCTCTTGGAATGTATTACAAACATCTTCAAATTCCTTGATGTGTGCATACGGATTCTCACTCTCCATCCCATGGAAAGTTGGTAGAAGTGGAACAAGATATGGTCTGATCACTAGCTGCTCGGTAGGGGGCACTATACATGATGGTGCACTCATACGAGGTGGATGCATACGATCCCTCATTGATCTGAATTCATTGAGATTATCTTGACGACCTTGGTGACTATGCTGATCTTCAGGTGTAGCTTCCATGATATTCAAGATTACTTCAAATTCTCCCCTCTGAGGTGTATCACACTTAACAAGCCTTCCTCCACTGTCTCGTATCCACTTTGGCATACACAACTAGTATTCAGCTGCAACTAAAAATGAAAACAAAAGACAACAAAAGAAACAGGGCTACTACAATAAAATTAAACTAAGCTTAATTTAAAAAGATAACTTAAATTATAAAGAAAGAATGAAAATTAGTAAAGTGAAAGAAACTTTACCCACTTGTGATGAAAATCACAAGTGCTTAACAATTGGTATCACTATAAACCTGACACTCATTCCCGGCAACGGCGCCATTTGATTCATGCCCAATTGGTGTCTTAGCTGATTTGTGTCCAGCTGGTGCTCCTTGGATGAGGGAGTGATCAACAAAATTTGTACCTATAACACCATACACTAGGGTAGCAAATAAAAAGCTACTATAGTATAGTGGCTCTAGGATCGTTCACTGGGAATGATTAACAAGCAATCAATGATACCAATTCCAAGTGAATTGGTCTTGTTTCATTTCAAGGTTAGCTTAAGAAGTAAAAACACAAACTTTGGTTGGTGAAGGTTTAGACTTAAACTAACTAACTTAATAGAAGTTTGGAATAACTTAGGAAGAAAAGCATTCCTTGAAGAATTAGGTTCACTGGGGTGGTTTCTCATGCAAAAGACAAAGCTCCGGTCAGATGGTTCATATCCTCGCGTTAGAGATTCAACATATAGTCAATTCTCTAGCCGGTGATGTACAGATTCATCCTTCAATTAGATTTCACTTTAATTCTCTCACTGATGCAACTTGCAATGGTTTAAACCTCTCACTAAGCCTTAACCATTCAAGGTGATCCTTAACCTTGGATTACCCGTCAAAAGCTCGCAAGAGATAACTAATGGATGTCTCCTAGGAGTCCAAAAGCTTATCAAGTGTTGGCTATTCTAGAAAATCCTACCCCGAAGTCACCTACCGGAGGCTCGCAAGGGGTAAACTAGTGCATTTCCATGGTTGGAAATCACTTGCCTTACCAAGTGTTGGCCCAGAGACTCCAAGGTGTTTTAAGTTAACTAAAAACATTGAAATCACTAAAGGATTTCACTTCCTCTTCATTACTAGCTAAAACCACAAAGCTTTGCATTCTTGCACTTGGAACCATCCTCGGCTACCTTAGCTCCAAGGAATTAGAGGTTTAGCTACTCATTCTCTGGGGAAAACTCCTCAGAGAGTTCATAACTTAGTATTAAGTAAAAAATACAAAGTGAGAAGGTAAGGCAATTGAAAGAACTAAACTTTACTTGCTTACCAAACTTTTCAGAAGGAACTCCTCCCCGAGAACAGGCTCCCGAGAGGTATATATATTAACATAATATAAAACTAATTGTTACAAAGATATTTAGTCTTTTTACTAACTTAAAAACTAAGGAATCTTGTAATTGGTGGTTTACAAGGAGTATTTTGGGATTTAGACAACAAAAATCTAATGGAAAATATCTCCCAATGTTGGTAGCAAATATCGGGAGGCTTCAGGAACCATTTCGCAGGAGAAAAATGGTGTCTGCGAAATTTCGCAGACACCCATGAGGGCTGCGAAATATTTTCGCAACACCAAGCTATCTCTGAAGGGTTGCGAAGTTGGCTTCCATCTTGAGGTTCCTAGCTTCCTTCTTGCGGCATAAAGCGTGCATCGTCAGAAGGAGAAACACCTTACTATACAAAAATGCTGCGAAATCACTTTGCAACAAAAGGGTGATTTCGCAACACTTTGCAAAATGCTTCCTTCAGCTCGGAGTGATTGGCTTGTAATGGCTGCAACTTCTTCGTTTTAACTCCGAATTGCACACCGTTTGAAGCATTGGATTTTTGACTTCCTGAGCTTTGAAATGGTATATAGCATGCATCATTTGGAATTCAGAAAGTGCTCCAAAAGTGGCTGCTACCACTGTCATCAAGAATATGCTCCATGGCTGATCCTCTTTGCTTTTTCTCCTTGCAATCCGGATTTACTCTTGGCAAATGATTTCTAAGCTTTGCCCAAGATTCCTCATAGCTCTCCTCAGTATTGACTTGCTTTGGTGATCAAAATACTAACAAAAACACCAAAACTTGCACAAAATGAGTAAAATTGCTTTCAAGGACCCTTAACATGCCAATTGAGTTAAAAGGTTTAAACTACTACTCAAAAGTGGTTAAAAGGATTGATTATAGGCTAATCAAATAACACTTTTTGAGTAGTAATCATTATTATTGGTTGACTATGGTTAAGGATTACATGGAATATGCTAAGTTTCAAGCATGTCAATTCCATGCAAACTTTATACTCCAACCCCTAAGCTACTCCATCTAATAGTTGCATCATGGCCATTTGATGCATGAAGTCTTGATGTGGTTGGACCCATCACTCCTAAATCCTCTACTGAGCATGCTTATCTATTGATGGTAATAGATTATTTTTCTAAGTGGAAGGAAATTGTGCCACTTAAGGAAGTGAAGAAAGAAACTATGGTGAACTTCATTCATAATAACATCATTATCAGTATGGGGTACCATGATACATAATCACTAACAATGGGAAACCTTTCTACAACAAATTGATGAGCAATCTTTATGAGAGGTTCAATTTCAAACAACACAATTCATCGATGTATAATGTACTTGACCAATGGTCTTGCAGAAGCATTTAACAAGACCCTTTGCAACTTATTGAAGAAAATTTTTGATAAGTTAAAGAAAGATTGGCATGAAGGAGTAGGAAAAACACTCTCGGCATATTGAATAGTATATCGAACGCTTACACAAGCAATCCCTTACCTCCTCATTTATGGTGTAGAAGTTGTACTGCTCCTTGAGATTCAAATCCCCTCATTAAGGATTGCTATACATGAAGGACTTACCGATGAAGATAATGCCAAGTTATGTCTTCAAGAGTTAGAAGCATTGAACGAAAGGGTGCTCCTTCAATCCTTTCAAGTTGGTGATCTAATTCTCACAATTCGTAGACCCATCATCACCACACATAAGATTGGAAGCAAATTTACATCAAAATAAGATTATTGCCAAAGATGGATTCAGAGTTGGTCCTATTAATGAAAAATTCTTAAAGCATTATTATGCTTAAGTCACACCACACTCCTTGCCCATATGAGCTTAAAACTGCGAACAACACCAAAAAATAAATAAATAAATTCCACTAAGTTGAAATCCTAAAAAGGCGACTTAGGTAAAAGTTAAAACTTATGCTCATAAGATTAAATTCATTAGTATTGGCCAAAGTTAGAACAAAAAAGAAAAAAAAAATTACATTTGACTTGATTCCTTCTTCGTGAAGGGTACATAGGTAACTTGGGGAAATTACCTCAGCTTAGTCACCACCATAAAAAATAAATAAATAAATAAAATAAAATAAATAAAAATAAATGTCTATTTTTTATTAATATGTTTGACTAAGGCTAGATTTACTACATCTCAGTAAAAAATGAATGATAAAACTAAATAAGAAGGCACAACAATCATATCCACACCAAGCATGCAAGCTCATCATGTTGAGTCCTTAAGGCTTCTTGAAGTGTTTCCAAGGTCTTGAAATTAGCATTAGTGAGCACAAGAGTCTTGGAAATGGCGACTTGTTTTTCCCTCAGACAAGAAATATTGTTTTGTTTATTAGCTAAATTCTCATCAATCTCCAAGAGTGAGTTATGAAGTTGCTCCCTTTGCATACATAATTGCCCCAAATTCCCTCTTAGGTTTGCCCTGCATAGTGTCAAGAGTAACTAAGCCAAGTTTTAATGATTGACGATGGTTCACCTCTATACTCTCATAGTTTAAAGCATTAGCAATTTGGGATGCAACAATAGTTAAATGTTCGCTTTATCCTTCTGAAAATATCTTCATGGAGTAAGCACATCGTGGTCAGTATTAAGGTGATTTACACCTACCATTTACTTCTCAATTTGTGACTTTAATGGTGAAGGGTCCACTCCAATCTTCATAATAACATTAAAAAACTCATCAATTTTTCCTTTTAGTAATAGGAGACACTCACTAGAAGTTTTGAGAATCATTTTTTAATGCATTCTCTTATCATACATGTTGTCCGATGTTGCATTATAAGTGTTTTTTAACGCTGCACATTAAGGATGATTTATTCCACATCAAATGTATCAATGGAATCAGGAGAAGCCATAGGAATGGTAGTAAGATATAGAGACTGTTGTCTAGCAATTAAACTCACAACAATTAAAAGTGTCAATTCATTATATGTTGTATTTTCAATTATGGTCTATTGACCTTGAGATTTGATCAAAACATCACTTGAGATGTTAGTAATAACTTCATTACCCAAATGGGAATAAGGCACAAATAGTTGAATGATAGAGTGATTTTTTTTTAGATAGTTGAGTCAAGAGTTGTCGATCCTTTAGTACCAAAAACATTTTCAAATTGGTCCTTAAGAGAAATCTCATCACCCCCATAGACAAACTAATCGTCATCCTCCACCTAAGGCAAGATATTTATTTTTTATTTGTGTCAATGTAAAATAATAATAATAATAATAATAATTACCTTTTCACCACCAAGTTCCATTGGTTGAGTAGAGGTTGAAATGTCAGCAAAGAAGACATCTACATCAAGTGGATGAGAGTTAGCCTCATCATAGTACACAGGGTTAGATCTAGTCTTTCAACATTTGAAGTAACGTTCACTTGTATCTTCAAAGTTGTCATTTGATACATTGAGGACCTTTGCATTGTCATCTTACTTAAAATCTTGGTAGTAGTGACCATTATCACCATAAAAAATAGTTCCCTCATGCTCTAAATGTGTTGAGGAATTAGCTTGATGGCCACCTACTTAGCACTTAGAAGAAGCTCTTGAATCATCAAGTATATCATCCTAGCTCCTTGTGACATTGTCTCTAACATTCCTCTTGCCATAGACATTTGAGTTGACCTTACGTGTTCCACTCTTTAGAGACTTTGAGGGTATTTTCCAAGAAGAATCAAGAGGATGCTTTGCATAAGTAGTGAGTGTTTCTTTCTCATAATTACATACTTCAAACCACCAATTTGCATAAGATCCTTGGTGGTGGAGACCTCTTTAAAGTTGTGACAATCTAGTATAGTGATTTTGGAGTGGGTACCTAGCTTGATGCATGACTCCCAATGTCGATACACTTTCTCTACAGTTCCAAAGAGGAAAACCTCTAGCAAGCCTCTCAAAACATCTTGAGGGTACCCAAACCGCCTATAAAATTAGTGAGGATAATATGGTTAGATTACCAAGATAGTTACCTTGTTGCAAAGATAAATAGTTAGAGTGAAGACTTATGAGATAAAAGCTCTAATAGTAGTAATATATTTGTCATTAGTGAAGTCCACACACTCATTTTGTCTTAGTGCTAGATGGTTCAACTTTACGCCCTTGCAAGACATTATCAAATCCCATGCTTATGAGTCTTCAAAACACTTAGCAAAAAACTTGCCAATCCATAGGGAATGATCCCAAGGAGTGATGAAATGGGTATCAAAATATTCGCTTAATCATCCATATAAATAGTGAATGAGGAAGATAGATGCATTAATCCTAGGCTTGGAAGACAAGCAGGAGCGCTATATGTAACCTTTGACTTAACAAATGATTCCATTCAAGCCATTGCTAATGCTTGCTAATATCGGAAGAGCAAGGCTAAACATCTGAGACTTTTAGCCATTCTATTAGCTACCTTAAATACTCGAGAGTGAATCAAAGTGACTTTCTTCCTAGGAAGAACAAACTCGCACAATTAACATGTAAGGAAAGCAGCCAAATAAGTTTCCCCAACATCTTTCTCAACCACACCAAGGTCATCAATCACCTCCATCTCCAATTGACTATGAGATTCAATAAGGTTGATATCCCTAAAAGGATTATGAGTCTTTTTCAACCTCTATGCCTTATTCCTTGAACTCTTCTTTGGGGGTTTTGAATACTTTATTGGGCTTTTGTACCAAAATGACACACAAGAGGACATTTTAACTTATCTTTTATATTTAAAATTAAATCCAAAAAAAAATGATAGAATAACATCACTAATATAATATTTCTTAGTTGTAAGAAGTAAGATTTTATTTGCTTTATATTTTTTTTTATTTTTTAAGTTTTGAAGTCTTAGGACTTAAAAGACATTTCTAAGGTTGTTTCTTTTTAACTTACCATTTTCACTCAATTTTATCTCAATAGAAAAAAAAAAGTAAAAGTTATTTTATTTTTAATTTAATAGAAAAAGTCACTTCTCCTATTTGTTTTTTTTTTTCAATAATTTAACTTTGTTATGGTTCTCAAATCCAATTTCTCAAACAAAGTAAAAATATTTATAAGAATTTTTGGCAATTCTTAACTAAAAAATAAGTTGAATTATATAATTGTTATGTATTTTAAATGAAAAATGAATTTACCATGAACGAAAAAAGTTATAATCATGAATAAAACCAAATATGATTGATATATTTTTTTTACTATGCAGTCACTATTTTTTTTCTTATAACTCATCAGGTTTTTACTAATTTAATTTGTAGGTTCTTGGTTCAAAAGTAAAAACAACAATATTTTAATTAGAAATGATTTTTGCTATAATTTTTTAAAATTCAATCTCCTAGATTACATCAAAATGAATCAAAATAAACAATCCTTAATTCTAATAAAATGTTTACAATTAGAACTTCAAAAATAATTTACACTCATCTAAATACTAACTAGAATCAATAATTTCAATTAATTTTGAAAAATGAAAAGTTAGGATTTGATACTCTTTCCCAAATTGAAAATGAAAAAATAAATATAAATATGAATATGTACCAAATAAAAACTACTGAGCATAAATGATATTTAACTAATTAGAAAAATTTTAACATTTTCCTAACAACTAAACAAAATTGAAAACCCTAATTATTATTCCATTACCAACTTCTTAGCTAATTATATAATTAATCATTGCAAAATATTTATTATTGTGATAAACTTTGGTACTTTGGTATTTCTAGATATTTGAAAATATATTATATTATAATTATTTTCAAAGTGATTAATTTTTATATTTTTATCTTCATTATTTAAAATAAGAAGAAATATGATCATTAATTTCATTAATAATTTTTGTATCTAAAAATAAATGGATTTAATATTTCATAGTATTTAGATATTTATAAAAAAACATAATATTTAATAGCATTCAAACATCAATAAAAAATAAAGTCTAAATACTTAAATGACATCCCTTTTCATTTAGATTAAAATTAAATGAAGATTATTGAGATTTTAGTTAAAAATAAAAAAATAAAAAAAATAAAAAATAAAAAACAAACAAACACAACAACACAACGTAAAATAGTGTAATTAGTTTCACTTAACCGATGATGAAGCACTTTAAGAATGATTAGAATCCAATTTGCCCTTATTTTCATAAAATTTCTTGGTAAATATTATCTAAGAAAATTTAAATAATTCAAATTACACAATGATTTTTTTTCATACACAACCAAAATGTATCCAATTAATTAGAACAAAATTTATGCTTATAATTAGTAATCAAATAACACAATGAGCTTCCTACAATTATCACAAAACTTGTACATTTCCTTGAAGGACCTTGCACTAAGAGTAAGCTCATATCTGACCTTCTAGAGTAGAGGAGGCATACCTTCAAGATGCAAGCACAACGAAATTGGAAGATGTTCAATTTTTTATTTTTTATTTTTCTATATGGCAATTAAATAACTCAATAACGAAGATGTAGGGCCTAAGATTCAAGGAAGAGATGTTTAGTGGAAATTGGGTTAGGAGGCTGTTATTATGTACAAGCAAAAGCTATAGATAAAGAAACAGTTTTCCGTAAGTATTGTTGTAAGTATTTTAACAATAAGGACTTAGCTAAGGTATAAGATTGGATTTATATTGATGAGAACTCATTTTCACTTTATGATATACTCCTAAACTTATTTTTTTACTTTAGTTACAAGTTAAAATTAAAAGCAAAATGATAATTTTTAAGAGGTAATATAAAAATTCTATTAAATAGAAAAGAACTTATTATGTAAGCCAAATTGGCTTTTTTAGAATAAGTAAAATTTTTTTCATAATAAATCCTTTTTTTTAAGTCATAAGGTTTTTTTGAACAAAATGAATTAAATACGTATAGACTTTCTTATTAAATTTAAATAAGAGTTTTTAGTTTCTTAGAAGTCAATTCAAAGAAGGTAATAATAATGTAGATAAAAGAAAATTAAACCATAAATATATACGTTGAGAAGCATTTTTTACTAAAATAAGGACAAAAAAAAGAGGAGGGCGGGGGAAGGAAGAAAAGGATACATCCCTATCTTGGTTATTGCCTTTATAATAGGTTAGATTCACCAGCTTCCATAACACAAAAATGTAATGGGTGGTGATTTCATCAATGCTTGGAGGTTATTCTTTACCTTCATAGATTTTAAATGAAATAACTGTACAGATAATCATGACATACAAGGGACAAAGAGAAAGAAGAAAGAAAGAGAGGAGAAAAACAAAGATTTTTTATGTAATGAGTGATGATTTGATCGATGCTTGGAGCTTATTATTCTTTATCTTTATAGATTTTAAATGAAATAATTGTTGAGAGAATCATGGCATAAATGGGGACAAATAGAAACATGAAAGAAAGAGGAAAAAAAAATACAAAGTTTTTTATGTGATGGGTGGTGATTTAAGGAAGTTCTACTGTGCTTTTCTATGTTTATCTTTAAAGATTTTAAATGAAATAATTGTTGAGATAATCATGACATAGAAAGGGACAAAGTTTTATATCTTTTATAGATTTTAAATGAAATAATAGTAGAGATGATCATGGCGTATAATGAGGAGATGATCATGGCGCATAAGGGAATCTTTTCTCATGATCAAGAGAAAAAAATAACGGTCATCCCAACCTTAACTCTTCCCTTGCTTTTGTTTTGTCCCATGGATGATGAAACAAGTCTTCATATCGGGTCGAAAATCGACTTTGATATTATTTGTAAAGACCTATGCCCATTCTTCCCTTGCTTTCGCTTTTGTCCCATGGATGATGAAACAAGTCTCTATATCGGAATCGAAAATCAACTTTGATATCAGTTGTAAAAACTTATATCCTAAATATTGTCTGTTCTAAGCCAAAAAGAGATTCTCATAACTTTAAATTGTATTTATTGTGTTAAAATGAATTCATACTCATATACCATAAATTTTTTTCTCTTTTATCCGATATTGGATATCACAATTCATGTAACTCAACAAAATCGAAAAAGCAGAAATATCGGGCAAAAAAAAGTAAGAAAATTGAAAAAAAAAAAAAAGCACATGCATGGTAATAAAAGGCTGGATTCTATTATCCGGGATTTCGCAGAAAATCCGATTTTTCTCTCCATGTTGTGTATATATAATCATGTGTTGGCTGTTGGTGGTGGCTCCGGAGGTTGCAAGTTGATTCCCGACCTGGGCTTGGGCTTTCTATGGCCATGCAACATCTTTGGTGGCCCAGGGACTCCAGCTAGATGCACAGGAGTGCTTATTTTGATGGGGGTCCGGCTAAATAAACACAAGTGCTTATTTTCATTTTTCTGTGCTTTATGTTGTTATCAAAACTTAAATATCATCTCATGAGTGGCAATAAAAGTAAATAGTACAGGTGCAATAATCAACTTTAACCTGTCTTTTATATTTAAAATTGAATCCGAAAAAATGATAGAATAACATCACTAATATAGTATTTCTTAGTTGTAAGAAGTAAGATTTAATTTGTCTTTTTACTTAAGTTTTAAAGTCTTAAGACATATTTCTAAGGTTGTTTCTTTTTTAACTTTTCATTTTTAGTCAATTTTATCTCAATAGAAAAAAATAAAAGTTTTTTTTTTTAACTTATAATTTAATAGAAAAGGTCACTTTTACTAGTTTTTTCAATATTCTAACTTTGGTATGGTTCTCAAATCCAATTTCTCAAACAAAATAAAAATATTTTTAGAAATTTTGGGTAATTCTTGACTGAAAAATAAGTCAAATTATCTAAATTTAAATATTTTAAATGAAAAATGAATATACCATACACATAAAAAAGTTATAATCACGGATAAAACCAAATATGATTGACATATTTTTTTACTTCATGGCTAATTTTGTAGGTTCTTGGTTCAAAGGTAAAAACAGTAAGATTAAAATAATAAAGTTTTAATTAGAAATTATTTTTTCTATGCTTTTTTGAAATTCAATCTCCTAGAATATTACTACAAAATCAAAATAACCAATCCTCAATTCTAATAAAATGTTTAAAATTAGAACTTCAAAAAATAATTTACACTCATCTAAATGCTAACTAGAATCAATAATTTCAATTAATTTTAAGAAATAAAAAGTTAGGATTTAATACACTATCGCAAATTGAAAATAATAATAATAATAATAATAAATGATACTTAATATGTGCCATATAAAAACTATCAAGTATAAATGATACTTAGAAATTTTTTATCATTTTCTTAGCAACTAAATATAATTGAGAACCCTAATTACTATTCTATTATGGACTTCTTAGCTAAATATATAATAAAAAGTTAGGATTTAATACACTATCGCAAATTGAAAATAATAATAATAATAATAATAAATGATACTTAATATGTGCCATATAAAAACTATCAAGTATAAATGATACTTAGAAATTTTTTATCATTTTCTTAGCAACTAAATATAATTGAGAACCCTAATTACTATTCTATTATGGACTTCTTAGCTAAATATATAATTAATCATTACAAAATATTTATTATTATGATAAATTTTGGTATTTCTCGGTATTTGAAAATATATTATATTATTATTTTTTTAAAATGATTAATTTTTATCCTAATTATTTAAAATAAGAAGAAATATAATCATTAACTTCATTAATATTTTTTTGTATCTAAAAATAAATAGATTTAATATTTAATTCTATTTAGATATTAATAAAAAAACTTAATATTTAATAGCATTAAGATACTAGTAAAAAAATAAATAGTCTCAATACTTAATGTCATTCCTCTTTATTTGATTCCTTTTTATTTAAATTAAAATTAAATGAAAATTATTGATATTTTAGATAAAATAAAAATAAAAATAAAAAACAAAACAAATCAACAAAGAAACACAACACCACAAAGTGAAATACTGTAACTAGTTTCACTTAACTGGTGGTCAAGCACTTTGAGAATCATTAGAATCCAATTTGCCCTTATTTTGATCAAACTTCTTGGTAAATATTTTCTAAGCAAACTTAACTAATTCAAATCACAATGAATTTTCTTTTAATACACAATCAAAATGTATTAAATAACAGAATGAGCTTACTACAATTGCCACAAAACTTGTACATTTCCTCGAAGGACCTTACACTACAAGGAAAAAGGTATATGGTGACATTTATAACGAGTCACCATAAACATAAGGTGTCACTACAACATAGCGTCACCTTCTCCACTGACACCATAGAGGGTACCAATTGGTGACGTATTTGGAAGTGACACCAAAGTAGATAAATGGTGACCCATTCAGAAGTGACACCATATATTTCTAGTGATGATAGGGTGTCACATTAAATACATCATCTTTGAGTTATGATGTCACATTAAATGCATCACCTTTGAGTTATGGTACCACATCATTGTAAATTATTGTGGAATATATGATTGGTTTTAGTTGTTGATTTTTGTAATGCTTATAAATTAATAAGATTAACCTGTTTATATTTTGTCCATAAATATAACAATCATATTATATTTAACTCATTTTTCTGTAATGTTTCTGGAATAACTCATAATACATTGATCATCTAATAATATTTGTATATCAAATGTTCACAAAAGGATAGTACGTCCAACATATCAAACCCATCAAAACTAAAAAAGAAGAGTGAATACATACCAAAACATGATTTAGAAATGTTAAAGATCCCAAGATTCATGTACACCTCCATTTCATAAGCATAAAACCGGCTAACCATAAAATGACATAGAAGTCCCATCTAAAAATCTAAATTTCTCAGTTGCAATTAAAGTAACGTTTATGTGCTACAACGTATGACATAAGAGTTGCATTTTAAAACCCAAAATCTTGTTGCCTTCTTCTTTCTTTTTATTCTCCATTTCACCCTCCCAAGAGTGTATACCTGCATTTCAAAATTTAATGAGTTTTAGAGATTTTTATTGAAGAAAATAAACAAGGATCTATGTTATCATAAATGAACAAATCTAAGAATTAAAATTTTTTTTCAAATAGAAACATTATTCAAAGAATAAGCATTACTATACATTACCTATGGAAAAATTCATGTAGTAGCTAAGGGACTCACCATGCATGGTGATCATGATGCATCAACATGATTCATGATTAGTTGTAGCACAAAAAGTAGCCCATTCTTCTCTAATTTCATCGAATTCTACTTGAGAATATGTTTTTTTTATTACAAAACTGAAATCAAATAAGAAAATAACATTAAAAATGCATAACATTTGGAAGCCTAAAACTATGTACAATTCATTAAATAAGTAATACCTTTGAAGCAATAATTGTAGGATAAAAAATTATCTCTTTAATGAATCTCATAACAAAGTAGCCACATTCGAACCCTCCTTCTTGTCTTGGACACTAATCGATCAATTAAAAAATAACATTAGTACTCACATATATAAATGGTGCAAATGCATAAGCTAATGTGTAAAGAAAAATTTTTGGATGTCACCTGCACTAGTTGCTAAGATGGCTCCCTCTTAGATGTTTTCTTTGGAGATATTCAAAGAGCCCTATGTAAATAAGTTCAATGGGTACATTTTTAAAATAGGTAAATGCTATATGTTTTAATATATATAAATAATAATAAAAATGTGTTTGAGGTGAATGTCTTTTTTTTTTATTTAAAAATAATACTATGAAAAATAATAGGAAGAACTTACATGTTTACGATATCCTTTAAGTCCTCACATGGTTTGTGATGCATAGGGTCAAGATAGTGGACTATCATTTTCCTTGGCTCAAGCACTACCTAAATATAAACCCTTTAAGTCCTCATATCTATTTCTATTAACAAAATATAAAAACTTTCCAAAACTTAACTACTTAAATATAAAAACAAAATCAAATAAAATATCTAGCTAATTGGATTTTAGAAACTAAATAAACTATAAATAAACTAAATATAAAAACTAAATAAAATATCTATGCCCATGAATTAATTGAAGAGGATAGAAAGACACAGAGAGAACATGGCTATGGTTATGATTTCCATCTTATCATTTCCTCACAATACCACACATGCCCATTTTAAGGTTGGACACTACTTTTGTTGCTGGACTTGGAAAGGGAACTTCAAAATTGAAAACATAAATAAACCCTTATGTAAAAAAAAAAATAACATTAAAATATAATTGAGCATTAAAATATTTACTCTCTTTCATCACTTTCATTTGAATATTAATAATCTCTTATTGAGATAGATACTTACAATTTAACAAAATAGAAATTCCTAATAATAAAAAATATAAAATTTCTATTTCTATTAGCAAAATATAAAAACTTTCCAAAACTCAACTACTTAAATATAAAAATAAAATCAAATAAAATATCTAGCTAATTGGATTTTAGAAACTAAATAAACTAAATATAAAAACTAAATAAAGTATCTATGCCCATGAATTAATTGAAGATGATAGAAAGACACAGAGAGAACATGGCTATGGTTATGATTTCCATCTTATCATCTCCCGTCAATACCACACATGCCCATTTTAAGGTTGGACACTACTTTTATTGCTAGACTTGGAAAGGGAACTTCAAAATTGAAAACATAAATAAACCCTTATGTAAAAAAAAAAAAGTAACATTAAAATATAATTGAGCATTAAAATATTTTACTCTCTTTCATCACTTTCATTTGAATATTAATAATCTCTTATTGAGATAGATACTTACAATTTAACAAAATAGAAATTCCTAATAATAAAAAATATAAAAATTTCTATTTCTATTAACAAAATATAAAAACTTTCCAAAACTCAAATAATTAAATATAAAAATAAAATCAAATAAAATATCTAACTAATTGGATTTTAGGAACTAAATAAACTATAAATAAACTAAATATAAAAACTAAATAAAATATCTATGCCCATGAATTAATTGAAGAGGATAGAAAGACACAAAGAGAACATGGCTATGGTTATGATTTCCATCTTATCATCTCCCCGTCAATACCACACATGCCTTCTCGGATTGGTCCTTTTGGGGTTGGATACTCTCAACGAAATTCTATATCTCATTCCCACTTAGATACAAACAGAAAAATCATTCTTTTTTTTTTCCTCTCTCGTTTTTTAGAAAGGATGAAGATTATGTGATAGTATATCTTAAAAAAAATTTGTAATTGTCATTCTCACACAAATACATATTAAAAATCATTCATTTTTTCCTGTTTTTCACTTTTTTTAAGGACTTGATCATGTGTTTGGTTTAGATTAAAAAAATCAATTAATCTACAGTTTTTTCTTCCATGCTAGAAGATTAAACCTAAATTTTTCTTCCCTACAACTCAAGAAAACACAATTCACAAAAACCATAATACAAAGATGTTGAAACAATTAATATAATGGCATTAATAAAAGAAAAAAAAATGATAGATCCAAGAGATTTTGGGTTACCTGGGAGTCCACAAAGTGAAGAATGTCGGTTTTGAGCGTGTTGACTATGGATGGGTGAGAGAAAAGGTTGAAGAAGATCATGATTTTATATATAGGATTTATATATTGAGATTTTTTGGATTGTGGGTGAGATATGGAAACAATGGGATTTTTTATATGGTATCCATCATTATTAATTCTAAAAGTGGGCTCATCAAGTTATAATACTTAAAAAAATTTATTTTATATGATGTCACTTCCCAAAAAATGACACTATAAATATAAAATTATTATCATCTAACTACCTCAATTGAAGATTTTTATATGATGTGTCACCTTTATTAATTATAAACCCTATGGTGTCATTATTTTAAAAGTGACACCGTAAATAGTGACACCATAAACTATTTTTGTAGTAGTGTTACACTAAGAGTAAGCCCATATCTGACCTTCCAGAGTAGAGGAGGCATACCTTCAAGCTAGGATACATCCCTATCTTGGTTCTTGGTTATTGGCTTTATAATAGGTTATACAGATTCACCAGCTTCCATGACACAAAAAAACAATGGGTGGTGATTTCATCAATGCTTAGATGTTGTTATTCTTTACCTTCATAGATTTTAAATGAAATAATTGTACAGATAATTGTGACATAAAGGGGACAAAGAGAAAGAAGAAAGTAAAAAAACACAGAGTTTTTATGTAATGGGTGGTGATTTGATCAATGTTTGGAGCTTACTATTCTTAACCTTTATAGATTTTAAATGACATAATTGTTGAGATAATCATGACATACAAGGGGACAGAAACAGAAAGAAAGGAAAGAATGAAGAAACGAAAATACAAAGTGTTTTTTATGTGAAGGGTGACGATTTAGGATTTAAGAAGTTCTACTTTGCTTTTCTATCTTTATTTTTATAAATTTTAAATAAATAATTCTTTAGATAATCATGACGTATAACGAGGAGATGATCATGATTTGAATATTAGAATTGAAACAGAAAATGATGAGAGAAAAGAAAAAAAGGTCACCTCAACCTTAATCTGCTCACTTGCTTTTTATTCAATACTGCGAGGTTACATTAATACTCTAAAAAAGACATCTTAAAATAAATTAAAAACATATTTCAATGGCTTTAAAGTAGAAAATTATGTCAAAAGTTAATTTTAGAATACTAATTTAACTTTGAATTATATTACTTTATTGCAAACTGTCTACCTCACATATTGGGTCTCAACGTCCCTAGTGAATTGTGACATATGCAAATGCATATGGATCATCACCGCAACTTTTTAAAATACAAGTAGTAAGAATATGACAATCACCACCAACAAGGCTCTTGTTTGTGGCGCAGACACTCATTTCCACAAACCTCAACAATATAGGACCCTCGACACGTATGAGAGCAGACCTTAATAACATTTGGTCAATAAAGATGAAACCGCATAAGGATAGGTCAAATCACAAAAGCTTATATGTTCTTAACACAAACGATATTTTTATAAATATGAAGAGTAGGCAAACCCTATAGAGGCTCTTTACAATTCAACTTAACTGACACCACTTTGTAATGATCCACACCCAATTATATAGATATTGTTTACTTTGGATCCAAAGGGGTCTTTACGTACTTTAAAACACGTCTATAAGGTTACAAGGAGTCTATACTTATATAGTGTCAAAAATTTCCTCTCTATTCAATATGAGATGTCACAAACACCCCCATTACCATGCAGACGCAATGTCCTCGTTGTATCCTACAGGATTGTGGAGCCAAATAAACAAACAAACACCCCTACGGGGCCAAACAAACCCCTATACCACAGCTTGGGGATCATCTCTCATAAGTATTAGAGTTCTTACACTAAACATATTTGATGTAATTTGCCTTTGTTTCAAAGGTTAGATACATCTTACTCCTTAAAGATCCATGACTTAATGATTGGAACTCCAACAACAGGAGCTTTGAAGCAAATACCCTCGTGATATTGAGGTTTGGGGCCATGAAATTTTTTGCTCTAACAAGTACCGCTGATCATAAACACATCATTGCTGATAGAAGAACCCCAATCCGTCTAACCAAACTTCATAGTACGTATGGGATAAAACTAATATTCCTCAATCAGCTCTAAATGATAAATAGTCTAACCAAACTTCATACTACCGGATAAAACTAATATTTCTCAATCAGCTCTAAATGATAAAATGTAACATTATACCATTGGAGACAATATGGTTGAATTTGTTTTAGTTTCCAAGGTCATTTCCTATTCAAGATTCACATCTCAAATTAGATCTTGACACAATTATCCTTGTTTGAATCACATTCCAAATTAAAACTTTAGTAACATTCTCAAAGCTCTCCCAAATTCAATGTGGCATGAGAGGAGCCATCTAGTGTCTCTGGATTCTCAACAACCCTTGATAAACCAAGGCTCACAAGACAATCATCTTACTTTGACACAAGCTTAGTTTCCACTCAACTAAATGTTGCCTTTTATTAGAGGCCTTGGCGTAGCTCATCACTTTAGTAGATAATGAGACTCTACTAGAAATATTAGAAGATGTGAAAGATGATCCCAAATCCACAATATTGACAAACAATGGGCTTCTAGTTTAGAATGTTCTCAACATTGCTACTGATTAATTAATTAGCTAAGTCCAAAGAAACCATTCACAAACTCCTATATAATTTTGTGTATTTACCAAACTCTCTTATACACACATGTGAATAAAGAACCTAACTATTAATTAGCACCCAAAACTACTGGTGTTTTTCTATTTAAAAACAAGTTTTTAAATAACTGTTAAGTATAGATCATTATCTTTTAATGTTGGTGCAAGTGAACAAATTTTATTACCTTGTAGATTTTATAGTTCTGGACACTGAGCCTTTAAGAAAAGGGATGAATTCAATTCTAATTATCTTGAGATGACCATTCTTAGTTGTTGCCAATGTACTCATCAATTGCTGAAATGAGGTCATGCAACTATCATTTGGGAATATGATTTTGGGGTTAATCATGTGTTTCATTTATGCAAGCAACCAGTTGATCATGAAAAGTTTGCATCTAAATAGGTATGCTTAATTAACACTTAAGAAATATGATGAAGAATGAGAGACAACCAATGAAGTGATTGTTGGGAAACCCTAGATTACTCCATTCCTAGGCCTTGGATCATTGGGGTGCATGCAATCCTATCCTAGGCTCTCTAGATCTGAGCACAACAAAAGCAGCTTAGCCCTTAATGAAAAAAGGTGACTCCAAATAAATAAAAAATCGGTTTCTAAATAAGCAAACTAAAATGGTTTCTTATTGTATGGGGCTAAAGAAATATGTTCACATAGTGGATAAAGTGAGTGTTCATGTTTGAGGGTGTAAACACAAAGAATGGGGAAAGTGTGGTTCAATAATTATCTCTTTTTTTGGTTCATAATAACATTTTTTTTTGTGTAATATAATGATCCTCTCTTGATTCGTCCCCATTGCAATCATGCCATTTGATTCGCTTAGACGGGTGTCATCAACAAAATTTATAAAACCTAAATCACCTCACACTAGGGTAGCATAGCTAACATAGTATAGTGGCTCTAGGATCGTCCACAGGGATGTGTTTTCATCATACAATTGACTTAAATGAAGGAAATAACATGGTGCTTTTTCTTATGAAAGTTAGCTTTTAAAGAAAATGGAATTGTGGTTGCAAAGATTGATTTTAAGCTAAGCAAAAACAATAAGTGAGATTAACTACAAAGAAAAGGTCTCTTAGAGCTTTAGGTCACTAGGATCGAGTTCCTTAGGCAAAGGGGGAGATTTCGAATCTTCTCATCGCTGGGGATAATAACATAAAGGATGGTTATCTCCCGAACCGGTTTTATATTTAAGCAATTAAGATTTGATCCAAAGGTTTCATGAGAAATGGTAATTGCTTCCCATTAATGGCTTTAAACACTAAAGACTTTCACCTTGAACCACCTTCCAATGGCTCATAAATGATAACTAATAGATATCCATGGATCTAGCAATAAGCATCTATGGAATCCGAAAAACTTACTAAGTATTGACCATTCAAGGTGTTTTTAAGGGATTTAAAACTAAACCTTGAAATAAAAAAACCATTGATGGCTAACAACTACTGTCATTTAAAGCAAGGACAACTCCCACCTTTGCATTCAGGTCCTTCACCTAACTTCCATCACTCCAAGAAACGTAAAACCTAGCCACTCATCCCCTGAGAAATAATCCTCAGAGGTTGTTTGGCTAGCAAAAAAAAGTGAAACAAAATGAGAAGGGAAAGGCAAAGCAAAAGCTCTATATATTTCTTAGTACAGAAATTTTCAAGTGTTTAATGAATAACCACTACAAGAAAAAAAGGCCATTGTTGACGCTTTTTTTGTCATTAAGATAAGGTATATCTATCAAGATAGGTTACTATTTGTATATGTCATATATGCCATGTCAAGAAAAGTCTAAAGCTAGCTTGACATATACATATGTCAAGATTTATCTATTTCTACTAATGATGAAATCTTAATAGTATGATATCTATCAATGTTTCTTTTACTTATGTCAATGTTGAATTTAACATATGACAAGATTACTTGATCTTAATTCAAGGTTAACTTACTCTTTTGTTAAGGTTACTTCAACAAGTGTCAAGGTCGACATCATATATGTCATGATTAATCCCACATATGTCAAGATTTCTAAATATATATGTCAAGGTTAGATTTTATATATGTCAATGTTTGGTATCACATATGTCATAGTTGCCACTGCACATGTTAATATTGGGCATGAGCCATATGTCAATATAACTTATGAAAAATTTAATATTATTTTATTATAATTTTTATTTTTTAATGGAAAATGAACATGTTATATACCATATGAAACCTATCGCAAAATTAAATTTGGTATATTTTTAATTATGATAATCACAATCAAGTCCCTAAAATAATTTAAATAAATTACTATTTAAGGAAAAAAAATCATTACATATACATTAATTATTAAGAACACAATTCCATAAATGTTTTTCAAGTACCTCTATTTTCTATATACAAACAAAAACCTAGCTAAAAACATTCAATTAAAATAATATACAAACTTAAATTGAAAAGTACAACACTATCTTCATAAGAGGTGATCTTTGTTTCTGCATCATTGTCTTCTTCTTGATGTATTTCGTAGATACCTAGTAGAATAAACACAAAATTAATATAAAATTAAGTAACAAATACCAAAAAATTAAAAGATTTTTTTTTCATAGGACAGTAAAGATACTAACCTTCAATATCACAAAGATAAAATAAATACACCTATTGATCTTTAATATCATCAATTGTAATTGAATTGATTTTGTGATTCTAGATTCAATGTAAAACACGGTGGATATTCAAACTCAGCACATCCTCCAGATGATGAAGCCTCATCCATACTTATCTCTTGCTTGAAGCCCAATCAATGGTGAACCATGACCTCAACAATCCTAAGGTTCAACAAAACTCCATGGCTCTCAAAGAACCAACCTGCTTATGTGCGCCTGATACTCTTATTATTGGGCTCAATCAAATGAAACACAAGGCCCAAGTAATAAAATATTATAACATCAAACCCATGCACCAAATATTTGAAGCCCAGTCATAAAGCAAATGAGACCCAAGCCCAAATAAAAATTAAATTAAAACTACCTCAACAAGTACTGTAGAGATCCAAGGAAACTTACCTACGTCTCTTGAAGCCCTAAGATGAAGAACGAAGTGGCAACCATGGAGATGGTGGTGTTGATGTCAATCCAACAAAATTCAATGGGTAATGGCAGGAGGTACCAAGATTGTGGGCTGCAACAATGGTGGCTATGATGGTGATGGAACATCAAGAATCGCATCGGGCTATGGCGAAACAATTGCAACCGTGTTCGAGACTGTGGTGAAACATCGAGAAGCACGCTTGAGTTGTAGTGAACATGGGAACAATAGCCATGGGGGGAATATAAAGATGGTGGCATGGTGGGTGTGGGACTCATGGATGGTAACAACAAGGGAGATGGAGGGGTGGCGAGAGGCTGCCATGAATATGAGGATGTGAGGATGAAAAAGAAAGAAGAAAGAAGAAGAAAGAAGAAAAAAAAATAGGAAAAGAAGAGAAAAAGGAAGATGAGGAATATGAGAAAGATGGGGCGGTGCGTAAAATGGAAGGAAATGGAATAGAAAGGAAAAAAAAAACTTATTTATTAAGCTTTTTTTATGGTTCAGCAAAAGCATAAATGTAATGGGCCCAAACTAAATAAAATGGGCTTAAAATATTTTAAAAGAAATGGGTCTATGGATTGATTTTGTGGGTCTACAGATTAGTTATAATACCTAAATACTAATTAAGTTATTCTTAGTAGATTTAATGTCTAATTAAACACATAAATAATAACTTAATTACCTAATACTTGTGAGACTCCCGACCCAAGTTAGTGGCAATATATTTTAATTCCAACAATTAGAAATATAAAGACATAACTTAGTGTCTTATACAAAATATTAAAATAAGATTATAGGTATAGTTTTCAATATATTGATATTATTTTTTAAATGGAAACATTATCTTATCCTTTTAATCACAAATTTCTATTCAAAATAATAATGAATATGCTTGTAAAAACTACCAAAATTTGATAAAATTGCCTTAAATTAGGATTTTGTTTTTCAATAACTCAACCTTAATAAATTAAAATAAAATAGGCTTATTTTCACTTACAAATTATATGTTAAAGTGACGATACTAAATATTCTAATGTTAAAATATTAATTTATTAAATATTTATTAACTTATAAATTTCTATTTAGGTTGTGTCATTATAAACCATATAAAAAATTTAGCAAATGCATGTATGTCATTATTACTTTTATTTAGATAGAAAAGATTAACTATACTTTGACTAATGAATATTTAGTCAAGATTGCATATCATTAAACCAAGGAAAATTTAGCAAATAATATATATATGTCATTATTGCTTTCATTTTGGTACCTTTGACATATGAACATATTAATTATAGATTGACTTATAAATTATTTGTCAAGGTCGCATCATCATAAGTCATGGAAAAATGCAATAACTATTATATATGTCATTGTTGATTTAAACTAAATTGTATATGTCATAATCGTTCATTTAAATAGACAATCTTCATATATATTATCTTAAGTCAAGATGATATATGTCAATAATGACCTTTTTCTTGTAGTGAACATAGATAATAATCCATCCTCTCGTCTCTCTCCTTATATATATGCTACCTAAAAGATATATAAAAAAGATATAAAAGAAAATGTCTAGGTTGGTTACAAGGAGAAACTAGGAAATTACACAAAATATCCGAAGATAAAAATCTAACTGAGTCGGTGCATAGGAAAATTTCCGTATACCATGCTAAATTTGGCATGGTGTGTGAAATCCTTCTTGGCTACCTCAAGTGAGTTTCAGTATGGTGTGCTAAATTTCCGCATGACAACATGAGGAAAATGCTAGTTGTTGGATTCCTTCCTCTGGTTTTCCTTCTTACATCTCTGATTGGCATGGCAAAAGGGCATGAAGTGCTCCAAAGCTTGGATTCTTCATGTATTTGAGCTTTAACTTGCATTGCCATGGATTTCACAAAAATTCTCCCTTATTCTTGGCTTGTTTCAATGATAAAAAGCTACCAAAAACACCAAAACTTGCCAAAACTAATTAGTAACCCTTGCTAGGCTCCTTAATGTGCCAATTGAGTTAAAAAGGTATTAACTACTACTCAAAAGTGTTTTGAAACGGTTAGTTTCAAGCTATAAAAGAGTACTTTTTGAGTAGTAATCACTCCCTCAACTTCGATATATTGCTAGTCCCTTAGCAATAAAGGAGAGATAAAGAAGAATAGACAAAGAAAATAATTTACAACATCATGCTAATCACTCCAAAAATTCTAAGTGGCATGATACGGATTATACTCTCTCATGGAATATCAAAGAGGCAAAACTCAACCTTCAACAAGAGTCATCAAATCTCTTGCCTAATCACAATTTATAAAGAGTAGGCATTATGCAAATTTAAGCATCGAAAGAATTTCCACTCCCAAAGGTCCAAACCTTATTCTTCCATAAAAATCTAAGTGTTAAGCTTATTAGTTTCCGATTATAGTATGTCAAACTATTCTCTCCCCTAACCTAGATCTTTCTCAAACTTTAGCAAACTGTCCAACCTCCAATAGGCTAAGAACGCACCTCTTTTATTTCACAATTTTTTTCATTGTAGGAGTGCAATGTTAAAGGTATTGTTTTCTAAAGCATCCATGTAATGGGGATCCATCGATGACTCTTAACCAATCAAGGTTTAGGGCATCAAGTTTTAAGGATCTTTCGACCACTAACTCCTCCTATTTTTCCCCGGACTTTTGAGATTGAAATTCAATACCCAAGCACCTACAATATGTTAAACTCCACCTATTCACCCTTGTAATGAGCATTGAGGTCGGTGACTCCAACCAATAAAGGTTTAGGGCACCGGGTTTTAAAGACTTTCATTGTATACCCTCGGACCTTGCTCGGGTTTCAAGGCAAGCAAAACACTTTGTTTTTTTTTCGAAGGCTCATTGGCCTTTATAAGGTGTCCCAACACTAGTAAAACGAGGTCAAAGGTACCAAGTCAAATTTTTCCTAAGTTCAGGGGGTGAGATAGTTTTTCATCTTATAACTGGAACCTAATGTGCATAGTGTGTGGTAAGATTAAAGTGGAAAGAAATAAGGTTGAATTCCATAGGAGTTTTAATAATTCATCAATTTCCACATAAGCATAATACAAACTCTAAGATTCAAGTAAAAAGACAAGAACTCAATTCCTCTCATTTCATTTTGAGAATTTTTCCTTAATAACCATGGAAAGTAGAGTGAAAACTTTTTTAAAATTAAGCTAAAAAAGTAACTAATTTAACAAATTAACCTAAAAAAGTAACTAATTTAACAAATTAACCTAGCATTATTAATGAAACTTCCTTCCTCAACTCTCCCCTCCAACCTGAGATCAACATTGCCCTCAATGTTTCAAGAGCAATTGAAAATAAAGAAAGGAAGTGGAATACTCCTGAGTGAAATGGAGTTTGAGTAGTAAAGGAGAAACCACATGAGTTAAAAAAAAAGGGTAATGAGTAGAGGAAATAGAAAAATGTTAAGTATAATTAAAAAAACATGATGTCTATATAATAATCTAAGAAAGTACAATATGAGATATGATCATGTAATACATCAAATTCAAGAATATAAAGTATCAAAACAAGGACAAATCTCCAGTAATATAACATGTAAATACACTAAGATAAAGAAATGTCCAATGATCAAACGGCAGGAGCCTCGGAGTGGAGATGATGCATCCTCGGGTAGCTATGACTGTGGAGGCTCATCTTGAAGTGGTGGAATCCGGACCTCTCTACTGGTGTAGTGTCCTCAACTTGGAGCTATAGGCGCCGAGGATGCGAGAAGGTCGTGACCGAGGCGGAGGCAGAGTGTCCCGTGTTGCCATGCTAAATTTGGCGGAGAATAGCAGTCTCGCTGGTCTTTGGATGAACACGCATCTTAGCCCTCTACCGGAAGAAAGGTAGAATGGGTGGTGGTGATTATCTCGAAAGGTATGCACAAGGGCAAGAAACTCCGGAGCCGATATGGTGATAGATGACTCAGATGTAGTAGGTGCGATCTGGTGGAATAGTAGAAGTCGTAGGCGGGATAGCGTAGTAGCTCGAGGTGCGGGCACTGTGGTGTGGTCTGGTCACGGAGCTCGCCCTACTCCAGTTGTGGAGGCACGGGAGGTGCTACCATGGGAGGACTCTGGCAAAGGTAAAATAAGCTCACCAACCAATTCCATTTGTCGAGAGTGAATCGCTCTCGACAAAGGCGGCGCGACGCCGAGTCGAGGCTCATGAGGAAAGCCCAAATATTCCAAGATCTGGCACAACAATCTTGAGAATAGTAGAGAAATAGTGTCGGCCTCTCGGAGCTTCTTCTATGGACCTTCTCCTCAAAGTGGATGAGAGAGGCCATAATCAAGTGGGTGTGGGCCAAAGTAGAAGCCCTTAAATATACGTAATAACATGTCCAAAATAGATTTTCTCCTCTATACTAAATGCTATAAGGGAAAGAGGTTGGAGTACAACACCATGTCTACAAGGAGCATTCTGTGGAAGCTCCTTCCATAGAAATGACCGAATTAGGTGGAGGTCCCCTAGAATAATATGTGGACCATGTCCATCTCGAGATACGGGAACCACCGTGAAAAACAAAAGGATCCTCTCGCTCGAATGGAATATGTAGAGCCTCTACAATCTATCCTGCCTCGAGGACACCATGACGTCCATCCATGGTGAAGTGAATCGCAGTAGGGACTCGGACGCCACAAGTATTCATGATCGTAAAAGTCTAGTGCTACTTTTAGGATAGAAAAACTCACGAGGAGTCATGAGGTGCTCAAGGTGGTACCTCTGGAGTAGGTCGAGGAGTCTCGAGCTCAGGCATTATCGCATGGTCTCCTCGATCAAAATATAGCTCCGAATGGAAGGGTCTCGCTCTACAATATGAGTTACCCTCAATAGGATGTGTTGTGACCCATCGGACGTCCGATAATCGACTCATTGAGCATGTGACGAAAGGTAACTCTAGAATCTGCTGAGGCTTAGAAGCTCTGGATGACTTGCTCGGGCTCCAAAGTCTTGGTCCTCTTAGCCGGAGGGCGCCCGTCTTCCCCGAACTCTTAGTGGCGCCAAGTAAGTACGCCCTAAGGGTAGTAGGTGGTCTCCTCATCTCAGATCTCTGCATGCCGAGAAGCAGTGAGAAGGTCTAGTGACCTCTCCACCTTCGGAAAGTGGAATCCTCGGGACCTCCTGGCCTGAGATGGGGAATTCACTAGTACTTGAGCAAAGGGAGGCTCTCTCGCCTCGTGGTGCGTCTCGGTGAAAGAGGCGGGAAGGGCCTGGAGGTCCGTGCCATGTTAGAAATGAAATGCGAGCGCCTCGGTCCGTGCTCGAGGGGGATGAATATTGAATCCTCGAAATGAGATGCTCATGGGGCTCCTAATCGAATGGAGAGAGGTGAGATTGCAAGGTGACAAAGGAAAATGAGGGGTTTGGTGGGATGTGGAGTGTTTAATGAAATGAAGAAGCTAGGGGCCGGGGGATTTAAAAGAAATGGGCAGACGACTCTTCATTTTCGCGGGCGCCTCTTGCTTTTATGCGATTAATGCGAAAATGACTTTGGGTGCGGGAATTACTTCAGAGACCCTTTAGGTTTTCTACCGTGACGTGAGAAATAGTGTTAGATCCGCTTTTAAAATTTTCTACATGGTCTCTGAAAATTTTTGCTGTACTAGTGATCGAAATGATTTCATAATGTGTTTTGATTTTCACTAGGTGTGCGAAAGTGGTTCGCAAGATGTGCGAAATTTCGCACCCCATGTAAAAATTTTCATTGATTTTCGCATGCCCTGCAAAAATTTTTGGCAGTATGCTCATTGTTTTTGATTGCTCCTTTGTTTGAAATCCCCATTACAATCAGTCATAAAAACCTAAGTTAAAATCAAACCAAAATAAAATTAAAACGAGAAATCAAAATCAAAACAAGTAATAATACAGAGAAAACTCTTAAATAAAAAATAAAATAAAGATATGGACTTAATTAGTCTTGTAAAGACTATGTCCATCAAAAAAGCTGGGCTTGTCAAGCTTGATGGATCAAGGAGGATGAATTCCTCCTTGTCAGCGAAAAAGGCTCCACAAAGTGCTTGAGAGATAAGGCCATTCACTTTGAAGCTCCCGGTGTCTGTTGGAGTTGAAGTAGTTTCACTACTCCATTTGAATGAACTTGGTGAAAGGTAAAAAGGACCTATCCAACTTGATTTCACTTCCGCCGTAAAGATGTGGAGCTTAGAGTCATAAAGCAAGACTCTTTGTCCATTTTGAAAATCCTCATGGAAATCAACTGATCATGTCACCTCTTCAATTTCTATTTTTGCAATTTTTGAATTGATGTAGCGGCATCATTTCTCAATTCATCTATCTCATTTGAGGTCTAAGAATCTCTTCAACCAGCTTCCATTTTCTCAAATCCATGTTGAAACTTCTTGATTGCCCACCAAGCTTTGTATTCCAATTCCACAAGGAGATGGCATGCTTTGCCATAGACTAGGCGATAAGGAGACATCCCGAGAATGGTCTTGTAGCCATTTTATGTAGTCATGGTGTGAATCGAGAAGCTTGAGTGACCAATCTTTTCTGCTTGTGTTCACTACCTTCATCAATATGTTTTTAATCTTCCTACTTGCTACAACTCATACTTGCCCACTAGTTTGAGGGTGGTAAGGTGTAGCTACCTTATGCTTCACCCCATACTTGGCTAGGAGAGTTTCAAAAGGCTTGTTGCAAAAATGAGTACCTCCATCACTAATTATGGCTTTGGGCATCCCAAATCTTGAGAAGATGTTCTCCCTTGAGAAACTTAAGAACCACTTTATGGTAATTGTGTTCGCATGGGACTGCCTCCCAACCTACTTAGAAACATAATCTACTCCCACCAAGATGTAAAAGTAGCCAAAAGACATAGGAATGTCCCATGAAGTCAATGCCCCAAACGTCCAAAAAGATCAACTATCAAAATAGGGTTCAAAGGCATCATGGTCTTGCGTGTCAACTTCCCAGAAGCCTCCAGCATTCGATCACAACCTCTTGCACATTGTGTGGGCATTTTTGAAAAGTGATGGCCAACGTAGAACCCGATTGCAACTCCCCATAATTTTCTTCTCTGAGAAGCAAAGTGACCTCAACAT
>CM074685.1:14513732-14871480 GCA_037355405.1 Vitis amurensis | reverse complement strand
CGCATGTAACTCCAAATGGGTCATTTAATCAAAAACATTTATAAAACCTATGACCTCATACTAACGTAGCAAAGCTACTATAGTATAGTGGCTCTAGGGTCGAACTCTGGGATGGGTTTTCATTCTACCAGTGATATAATCAAAATTAGAAATTGTATTTAATGATTTCCTTAATCAAAAACTTAAAGTTTAAAAGAAAATAAAATTTGTTTTGAAAGTATTTGAAACTAAACTAACATAAACTAATTAGAAATGGAAGAAAGAAAGTCTCCCGGAGCTAAGGATTTGCTAGGATCGAGTTCAGAATAGAAAGTGAAAAATTCCGGATTTTTCTCCTCGCATTGGGGATTTAACCTATAGTTATTTCCCGAACCGGTATGGGTTTGACAATGAAGATTTAATCCATAATAGGTCAATAGAAATGGTAGTCAAGGTCCATTAATGGCTTAAGACACTATGGGTCTCAACCTTGAATCACTTTCCAATGACTCGTACATGATAACTAGTGGACTAATATGAATCTAGCAATAAGCATCCATAAAGACCTGAAGCTTACCATGTATTGGTCATTCAAAGTGATTCTAAGGGGTTTAAAGCAAAACTTTGGATTTAGAAGCCATTTATGAATTCCAACTACCTGAATTTAATGCACGGGAGCTTTCCACCTTTTCATCTGGACTTTTCACCTAGCTTCCTTTACTCCAAGAAACCGAAAGTTTAGCCTCTCATCCTCTCGAGAAAACATCCTCGAGAGGTTGTTTGGCTTCCAAGAAAAAGAAAATAGTAGAGAGGAAAAGGAAAACGAGAGAGCTCTGTAAAAAATTGCTAAGTGTCAAATGTAATACGTATCTTCCATAAGGTAATTTCCACCCCTTATATAGTCTTTACAAAAGCAAAAGCTTGTGATTGGTTAGTTACAAGGATAGGAAAGGAAATTACATCAAAAATTACATAGGAAAATATCTAAAGTGGAGTCGGCAAAAACAGAGCACGCATGGGGTGTGCGAAATTTTCGCACACCTGAAGGAGGTGTGCGAACTTCGCACACCATTCGCACAGCTAAAAGGGGGTGTGCGAAATTCTCGCACACCTGGAGCAGTTGTCTTACTAAGGCCATATCTTCCTCGTTTCAGCTCCAAATCATGCACGGTTTGAAGCGTTGGATTCTTGACTTCAAGAGCTTTAAAATGGTATATAGCATGTAAAAATTGGACTTCGGGAAGTGCTCCAAAAGTGCGAAAGAAGACTGCAGCTGCTACATTTTGATTTTTCTTCACTTTGCTTCTCTTTGGTTTTCTCCTTTGCTTGACTTGTTTTAACGATCCAAAAAGCTGTCAAAACATTAAAACTAGCCACAAATATGATTAAAAGACATTGCTAGGTCCTTAACATGCCAATTGGACTAAAGATGGAGAACTACTACACAAAAGTGCTTAAAACATAATGCATTAAAGGTGTAAAATAGCACTTTTTGGGTAGTAATCACTCCCCCAACCGACACGAGTGCTAGTCCCCGAGCAATGAAGGAGAGAAAAAAGAAAGAAAAATAGATAATATAATAATTTACAAAATCATGCTGATCACTCCAAAAAATAACCAAGTGGCATGATTGAATCAAACACTCTCGTGGCAAGTCAAGGATATAAAACTCAATCATCAACACGAGTCATCAAATAACTTACTTATCACAACATTCAAAGAGCGGCCATTATGCAAATTTGAGTATCAAAATAATTTCCACTTCCAAAGGATCAATTCTTAATCTTCCACAAAAATCTAAGTGTTAAGGTGCTTAGTTTCCAGTTATAGTATGTCAAACTATATTCTCCCCCCAACTAAGGTTTTTCTCTAACTTAAGAAACACTAACTCATATATAAAAGGCTAAGAACGCACCCTTCTTTCTCTTTTTTTTTTTTTTTTTTTTTTTTTTTTTTTTATGTACTCCACCCATCCACCCATGTAACGAGCAGTGAGGTCGGTGAACTCCCAACCAGTAAAGGCTTAGGGCACCAGGCTTTAAAGATTTTCACCATATACCCCTCGGACCTTGCTCGGGTTCAAAGCAAGTGAAGCAAAAATTATTTTCATAAGACACATTGGCCTTTTATAAGGTGTCCCAACACTAATAGAATGAGGTCAATGGCACCAAGTCGAAAATTTCCTAAGTTTAGGGGGGTTTAGAAAGTTTTCCATCTTATAAGCTGGAATCTAATGTGTTCGAGTGTGTGAAAAGATTAGAGTGGAAGACTTAAGCTTGAAAACAAAAGAAGCTTCAACAATTTATCAACTTTAATAAGCATAATACAAACTCTGAGACTATGGCCATAAGATAAGAATTTAATTTCTCCCATTTACTTTTGAGAATTTATCTTTGAGAAAACAAAGAGAGTTTGCAAAAAAATTTGTTAGCAAAATAACTTAACAAATTCAACAAATTACTTCCCTCAACTCTCCCCCAACTAGGATGAACATTGTCCTCAATGTTCCAAAAGTAAGCGATAAAATAAGGGAGGAAGTGATACCTCCTGATAGTAAGGGACTCTGAATGAACAGGAGAAACCACATGTTGCATAAGAAAAGAAAAATCATAAGAGTGATGAAAAGAGGAAATAAAATGGAATAGCTAAAATACACTAAAAGAGAAGATGTCTATATAAACTGAGAAAGTACAATATACAAAATAAACATGGAATACATCCAATCCCAGTATAAAAGTGGTCCAAAATATATAAGACATCCCAAAACGTAGCATATAGATACAACAAAAGGAGAGGAGTGATCGTATGATCAAGTAGTAGGCTCCTCTGGTGGATAGGATGGGTCCTCCGCTGCCAGCTGTGGAAGGCACCGCTACGAGGTGGAGCTGGTGGCACAAGACCGAGGTGTCTTGCTGAATCTCACGGAGAATGAGAGTCTGCTGGTCTCGCTGAGTCGGAAGTGGTCCATGCGCTCCATAATGGCCGCCTCGAGTAGTGGTCAAAGTCTGGAAAGAAGTGAGCAAGGCACGATATACTGGACCAGGGGGGATAGTAATGGGCGGCTCGATGTAGGAGGAACAACGGGTGGGGCATCGGATGATGCTGCCTCCAGACTCGGCTGTGGAGGGTCTCGTAGTGGACGGAGCAGGGGAGGGACTTCCCTTGGCTCGGGAAGTTCTGGGGTGGCGATGGAGCCATATCTGAGTCCATTGGTCAAGAGAGAAGCTCTCTCGACAATGGCGGCGGGGCTCTGAACGAGGGTCTGTAGGAAAACCCATATGCGCGAAACATGGCATAGCAGCCGAGGGAAAAGTAAAGGAATGGAGTCTGCCCTCGCAAGATGCCACGTATGCACCTTCTCCTCAAAATGGAGGAGAGCGACCATAATCAAATGATGGGGGCCAAAATAGTAGCCCTCAGAGATACGGAATAATGCCTCCAAAATGGCCCCTCGTCTCTGCACTTTATGTGAAGAGGAAAAAGATTGGCGCGAAGCACCACATCAACTAGGAGCATCTCTGGGGGAAGCTCTCTCCTCAAAATGGTCCTCTTGGGAAGATGTCCCTCGAGATAGGATACGAACCATGTCCCACTCAGAAAATGGAACCCAGCGTCTAAATGTAGTGGGATCTCTTGGTGCAAAAGGGATATGGAAGGCCTCGGCAATCTGCCTAGCCCCCAAAATACTCAGCGTCCATCAATGGTAAAAAAGGATCGAGGCTGGAATCGGGACGCCACGAGTAGTCATAGGACGGTAAAAGTCTAAAACTACTCGAGGATAAAAGAAGCCTGGGGCAAAGTCATAAAGGGTATCGGATGGTACCTCTCAAGCAAAGCGGTATGAATCCCGCAACTCATGGCTCTTTGTCGCATAAGAGAGTGATCGAAATATGCCTCGACATGAAAGTCTCTCGATCGGCAATCTGAATTGCCCTCAATGGGCAAGCTGGGTCTACGGCGCCTGGCGGAAGAAGGCTGAGACTGTGAATCCCGAGGTGCTCTGGAGGAGTCTCCTGGCTCTGAAGTCTTGGCTCTCTTTGTAGGAGGACTCCGAGGCGGAACTTGTGAAGGGGCCACGAGACGTGGCGAGATGCTTCTTCGTATGGTATCTGCCGGGCGAGGGGCGGAATCAGGTAAATGTGAGGGTGCAGCTAGTGGGGCCCGCATAGGGGCAGCTCTCTGACTGCTCTGGGAAGCTATGGTAGATCTTCCTCGGGTCTTCGGCATGATAGAACGATGAAATGAGGTGCAGAGGCTTGGGATTAGGGACGGTAGGGATGGAGAAGCTGAGATTTTTGGACGGGGGGGGGTGGTGTGCGAAATTTTCGCACGGGGTAGGGGGTGTGCGAAATTTTCGCAGACAGGTACTATTCACCCGTGCGTTTGAAGAATTTGGGCTTGATGGAGATGGTGAAAATTTGTGGCCTTTGAGGGTGGGAAAAGTTGGCTTAGGTATGAAAAAGATTTTTCATGATGATTAGGCTTGAAAATTGGGAGCTTTTCAAAAGGAAAATTGAAAATTGGGAGCTCCCATGGCCGGCGGCAATGAGATTCTTATGAAGAAACCATGGCTTGAATGCTTATGGTTTAGGCTTTGGCTTGATAAGAACAAGGTTTGGATTGAATTATGGATGGATTTAGAGGGTTGGGTGAAGATTTGAAAGGATTTTGATGGTGGAAGGAGATGGAATTGCCGAAAATGGGAAGTGGTGAATAGTGGATGCCGCGGCTATGGAGTGGAGCTATGGATAATGGCTGCCATGGTGGTGTTGATGATGATGGATGATGAAGGAAAGGAGCTTTGTGGATGGAAATGGGTGATCGAAAGAGAGGTTTTGAGAGAATTGAAGAAGAAGCTAAGTCTTTGAAGTGGAGAACAAAGCTTTTAAAGAGAAAATTGAATTTCGCACAGGGGAAAATGGTGTGCGAAATTTTCGCATACCTGTGCGTCTCCAAGACAGAGAGCATGGATTTGAAAATTGGCGCAAAAAACGAATTCGCACAAGGTTCGCATACCTGTGAAATTCGCACAGGGGACCGAGAGCATGTAATTTTTGAAAAGTGGTGCAAAAATGGAATTCGCACGGGGTAAATGGTGTGAATTTTCGCCCACACCACAGGGGGTGTGCGAATTTTCTTTGAGCCTTGTCTTATCTTCCCTGTTTTCCCTTGTTTTCACCAAGACTTCATTCTTCAAGCCTTCCTACCTACATGTTAGCACAAAAAACACAATTCAAACCTCATTAAAATGAAATTAAAGTCAAAAATAGAAATCAAAACATGCATAAACACAAGAAAACACTAGATTAAACTAAAATCAACTTAAAAGAAAAACAAAAAGAGGATGAACTTTTTAGTCTTTAGAGAGACTAAGTTCAACCATGAACCAAGTGTTTTCATGTTGGAAGTGGATCAAGGAGGATGAATTCCTCCTTGTCTCGGGAAAAAGATTCAATATAGGGTTTGAGACGATGCCCATTAACTTTGAAAGTTCGAGTGCTATTGAAGTTGAGTAGTTCCACTACTCCATTTGGTTGCACTTCATGAATTATGAAAGGACCCGTCCATCTTGATTTCAATTTTCCCGGAAAAAGATGAAGCTTAGAGTCATAAAGCAAGACTCTTTGTCCCTTGGCAAAATTCTTTTGATTTACCAATTGATCATGCCATTTCTTCAACCTCTCCTTTGCAATTTTTGAATTGAGGTAAGCATCATTCCTCATTTCCTCCAATTCATTCAAATCCAAACATCTTTTCAACCCGGCTCTTGTCAAATCCATGTTGAGTTTTTTAATTGCCCACCATGCTTTGTATTCAATCTCCACTGGAAGATGGCACGCTTTGCCATAAACAAGGCGATAAGGAGACATTCCAAGAATGGTCTTGTAAGCGGTCCTATACGCCCATAAGGAATCTAGGAGCTTAATAGACCAATCCTTCCTATTCACATTCACCACCTTCATTAATATATTCTTGATCTCCCGGTTGGCTAACTCAACTTGGCCACTTGTTTGAGGGTGATAGGGTGTAGCTACCTTGTGCTTAACCCCATATTTGGCTAGAAGAGCCTCAAAAGGTTTATTGCAAAAGTGGGTTCCTCCATCACTGATAATGGCCTTAGGCACTCCAAATCTTGCAAAGATGTTGTCCTTGAGGAATTTAAGAACCACCTTATGATCATTGCTCCTACATGGGATTGCTTCTACCCACTTAGAGACATAATCCACTCCCACCAAAATGTAGGAATGTCCAAATGACATTGGAAATGGTCCCATGAAGTCTATCCCCCAAACATCAAAGACATCCACTATCAAGATGGGATTCAAGGGCATCATATTTCGGCGTGTTAGCTTACGAAGCCTTTGACACCGATCACATCCCTTGCACATAGAGTGGGCATCCTTGAAAAGAGAGGGCCACCAAAAACCTGATTGGATCACTTTCATTGTTGTTTTTCGGGAGGCAAAATGACCTCCACATGCATTATCATGGCAATGGGAAAGAATTCCTAATTGCTCTTGTTCGAGAACACATTTCCTTATGATTTGATCCGCACAATATTTGAAGAGAAAGGGCTCCTCCCAATAATAGACATGGATCTTAGCAAAGAAATGCCTCTTGTCTTGGGCACTCCACTCACTTGGTACTTCTCCAGTAACCAAGAAATTTGCAATGTGAGAATACCATGGAGCTACCTCTATTGACATGAGAGACTCCTCAGGGAAGTCATCATTGATAGGCAGACCATGTGAGTCATGTGATATCACAAGTCTTGACAAGTGGTCAGCTACCACATTTTCTACTCCCTTTTTATCCCGGATTTGGAGATTGAATTCTTGGAGCAAAAGGATCCATCTTATCAATCTTGCCTTGGCATCTTGCTTGGTTAGCAAGTACTTCAAGGCGGAATGGTCAGTGAACACCACTATAGAGGACCCTACCAAATAAGCACGAAACTTATCCAAGGCAAAAACTACTGCCAACAACTCCTTCTCAGTAGATGTGTAGTTCCTTTGAGCCTCGTTCAAAGTTTTGCTCGCATAATAGATCACATAGGGCTTTCCATCTTCTCTTTGCCCTAAGACAGCCCCCATAGCAAGGTCACTTGCATCACACATTACCTCAAAAGGTAATTTCCAATTTGGGGCTCTCACTATTGGTGCAGTTGTGAGGAATTGCTTCAGTTCCTCAAAACTCTTCTGACACTTCTCATCCCACACAAACTTGGCATCTTTTACCAAGAGTTCACAAAGAGGCTTTGAGATTTTTGAGAAATCCTTAATGAACCTCCTATAGAACCTGGCATGTCCTAAGAATTGCCTAATTCCTTTAACATTTGTGGGAGGTGGCAACTTAACAATTAGCTCCACCTTTGCCTTATCTACCTCAATGCCCTTCTTGGAGATGATATGTCCTAAGACAATTCCCTGTTGTACCATAAAATGACACTTCTCCCAATTTAGCACTAGGTCTTTCTCAATACATCTTTGGAGAACAGCTTCTAAATGCAACAAACACTCCTCATAAGAACTTCCATAAACAAGTGATGTCATCCATGAAGACTTCCATGATGCGTTCTACCATATATCTTGAAGATGCTTAGCATACATCTTTGGAAAGTTGCAGGAGCATTACATAACCCAAAGGGCATTCTCCTATACGCAAAAGTACCAAAGGGGCAAGTAAAGGTTGTCTTTTCTTGATCTTCCAAATCAATCTCTATTTGGAAGTACCCCGAGTACCCATCCAGAAAACAGTAGAAAGGATGTCCTGAGACTCTCTCAAGGACTTGGTCCATGAAAGGCAAAGGGAAATGGTCCTTCCTAGTCACTGAATTCAACCTCCTATAGTCTATACACACCCTCCATCCTGAGGTAGGACGTGTAGAGACTTCCTCCCTTTCTCATTCTGGACCACAGTGATTCCAGATTTCTTTGGGACTACTTGGGTGGGACTCACCCACAAACTGTCTGAAATGGGATATATGATCCCAGCTTGGAGTAGCTTCAGAACTTCACCCCTCACTACCTCTTGCATGTGAGGATTCAACCTCCTCTGGGGCTGCCTCACTGGTTTTGCATCATCCTCCATATAGATATGGTGGGTGCACACCAAAGGGCTAATCCCTTTCAGATCAGAAATTTGCCATCCAATGGCTTTTTGCATTTCCGAGGACTCCCAAAAGATTATCCTCTTGATCAATAGTAAGAGTTGAAGAAATCACCACTGGACATTTCTCATTTTCCTCCAAATATGCATATTTCAAATCAACAGAAGCGGCTTCAAAACAAGTTTTGGAGGGTCCTCCACTGATTGCTTCTTGTGAGTCTTCCTGGTTGAACAAGTGGTAAGATCTCTTCCCATCTCCTCCAAGGAGACATGATGGCTAGAACATCTGAGGGTTCAGGTAACCCTTCTTCAAACATTTCCAGGCTTTCACTCAAGCTCTCTTGTAAATTCTTGTCACAATGCTCTTCAACCAAGGTGTTGATCAAGCACACCTCCTCCAATCCTTCCTCTTCTTCCGGGTGAAGATGCCTCTTGCATAGGTGGAATATGTTTAATTCCAAGGTCATATTCCCAAATGTGAGCTGCATCACCCCATTTCTACAATTGATGATGGCATTGGAGGTAGCTAGGAAAGGTCTCCTAAGGATGATTGGTACATAGTTTGCTTCCTTCACAATGGGATCAGTATCAAGCACAACAAAATCCACAGGATAGTAGAATTTGTCCACTTGAACTAGAACATCCTCTATCACCCCTCTTGGGATTTTGTTGACCTGTCGTCAGCTAAGGAGAGAGTAATGGCTGTGGGCTTCAATCCTCCAAGTCCCAGTTGCTTGTACACGCAGTATGGGAGCAAATTCACACTTGCCCCCAAGTCTAGTAAAGCTTTCTCCACATGTGTCCCTCCAATGTTGACTGAAATGGTGGGGCATCCCGGATCTTTGTACTTAAATGGAGACTTACTCTAAATGATAGCACTTACTTGCTCAGTGAGGAATGCATTCTTTGTCACATGTAACCCTCTCTTGACCGTGCACAAGTCCTTTAGAAACTTTGCATATGTGGGGACTTGCTTGATCATATCAAGTAAGGGTATATTCACCTTCACTTGTCTCAAGACTTCAAGAATTTCTGATGAATTCTTGATTTCCTTCTTTCCATGTAAAGCTTGAGGAAAAGGGGGAGGCATATGTTTCTTCATCATATCCTCTTTAATCACTATCCTTGGCTATTCTTCAATGCTTGACTTGGATGCACTTTTCTTCCCACTCTTCTCTTCTTGGTTATTACTCTCTTTAACCAAGGTTTTCTTTAACATGAGTTCTTCATCTTGCTTCAACTTAGGCAGGGGTTGATCAACCTCTTTTCCACTCCTTAAAGTGATCATAGCTTTAACCTCCCTCAACTTTGAAGACTCCCCCTCTTGGGTTTCAACTTCATGAACACCCTTGGGATTTTGGCTTGGTTGAGAGGGAAACTTTCCCTTCTCATTCACAAGTGTTGAGGTTGGTAAGCCTAGAGATGGAGTATTGAATATTATCTATCTTCGAGATAGATCATTTTGCATCCCCTCCATTCTCTTAATTTGAGAACTCTCAACATTTTCAATCTTTTGATGCAATTGGGAGTTGATTGCCTTTTGTTCACCCACAAAGTCACCCATGACTTTACTTAGGTTCACAATGGCTTGCTCCACTGAAGAGGTTTGTTGAGGTGCCCGGGTTTGGGCTTGTGGTTGGTATGGAGGTGGTCTTGGTTTCCAAGAAAAATTTGGATGGTTTCTCCAGCTTGAATTATAGGTGTTTCCATAAGGTGCATTGTTGTTAGGCCTAAATTGCCCCACAACATTGGCTTGATCACCTAACATTTCCCGTACAGCAGGCATGGTTGGGCACTCATCTACCACATGATCACATGATTGGCAAATGGTGCATGGCATGGCATGGGCTTGGGTCTCGGAAATGGCTTGGACTTCATGCATCTTTTTCAACTCAAGTTCTTCCAATCTCCTTGCTATTGTTGCCACCTTAGCTTTCATGTCCATGTCTTCACTTAATACATACATTCCACCTTTTGGATTTTGGGTTGGTTGGGAGGGAAACTTCCCTTTCTCTCTTGAGTTGGGCTCATCCCATCCTCTTGACACCTCAGACACATAACTTAAAAAGTCCATGGCTTCTTCTGGATTCTTGCTCATAAAATCTCCTCCACACATGGTTTCAAGAATTTGCTTCATGGAGGAAGACATCCCATCATAGAAATAGCTCACCAAGAGCCATGTATCAAAGCCATGATGAGGACAAGCATTGATGGCCTCCATATACCTTTCCCAACATTCATGGAACTTCTCATTTTCTTTTGCAGAAAAGTTTGAGATTTGTCTCTTCAACCCATTGGTCCTGTGGGTGGGGAAAAATTTCTTCAAAAATTCGGCTTGAAGATCAACCCAATTCCTTATGCTCCTTGGCCTTAAAGAATTAAGCCATATTTTTGCCTTGTCCTTCAAAGTGAAAGGGAATAGCTTGAGTCTCATCAAGTCTATTGAAGCTCCTCCCTCTCTAAAGGTATTGCACACCTCCTCAAACTCCTTGATGTGGGCATATGGATTCTCACTCTCCATTCCATGGAAAGTTGGTAGAAGGGGCACAATATGGGGCCTTATAACCAGCTGCTCAAGAGGAGGTATAATGCATGAGGGTGCACTCATCCTTGGTGGGTGCATTCTATCCCTCATGGATAAATATGCATTGGGATTACCCCCTTGACCTTGTTGAGAATTCTGATCCTCTGGTGGAGGGTCCATGATGTTAACACAAATATCCAACTCTGTGTCTTGAGGATTCTCAATCCTTACTAATCTTCCCTCTTGGTCCCGAATCCAATAGGGCATGCAAAAGTTACTACCTACCTGAAATAAAACAAAAACAACAAAAACAAAAGAAACCTAGAAAAAAGTTAAGGTTAGAGAGAAAATGAAAATAAACCAAACAAAAATAAAATGAAAGGAAATGAATTTAGTGAAAAAGGAATTCACCAAACTTGTGATGGAATTCACCAAACTTGTGATGGAAATCACAAGTAGCCTTTAAAAGGTTGCATCACTGTAAAGTGGCACCATCCCCGGCAACGGCGCCATTTTGATTCGCATGTAACTCCAAATGGGTCATTTAATCAAAAACATTTATAAAACCTATGACCTCATACTAACGTAGCAAAGCTACTATAGTATAGTGGCTCTAGGGTCGAACTCTGGGATGGGTTTTCATTCTACCGAGTGATATAATCAAAATTAGAAATTGTATTTAATGATTTCCTTAATAAAAAACTTAAAGTTTAAAAGAAAATAAAATTTGTGTTTTGAAAGTATTTGAAACTAAACTAACATAAACTAATTAGAAATGGAAGAAAGAAAGTCTCCCGGAGCTAAGGATTTGCTAGGATCGAGTTCGGAATAGAAAGTGAAAAATTCGGATTTTTCTCCTCGCATTGGGGATTTAACCTATAGTTATTTCCCGAACCGGTATGGGTTTGACAATGAAGATTTAATCCATAATAGGTCAATAGAAATGGTAGTCAAGGTCCATTAATGGCTTAAGACACTATGGGTCTCAACCTTGAATCACTTTCCAATGACTCGTACATGATAACTAGTGGACTAATATGAATCTAGCAATAAGCATCCATAAAGACCTGAAGCTTACCATGTATTGGTCATTCAAAGTGATTCTAAGGGGTTTAAAGCAAAACTTTGGATTTAGAAGCCATTTATGAATTCCAACTACCTGAATTTAATGCACGGGAGCTTTCCACCTTTTCATCTGGACTTTTCACCTAGCTTCCTTTACTCCAAGAAACCGAAAGTTTAGCCTCTCATCCTCTGAGAAAACATCCTCAGAGGTTGTTTGGCTTCCAAGAAAAAGAAAATAGTAGAGAGGAAAAGGAAAACGAGAGAGCTCTGTAAAAAATTGCTAAGTGTCAAATGTAATACGTATCTTCCATAAGGTAATTTCCACCCCTTATATAGTCTTTACAAAAGTAAAAGCTTGTGATTGGTTAGTTACAAGGATAGGAAAGGAAATTACATCAAAAATTACATAGGAAAATATCTAAAGTGGAGTCGGCAAAAACAGAGCACGCATGGGGTGTGCGAAATTTTCGCACACCTGAAGGAGGTGTGCGAACTTCGCACACCATTCGCACAGCTAAAAGGGGGTGTGCGAAATTCTCGCACACCTGGAGCAGTTGTCTTACGAAGGCCATATCTTCCTCGTTTCAGCTCCAAATCATTCACGGTTTGAAGCGTTGGATTCTTGAATTCAAGAGCTTTAAAATGGTATATAGCATGTAAAAATTGGACTTCGGGAAGTGCTCCAAAAGTGCGAAAGAAGACTGCAGCTGCTACATTTTGATTTTTCTTCACTTTGCTTCTCTTTGGTTTTCTCCTTTGCTTGACTTGTTTTAACGATCCAAAAAGCTGTCAAAACATTAAAAATAGCCACAAATATGATTAAAAGACATTGCTAGGTCCTTAACATGCCAATTGGACTAAAGATGGAGAACTACTACACAAAAGTGCTTAAAACATAATGCATTAAAGGTGTAAAATAACACTTTTTGGGTAGTAATCAGTGGTAAATTTCCGATTTGAAAGGGATTAGCCCTTTAGTCTGCACCCATCATATTTACATGGAGGATGAAGCTAAGCCAGTTCGTCAACCTCAGAGGAGGTTGAACCCTCACATGCAAGAGGTGGTGCGAGCTGAAGTTCTTAAGCTACTTTAGGCCTGTATTATTTACCCCATATTAGATAGCCCATGGGTGAGTCCTACTCAAGTAGTGCCAAAGAAGTCGGGGATCACGGTGGTGCAAAATGATTAGGGAGAAGAGGTCTCTACATGCCTCACTACAGGTTGGAGGGTGTGTATCGATTATAGGAGGTTGAATGTAGTGACGAGGAAGGACCATTTCCCGTTGCCCTTTATTGATCAGGTTCTTAAGAGGGTCTCTGGGCATCCTTTCTATTGTTTCTTGGATGGCTACTCCGGGTACTTTCAGATGGAAATTGATGTTGAAGACCAGGAGAAGACCACTTTTACGTGCCCATTTGGAACCTATGCATACAGGAGAATGTCGTTCGACTTATGCAATGCACCCGCAACTTTCCAAATATGCATGTTAAGCATTTTCAGTGATATGGTGGAGCGTATTATGGAAGTCTTTATGGATGATATCACTATATATGGAAGTACATTTGATGAATGCTTGGTCAACTTAGAAGCTGTTCTGAACCGATGCATTGAGAAAGACTTAGTGCTTAACTGGGAGAAGTGCCATTTCATGGTACACCAAGGGATTGTCCTTGGACACATCATCTCTAAGCAAGGCATTGAAGTTGACAAAGCAAAGGTTGAACTCATTGTTAAGTTGCCATCCCTAACAAATGTCACAAGGAGCTAAGGCAATTCATTGGCCATGTCGGGTTCTATAGAAGGTTTATCAAGGATTTCTTTAAGCTTGCAAGACCTCTTTGTGAACTATTGGTGAATGATGCTAAATTCATATGGGATGATAGATGCCAAAGGAGTTTTGAAGAGTTGAAGCTATTCCTGACAACCGCATCAATATTGAGGGCTCCCAACTGGCAAATACCCTTTGAGGTAATGTGTGATGCCAGTGACTTTGCTATAGGAGCTGTTCTTGGGTAGAGAGAAGATGGAAAACCCTATGTGATCTACTATGCGAGCAAGACATTGAATGAGGTGCAAAGAAACTACACAACTACCGAGAAAGAATTGTTAGCTGTAGTTTTTGCCTTGGATAAGTTTCGTGCTTACTTGGTGGGGTCTTTCATTGCGGTTTTCACTGATCACTCTACTTTGATGTGTCTGTTGACTAAGCAAGATGCTAAAGCAAGGCTGATTAGATGGATTCTCTTGCTTCAAGAGTTCAATCTCCACATTAAAGACAAGAAATGAGTGGAAAATGTAGTAGCAGACCACCTTTCAAGGCTATCTATCGCACATAATTCCCATGGTTTGCCCATTAATGATGATTTTCCAGAGGAGTCTCTCATGTTGGTGGAAGTTACTCCTTGGTATGCTCACATTGCGAACTACCTAGTCATAGAAGAAGTTCCAAGTGAGTGGAAAGCACAAGATAAGAAACACTTTTTTGCAAAAATTCATGCCTACTATTGGGAAGAGCCATTTCTATTCAAGTATTGTGCAGATCAGATAATAAGGAAGTGCGTTCCTGAAGAAGAGCAACAAGGGATCCTCAATCATTGCCATGAAAATGCATGTTGAGGTCACTTTGCTTCTCAGAAGACAATTATGAGGGAGTTGCAATCGGGTTTCTGTTGGCCATCACTTTTCAAAAATGCCCACACAATGTGCAAGAGTTGTGATCGATGCTAGAGGCTTGGGAAGTTGACACGCAAGACCATGATGCCTTTGAACCCTATTTTGATAGTTGATCTTTTTGACGTTTGGGGCATTGACTTCATGGGACCATTCCCTATGTCTTTTGGCTACTTTTACATCTTGGTGGGAGTAGATTATGTTTCTAAGTAGGTTGAGGCAGTCCCATGCAAACACAATTACCATAGAGTGGTTCTTAAGTTTCTCAAGGAGAACATCTTCTCAAGATTTGGGATGCCTAAAGCCATAATTAGTGATGGAGGTACTCATTTTTGCAACAAGCCTTTTGAAACTCTCCTAGCCAAGTATGGGGTGAAGCATAAGGTAGCTACACCTTACCACCCTCAAACTAGTGGGCAAGTTGAGTTAGCAAGTAGGAAGATTAAAAACATATTGATGAAGGTGGTGAACACAAATAGAAAAGATTGGTCAGTCAAGCTTCTCGATTCACTATGACCATATAGAACAGCTTACAAGACCATTCTCGGGATGTCTCCTTATCGCCTAGTCTATGGAAAAGCATGCCATCTCCTTGTGGAATTGGAATACAAAGCTTGGTGGGCAATCAAGAAGCTCAACATGGATTTGAGCAGAACTGGGTTGAAGAGATTCTTAGACCTCAATGAGATAGATGAATTGAGAAATGATGCCTACATCAATTCAAAAATTGCAAAATAGAAATTGAAGAGGTGACATGATCAGTTGATTTCCCACAAGGATTTTCAAAATGGACAAAGAGTCTTGCTTTATGACTCTAAGCTCCACATCTTTCTGGGCAAGCTGAAATCAAGTTGGATAGGTCCTTTTACCTTTCACCAAGTTCATTCAAATGGAGTAGTGAAACTACTCAACTCCAACAGCATTGGGAGCTTCAAAGTGAATGACCACTGTCTCAAGCACTTTGTGGAGCCTTTTTCTCGCGACAAGGAGGAATTCATCCTCCTTGATCCACATCAAGCTTGACAAGCCCAGCTTTTGATGGACATAGTCTTTCTAAAGACTAATTAAGTCCATATCTTTTTATTTTATTTTTTATTTAAGAGTTTTCCTGTATTATTACTTGTTTTGATTTTGATTTCTCGTTTTAATTTTATTTTGGTTTGATTTAACTTAGGTTTTTTATGATCGATTGCATGGGGGATTTCAAACAAAGGAGCAATCAAAACAATTCGCACACCCTGCAAGATTTTTGCAGGGCATGCGAAATCAATGAAAATTTTTGCATGGGGTGCGAAATTTCGCACATCTTGCGAACAAATTTCGCACACCTAGTGAAAATCAAAACACATTATGAAATCATTTCGATCACTGTGCAAAATTTTCGTAGACCATGTGAAAAATTTTAAACAGACCCAACACTATTTCTCACGTTGTGTGAAAACCTAAGGGGTCTACGAAGTAATTTCGCACCCCCAAAGTCATTTCGCACACTGTGCGAAAACCAAGAGAAGCCTGCGAAAATGAAGAGTCGCCTGCCCATTTCTTTTTAAATCCCCCCGACCCCTAGCTTCTTCATTTCGCAAACACTCCACATCCTGCAAACCCCTCATTTTCCTTTGTCACCTTGCAATCTCACCTCTCTCCATTCGATTCCGAGCCCCGCGAGCATCTCATTTCGAGGATTCAATATTTCGCCCCCTCAGAGCACGGACCCGAGGCTCGCATTTCATTTCTAACATGGCACGGACCCGCAGAGCCCTTCCCGCCCCTTCACCAAGACGCACCACGAGGCAAAGAGCCTCCTTTGCTTAAGTACCTAGCAATTTCCCATCTTAGGTCGTGGAGGTCCTGAGGATTCCACTTTCCGAAGGTGGAGAGGCCACTAGACCTTTCTCACCTGCTCCTCAGCGCAGATACGAGATGAGGAGACCACCTACTACCCTAGGGGCGACTACTTCGCGCCCTAAGAGTTCAGTACGGCGCCCTCCAGCTAAGAGGACCAAGACTTTAGGCCCGGGCGAGTCATCCAGAGCTTCTGAGCCTCTAGTAGATTCTGAGTTACCTTCTGACATGTCACCGGAGTTGATTATCAGACGTCCGATGGTCACAACACATCTTATTGAGGGTAACTCATATTGTAGAGCGAGACCCTTCCATTCGGAGCTATATTTTGATCAGGAGACCATGCGATAGCAGCCTGAGCTCCGAGACTCCTACGACCTACTCCAGAGGTACCACCTTGAGCACCTCATGACTCCTCGTGAGTTTTTCTATCCTAAAGTAGCACTAGACTTTTACCAGTCTATGAATACTTGTGGCGTCCGGAGTCCTACTGCGATTCACTTCACCATAGATGGACGTCATGGTGTCCTCGAGGCCAGATAGATTGCAGAGGCTCTACATATTCCGTTCGAGCCAGAGGATCCTTTTGTTTTGCACCAGTGGTTCCCCGTATCTCAGATGGACATGGTCCACATATTATCTAGGGGGACCTCCACTAATTCGGTCATTCTATGGAAGGAGCTTCCACCTGGAATGCTCCTTGTAGACATGGTGTTGTACTCCAACCTCTTTCCCTTATAGCATTTAGTATAAAGGAGAAAATCTATTTTGGACACGTTATTCTGTATATTCAAGGGCTTCTACTTTAGCCCACACCACTTGATTATGGCGTCCCTCATCCACTTTGAGGAGAAGGTCCATAGGAAGAAGCTCCAGAGGGCCGACACTATTTCTCTACTATTCTCAAGATTGTTGTGCCAAATCTTGGAATATTTGGGCTTTCCTACTGAGCCTCGACTCGAGCGTCGCCGCCTTTGTCGAGAGCGATTCACTCTCGACAAATGGAATCGGTTGGCGAGCTATTTTGCACTGCCAGGAGTCCCTCCCATGGTAGCACCTCCCGTGCCTCCACAACCAGAGCAGGGCGAGCTCCCGGCAGAGACTGCACCACCAGTGCCCGCACCTCAGGCTACTTCTGCTGTCCCGCCTACGACTTCTGCTATTCCACCAGTCGCGCCTACTACATCTGAGTCATCTATCACCATATCGGCTTCGGAGTTTCTTGCCCTTGTGCATACCTTTCAGACACTCACAACCACCCATTCTGCTTTCTTCCAACAGAGGGCTAAGATGCGTGTTCATCAGGACCAGCAGACTGCTATTCTCCGCCAAATTTAGCAGCACCTGGGACTTCTGCCTCCGCCTCAGTCTAACCTTCTCGCATCCTCAGCGCCTATAGCTCCAGTTGAGGATACTACACCAGTAGAAGTCCAGATTCCACCACCTCAAGATGAGCCTCCCACAGTCATAGCTACACCTGAGGATGCATCATCTCCACCCGAGGCTCCCACCGTTTGATCATTGGACATCTCTTTATCTTATTGTATTTACATGTTATATTACTGGAGATTTGTCCTTGTTTTGATACTTTATATTCTTGAATTTGATGTATTACATGATCATATCTCATATTGTACTTTCTTAGATTATTATATAGACATCATGTTTTTAATTATACTTAACATTTTTCTATTTCCTCTACTCATTACCCTTTTTTTTTTAACTCATGTGGTTTCTCCTTTACTACTCGGACTCCATTTCACTCAGGAGGTACCACTTCCTTTCTTTATTTTCAATTGCTCTTGAAACATTGAGGGCAATGTTGATCTCAGTTGGAGGAGAGAGTTGAGGAAGGAAGTTTCATTAATAATGCTAGGTTAGTTTGTTAAATTAGTTACTTTTTGGGTTAATTTGTTAAATTAGTTACTTTTTGGCTTAATTTTAAAAAGTTTTCACTCTACTTTCCATGGTTATTAAGGAAAAATTCTCAAAATGAAATGAGAGGAATTGAGTTCTTGTCTTTTTACTTGAATCTTAGAGTTTGTATTATGCTTATGGAAATTGATGAATTATTAAAACTGCTATGGAATTCAACCTTATTTCTTCCACTTTAATCTTACCACACACTATGCACATTAGGTTCCAGTTATAAGATGAAAAACTATCTCACCCCCTAAACTTAGGAAAATTTTGACTTGGTACCTTTGACCTCGTTTTACTAGTGTTGGGACACCTTATAAAAGGCCAATGAGCCTTCGAAAAAAAAAACAAAGTGTTTTGCTTGCCTTGAAACCCGAGCAAGGTCCGAGGGGTATATAATGAAAGTCTTTAAAACCCGGTGCCCTAAACCTTTATTGGTTGGGAGTCACCGACCTCAATGCTCATTACAAGGGTGAATAGGTGGAGTTTAACATATTGTAGGTGCTTGGGTATTGAATTTCAATCTCAAAAGTCTGGGGAAAAATATGAGGAGTTAGTGGTCGAAAGATCCTTAAAACTTGATGCCCTAAACCTTGATTGGTTGAGAGTCATCGATGGATCCCCATTACATGGACGCTTTAGAAAACAATACCTTTAGCATTGCACTCCTACAATGAAAAAAATTGTGAAATAAAAGAGGTGCGTTCTTAGCCTATTGGAGGTTGGACAGTTTGCTAAAGTTTGAGAAAGATCTAGGTTGGGGGGAGAGAATAGTTTGACATACTATAATCGGAAACTAATAAGCTTAACACTTAGATTTTTATGGAAGAATAAGGTTTGGACCTTTGGGAGTGGAAATTCTTTCGATGCTTAAATTTGCATAATGCCTACTCTTTATAAATTGTGATTAGGCAAGAGATTTGATGACTCTTGTTGAAGGTTGGGTTTTGCCTCTTTGATATTCCATGAGAGAGTATAATCCGTATCATGCCACTTAAGAATTTTTTGGAGTGATTAGCATGATGTTGTAAATTATTTTACTGTCTATTCTTCTTTATCTCTCCTTCATTGCTAAGGGACTAGCAATATGTCGGTTGAGGGGAGTGATTACTACTCAAAAAGTACTCTTTTATAGCTTGAAACTAACCGTTTCAAACACTTTTGAGTAGTAGTTAATACCTTTTAACTCAATTGGCACATTAAGGAGCCTAGCAAGGGTTACTAATTAGTTTTTGGCAAGTTTTGGTGTTTTTGGTAGCTTTTTTATCATTGAAACAAGCCAAGAATAAGGGAGAATTTTGTGAAATCCATGGCAATGCAAGTTAAAGCTCAAATACATGAAGAATCCAAGCTTTGGAGCACTTCATAGCCCTTTGCCATGCCAATCAGAGATGTAAGAAGGAAAACCAGAGGAAGGAATCCAACAACTAGCATTTTCGCATGGCTGTGCAAAATTTCGCACACCATACGAAACCACTTGAGGTAGCCAAAGGATTTCACACACCATGCCAAATTTCGCATGGTATGCGAAATTTTCCTATGCACCAACTCCGTTAGATTTTTATCTTCAGATATTTTGTGTAATTTCCTAGTTTCTCCTTGTAACCAACCTAGACATTTTCTTTTATATCTTTTTATATATCTTTTAGGTAGCATATATATAAGGAGAGAGACAGAGGGATGGATTATTATGTATGTTCACTACAAGAAAAAGGTCATTATTGACATATATTATCTTGACTTAAGATAATATATATGAAGATTGTCTATTTAAATGAACGATTATGACATATACAATTTAGTTTAAATCAACAATGACATATATAATAGTTATTGCATTTTTCCATGACTTATGATGATGCGACCTTGACAAATAATTTATAAGTCAATCTATAATTAATATGTTCATATGTCAAGGTACCAAAATGAAAGCAATAATGACATATATATATTATTTGCTAAATTTTCCTTGGTTTAATGATATGCAATCTTGACTAAAAATTCATTAGTCAAAGTATAGTTAATCTTTTCTATCTAAATAAAAGTAATAATGACATACATGCATTTGCTAAATTTTTATATGGTTTATAATGACACAACCTAAATAGAAATTTATAAGTTAATAAATATTTAATAAATTAATATTTTAACATTAGAATATTTGGTAGCGTCACTTTAACATATAATTTGTAAGTGAAAATAAGCCTATTTTATTTTAATTTATTAAGGTTGAGTTATTGAAAAACAAAATCCTAATTTAAGGCAATTTTATCAAATTTTGGTAGTTTTTACAAGCATATTCATTATTATTTTGAATAGAAATTTGTGATTAAAAAGGATAAGATAATGTTTCCATTTAAAAAATAATATCAATATATTGAAAACTATACCTATAATCTTATTTTAATATTTTGTATAAGACACTAAGTTATGTCTTTATATTTCTAATTGTTGGAATTAAAATATATTGCCACTAACTTGGGTCGGGGTCTCACAAGTATTAGGTAATTAAGTTATTATTTATGTGTTTAATTAGACATTAAATCTACTAAGAATAACTTAATTAGTATTTAGGTATTATAACTAACTGTAGACCCACAAAATCAATCCATAGACCCATTTCTTTTAAAATATTGTAAGCCCATTTTATTTAGTTTGGGCCCATTACATTTATGCTTTTGCCTGAACCATAAAAAAAGCTTAATAAATAAGTTTTTTTTTTCCTTTCTATTCCATTTCCTTCCATTTACAGCCGCCCCATCTTCCTCATATTCCTCATCTTCCTTTTTCTCTTCTTTTCCTATTTTTTTTCTTCTTTCTTCTTCTTTCTTCTTTCTTTTTTCATCCTCCCATCCTCATATTCATGGCAGCCTCTACGCCACCCCCTCCATCTCCCTTGTTGTTACCATCCATGAGTCCCACACCCACCATGCCGCCATCTTTATATTCCCCCCATGGCTATTGTTCTCATGTTCACTACAACTCAAACGTGCTTCTCGATGTTTCACCACAGTCTCGACACAGTTGCAATTGTTTCGCCATAGCCCCGATGCGATTCTTGATGTTCCATCACCATCATAGCCACCATTGTTGCAGCCCACAACCTTGGTAGCTCCTGCATTACCCATTGAATTTTGTTGGACTGACATCAACACCACCATCTCCATGGTTGCCACTTCGTTCTTCATCTTAGGGCTTCAAGAGACGTAGGTAAGTTTCCTTGGATCTCTACAGTACTTGAGGTAGTTTTAATTTAATTTTTATTTGGGCTTAGGTCTCATTTGCTTTATGACTGGGCTTCAAATATTTGGTGCATGGGTTTGATGTTATAATATTTTATTACTTGGGCCTTGTGTTTCATTTGATTGAGCCCAATAATAAGAGTATCAGGCACATATAAGCAGGTTGGTTCTTTGAGAGCCATGGAGTTTTGTTGAACCTTAGGATTGTTGAGGTCATGGTTCACCATTGATTGGGCTTCAAGCAACAGATAAGTATGGATGAGGCTTCATCCTGGAGGATGTGCGAGTTTGAATATCCACCGTGTTTTACATTGAATCTAGAATCACAAAATCAATTCAATTACAATTGATGATATTAAAGATCAATAGGTGTATTTATTTTATCTTTGTGATATTGAAGGTTAGTATCTTTACTGTCCTATGAAAAAAAAATCTTTTAATTTTTTGGTATTTGTTACTTAATTTTATATTAATTTTGTGTTTATTCTACTAGGTATCTACGAAATACATCAAGAAGAAGACAATGATGTAGAAACAAAGATCACCTCTTATGAAGATAGTGTTGTACTTTTCAATTTAAGTTTGTATATTATTTTAATTGAATGTTTTTAGCTAGGTTTTGTTTGTATATAGAAAATAGAGAGGTACTTGAAAAACATATATGGAATTGTGTTCTTAATAATTAATGTATATGTAATGATTTTTTTCCTTAAATAGTAATTTATTTAAATTATTTTAGGGACTTGATTGTGATTATCATAATTAAAAATATACCAAATTTAATTTTGCGATAGGTTTCATATGGTATATAACATGTTCATTTTCCATTAAAAAATAAAAATTATAATAAAATAATATTAAATTTTTCATAAGTTATATTGACATATGGCTCATGCCCAATATTAACATGTGCAGTGGCAACTATGACATATGTGATACCAAACATTGACATATATAAAACAATTATGATATATATAAAATCTAACCTTGACATATATATTTAGAAATCTTGACATATGTGGGATTAATCATGACATATATCATGTCTGACCTTGACACTTGTTGAAGTAACCTTAACAAAAGAGTAAGTTAACCTTGACATAAGATCAAGTAATCTTGTCATATGTTAAATTCAACATTGACATAAGTAAAAGAAACATTGATAGATATCATACTATTAAGATTTCATCATTAGTAGAAATAGATAAATCTTGACATATGTATATGTCAAGCTAGCTTTAGACTTTTCTTGACACTGGCATATATGACATATACAAATAGTAACCTATCTTGATAGATATACCTTATCTTAACAGCAAAAAAACTGTCAACAATGGCCTTTTTTCTTGTAGTGGTTATTCATTAAACACTTGAAAATTTCCTGTACTAAGAAATATATAGAGCTTTTGCTTTGCCTTTCCTTCTCATTTTGTTTCACTTTTTTTGCTAGCCAAACAACCTCTGAGGATTATTTCTCAGGGGATGAGTGGTTAGGTTTTACGTTTCTTGGAGTGATGGAAGTTAGGTGAAGGACCTGAATGCAAAGATGGGAGTTGTCCTTGCTTTAAATGACAGTAGTTGTTAGCCATCAATGGTTTTTATTTCAAGGTTTAGTTTTAAATCCCTTAAAAACACCTTGAATGGTCAATACTTGGTAAGTTTTTCGGATTCCATAGATGCTTATTGCTAGATGCATGGATATCTATTAGTTATCATTTATGAGCCATTGGAAGGTGGTTCAAGTTGAAAGTCTTTAGTGTTTGAAGCTATTAATGGGAAGCAATTACCATTTCTCATGAAACCTTTGGATCAAATCTTAATTGCTAAATATAAAACCGGTTCGGGAGATAACCATCCTTTATGTTATTATCCCCAACGCGATGAGAAGATTCGAAATCTCCCCCTTTGCCTAAGGAACTCGATCCTAGTGACCTAAAGCTCTAAGAGACCTTTTCTTTGTAGTTAATCTCACTTATTGTTTTTGCTTAGCTTAAAATCAATCTTTGCAACCACAATTCCATTTTCTTTAAAAGCTAACTTTCATAAGAAAAAGCACCATGTTATTTCCTTCATTTAAGTCAATTGTATGATGAAAACACATCCATGTGGACAATCCTAGAGCCACTATACTATGTTAGCTATGCTACCCTAGTGTGAGGTGATTTAGATTTTATAAATTTTGTTGATGACACCCGTCTAAGCCAGAATCAAATGGCATGACTGCAATGGGGACGAATCAAGAGAGGATCATTATATTACACCAAAAAAAATGTTATTATGAACCAAAAAAGAGATAATTATTGAACCACACTTTCCCATTCTTTGTGTTTACACCCTCAAACATGAGCACTCACTTTATCCACTATGTGAACATATTTCTTTAGCCCCATACAATAAGAAACCATTTTAGTTTGCTTATTTAGAAACCAATTTTTTATTTATTTGGAGTCACCTTTTTTCATTAAGGGCTAACTGATTTTTGTTGTGCTTAGATCTAGAGAGCCTAGGATAGGATTGCATGCACCCCAATGATCCAAGGCCTAGGAATGGAGTAATCTAGGGTTTCCCAACAATCACTTCATTGGTTGTCTCTCATTCTTCATCATATTTCTTAAGTGTTAATTAAGCATACCTATTTAGATGCAAACTTTTCATGATCAACTGGTTGCTTGCATAAATGAAACACATGATTAACCCCAAAATCATATTCCCAAATGATAGTTGCATGACCTCATTTCAGCAATTGATGAGTACATTGGCAACAACTAAGAATGGTCATCTCAAGATAATTAGAATTGAATTCATCCATTTTCTTAAAGGCTCAGTGTCCAAAACTATAAAATCTACAAGGTAATAAAATTTGTTCACTTGCACCAACATTAAAAGATAATGATCTATACTTAACAGTTATTTAAAAACTTGTTTTTAAATAGAAAAACACCAGTAGTTTTGGGTGCTAATTAATAGTCAGGTTCTTTATTCACATGTGTGTATAAGAGAGTTTGGTAAATACACAAAATTATATAGGAGTTTGTGAATGGTTTCTTTGGACTTAGCTAATTAATTAATCAGTAGCAATGTTGAGAACATTCTAAACTAGAAGCCCATTGTTTATCAATATTGTGGATTTGGGATCATCTTTCACATCTTCTAATATTTCTAGTAGAGTCTCATTATCTACTAAAGTGATGAGCTACGCCAAGGCCTCTAATAAAAGGCAACATTTAGTTGAGTGGAAACTAAGCTTGTGTCAAAGTAAGATGATTGTACTGTGAGCCTTGGTTTATCAAGGGTTGTTGAGAATCCAGAGACACTAGATGGCTCCTCTCATGCCACATTGAATTTGGGAGAGCTTTGAGAATGTTACTAAAGTTTTAATTTGGAATGTGATTCAAACAAGGATAATTGTGTCAAGATCTAATTTGAGATGTGAATCTTGAATAGGAAATGACCTTGGAAACTAAAACAAATTCAACCATATTGTGTCCAATGGTATAATGTTCTGTTTATCATTTAGAGCTGATTGAGAAATATTAGTTTTATCCGGTAGTATGAAGTTTGGTTAGACTATTTATCATTTAGAGCTGATGGAGGAATATTAGTTTTATCCCATACGTACTATGAAGTTTGGTTAGACGGATTGGGGTTCTTCTATCAGCAATGATGTGTTTATGATCAGCAGTACTTGTTAGAGCAAAAAATTTCATGGCCCCAAACCTCAATATCACGAGGGTATTTGCTTCAAAGCTCTTGTTGTTGGAGTTCCAATCATCAAGTCATGGATCTCTAAGGAGTAAGATGTATCTAACCTTTGAAACAAAGGCAAATTACATCAAATATGTTTAGTGTAAGAACTCTAATACTTATCAAAGATGATCCCCAACTGTGGTATAGGGGTTTGTTTGGCCCCGTAGGGGGTGTTTGTTTATTTGGCTCCACAATCCTGTAGGATACAACGAGGACATTGCGTCTACATGGTAATGGGGGTGTTTATGACATCTCATATTGAATAGAGAGGAAAGTTTTTGACACTATATAAGTATAGACTCCTTGTAACCTTATAGACGTGTTTTAAAGTCGTAAAGACCCCTTTGGATCCAAAGTAAACAATATCTATATAATTGGGTGTGGATCATTACAAAGTGGTGTCAGTAAGTTGAATTGTAAAGAGCCTCTATAGGGTTTGCCTACTCTTCATATTTATAAAAATATCGTTTGTGTTAAGAACATATAAGCTTTTGTGATTTGACCTATCCTTATGCGGTTTCATCTTTATTGACCAAATGTTATTAAGGTCTGCTCTCATACGTGTCTGAGGGTCCTATATTGTTGAGGTTTGTGGAAATGAGTGTCTGCGCCACAAACAAGAGCCTTGTTGGTGGTGATTGTCATATTCTTACTACTTGTATTTTAAAAAGTTGTAGTGATGATCCATATGCAGCTGCATATGTCACAATTCACTAGGGACGTTGAGACCCAATATGTGAGGTAGACAGCTGCAATAAAGTAATATAATTCAAAGTTAAATTAGTATTCTAAAATTAACTTTTGACATAATTTTCTACTTTAAAGCCATTGAAATATGTTTTTTAATTTATTTTAAGATGTCTTTTTTAGAGTATTAATGTAACCTCGCAGTATTGAATAAAAAGCAAGCGAACAGTTAAGGTTGAGGTGACCTTTTTTTTTCTTTTCTCTCATCCTTTTCTGTTTCAATTCTAATATTCAAATCATGATCATCTCCTCATTATACGTCATGATTATCTGAAGAATTATTTATTTAAAATTTATAAAAATAAAGATAGAAAAGCAAAGTAGAACTTCTTAAATCCTAAATCGTCACCCTTCACAGAAAAAACACTTTGTATTTTCGTTTCTTCATTCTTTCCTTTCTTTCCTGTTTCTCTGTCCCCTTGTATGTCATGATTATCTCAACAATTATGTCCTTTAAAATCTATAAAGGTTAAGAATAGTAAGCTCCAAACATTGATCAAATCACCACCCATTACATAAAAACTCTGTGTTTTTTTACTTTCTTCTTTCTCTTTGTCCCCTTTATGTCACAATTATCTGTACAATTATTTCATTTAAAATCTATGAAGGTAAAGAATAATAACGTCTAAGCATTGATGAAATCACCACCCATTGCTTTTTTGTGTCATGGAAGCTGGTGAATCTATATAACCTATTATAAAGCCAATAACCAAGAACCAAGATAGGGATGTATCCTAGCTTGAAGGTATGCCTCCTCTACTCTGGAAGGTCAGATATGGGCTTACTCTTAGTGTAATTAAGGTCCTTCGAGGAAATGTACAAGTTTTGTGGCAATTGTAGTAAGCTCATTCTGTTATTTAATACATTTTGATTGTGTATTAAAAGAAAATTCATTGTGATTTGAATTAGTTAAGTTTGCTTAGAAAATATTTACCAAGAAGTTTGATCAAAATAAGGGCAAATTGGATTCTAATGATTCTCAAAGTGCTTGACCATCAGTTAAGTGAAACTAGTTACAGTATTTCACTTTGTGGTGTTGTGTTTCTTTGTTGATTTGTTTGTTTTTTATTTTTATTTTTATTTTATCTAAAATATCAATAATTTTCATTTAATTTTAATTTAAATAAAAAGGAATCAAATAAAGAGGAATGACATTAAGTATTGAGACTATTTATTTTTTACTAGTATCTTAATGCTATTAAATATTAAGTTTTTTTATTAATATCTAAATAGTATTAAATATTAAATCTATTTATTTTTAGATACAAAAAATTATTAATGAAGTTAATGATTATATTTCTTCTTATTTTAAATAATTAGGAATCATTTTTAAAAAATAATAATATAATATATTTTCAAATACTGAGAAATACCAAAATACCAAAATTTATCATAATAATAAATATCTTGTAATGATTAATTATATATTTAGCTAAGAAGTCCATAATAGAATAGTAATTAGGGTTCTCAATTATATTTAGTTGCTAAGAAAATGATAAAAAATTTCTAAGTATCATTTATACTTGATAGTTTTTATATGGCACATATTAAGTATCATTTATTATTATTATTATTATTATTTTCAATTTGCGATAGTGTATTAAATCCTAACTTTTTATTTCTTAAAATTAATTGAAATTATTGATTCTAGTTAGCATTTAGATGAGTGTAAATTATTTTTGAAGTTCTAATTTTAAACATTTATTAGAATTGAGGATTGGTTATTTTGATTTTGTTGTAATATTCTAGGAGATTGAATTTCAAAAAAAGCATAGAAAAAATAATTTCTAATTAAAACTTTATTATTTTAATCTTACTGTTTTTACCTTTGAACCAAGAACCTACAAAATTAGCCATGAAGTAAAAAAATATGTCAATCATATTTGGTTTTATCCGAGATTATAACTTTTTTATGTGTATGGTATATTCATTTTTCATTTAAAATATTTAAATTTAGATAATTTGACTTATTTTTCAGTCAAGAATTACCCAAAATTTCTAAAAATATTTTTATTTTGTTTGAGAAATTGGATTTGAGAACCATACCAAAGTTAGAATATTGAAAAAACTAGTAAAAGTGACCTTTTCTATTAAATTATAAGTTAAAAAAAAAAACTTTTATTTTTTCTATTGAGATAAAATTGACTAAAAATGAAAAGTTAAAAAAGAAACAACCTTAGAAATATGTCTTTTAAGTCTTAAGACTTTAAAACTTAAGTAAAAAGACAAATTAAATCTTACTCCTTACAACTAAGAAATACTATATTAGTGATGTTATTCTATCATTTTTTCGGATTCAATTTTAAATATAAAAGACAGGTTAAAGTTGATTATTGCACCTGTACTATTTACTTTTATTGCCACTCATGAGATGATATTTAAGTTTTGATAACAACATAAAGCACAGAAAAATGAAAATAAGCACTTGTGTTTATTTAGCCGGACCCCCATCAAAATAAGCACTCCTGTGCATCTAGCTGGAGTCCCTGGGCCACCAAAGATGTTGCATGGCCATAGAAAGCCCAAGCCCAGGTCGGGAATCAACTTGCAACCTCCGGAGCCACCACCAACAGCCAACACATGATTATATATACACAACATGGAGAGAAAAATCGGATTTTCTGCGAAATCCCGGATAATAGAATCCAGCCTTTTATTACCATGCATGTGCCTTTTTTTTTTTTTTTTTCAATTTTCTTACTTTTTTTGCCTGATATTTCTGCTTTTTTCGATTTTGTTGAGTTACATGAATTGTGATATCCAATATCGGATAAAAGAGAAAAAAATTTATGGTATATGAGTATGAATTCATTTTAACACAATAAATACAATTTAAAGTTATGAGAATCTCTTTTTGGCTTAGAACAGACAATATTTACACGATTGGATATAAGTTTTTACAACTGATATCAAAGTTGATTTTCGATTCCGATATAGAGACTTGTTTCATCATCCATGGGACAAAACGAAAGCAAGGGAAGAATGGGCATAGGTCTTTACAAATAATATCAAAGTCGATTTTCGACCTGATATGGAGACTTGTTTCATCATCCATGGGACAAAACAAAAGCAAGGGAAGAGTTAAGGTTGGGATGACCGTTATTTTTTTCTCTTGATCATGAGAAAAGATTCCCTTATGCGCCATGATCATCTCCTCATTATACGCCATGATCATCTCTACTATTATTTCATTTAAAATCTATAAAAGATATAAAACTTTGTCCCTTTCTATGTCATGATTATCTCAACAATTATTTCATTTAAAATCTTTAAAGATAAACATAGAAAAGCACAGTAGAACTTCCTTAAATCACCACCCATCACATAAAAAACTTTGTATTTTTTTTTCCTCTTTCTTTCATGTTTCTCTTTGTCCCCATTTATGCCATGATTCTCTCAACAATTATTTCATTTAAAGTCTATAAAGATAAAGAATAATAAGCTCCAAGCATCGATCAAATCATCACTCATTACATAAAAAATCTTTGTTTTTCTCCTCTCTTTCTTTCTTCTTTCTCTTTGTCCCTTGTATGTCATGATTATCTGTACAGTTATTTCATTTAAAATCTATGAAGGTAAAGAATAACCTCCAAGCATTGATGAAATCACCACCCATTACATTTTTGTGTTATGGAAGCTGGTGAATCTAACCTATTATAAAGGCAATAACCAAGATAGGGATGTATCCTTTTCTTCCTTCCCCCCGCCCTCCTCTTTTTTTGTCCTTATTTTAGTAAAAAATGCTTCTCAACGTATATATTTATGGTTTAATTTTCTTTTATCTACATTATTATTACCTTCTTTGAATTGACTTCTAAGAAACTAAAAACTCTTATTTAAATTTAATAAGAAAGTCTATACGTATTTAATTCATTTTGTTCAAAAAACCTTATGACTTAAAAAAGGATTTATTATGAAAAAAAATTTACTTATTCTAAAAAGCCAATTTGGCTTACATAATAAGTTCTTTTCTATTTAATAGAATTTTTATATTACCTCTTAAAAATTATCATTTTGCTTTTAATTTTAACTTGTAACTAAAGTAAAAAATAAGTTTAGGACAAATTGCTTTTAATTTCTATATCATAAAGTGAAAATGAGTTCTCCTCAATATAAATCCAATCTTATACCTTAGCTAAGTCCTTATTGTTAAAAAATACTTACAACAATACTTACGGAAAACTGTTTCTTTATCTATAGCTTTTGCTTGTACATAATAACAGCCTCCTAACCCAATTTCCACTAAACATCTCTTCCTTGAATCTTAGGCCCTACATCTTCGTTAATGAGTTATTTAATTGCCATATAGAAAAATATTTTACGTTGTGTTGTTGTGTTTGTTTGTTTTTTATTTTTTATTTTTTATTTTTTTTATTTTTTAACTAAAATCTCAATAATCTTCATTTAATTTTAATCTAAATGAAAAGGGATGTCATTTAAGTATTTAGACTTTATTTTTTATTGATGTTTGAATGCTATTAAATATTATGTTTTTTTATAAATATCTAAATACTATGAAATATTAAATCTATTTATTTTTAGATACAAAAATTATTAATGAAATTAATGATCATATTTCTTCTTATTTTAAATAATTAAGATAAAAATATAAAAATTAATCACTTTGAAAATAATTATAATATAATATATTTTCAAATATCTAGAAATACCAAAGTACCAAAGTTTATCACAATAATAAATATTTTGCAATGATTAATTATATAATTAGCTAAGAAGTTGGTAATGGAATAGTAATTAGGGTTTTCAATTTTGTTTAGTTGTTAGGAAAATGTTAAAATTTTTCTAATTAGTTAAATATCATTTATGCTCAGTAGTTTTTATTTGGTACATATTCATATTTATATTTATTTTTTCATTTTCAATTTGGGAAAGAGTATCAAATCCTAACTTTTCATTTTTCAAAATTAATTGAAATTATTGATTCTAGTTAGTATTTAGATGAGTGCAAATTATTTTTGAAGTTCTAATTGTAAACATTTTATTAGAATTAAGGATTGTTTATTTTGATTAATTTTGATGTAATCTAGGAGATTGAATTTTAAAAAATTATAGCAAAAATCATTTCTAATTAAAATATTGTTGTTTTTACTTTTGAACCAAGAACCTACAAATTAAATTAGTAAAAACCTGATGAGTTATAAGAAAAAAAATAGTGACTGCATAGTAAAAAAAATATATCAATCATATTTGGTTTTATTCATGATTATAACTTTTTTCGTTCATGGTAAATTCATTTTTCATTTAAAATGCATAACAATTATATAATTCAACTTATTTTTCAGTTAAGAATTGCCCAAAATTCTTATAAATATTTTTACTTTGTTTGAGAAATTGGATTTGAGAACCATAACAAAGTTAAATTATTGAAAAAAAAAAAAACAAATAGGAGAAGTGACTTTTTCTATTAAATTAAAAATAAAATAACTTTTACTTTTTTTTTTCTATTGAGATAAAATTGAGTGAAAATGGTAAGTTAAAAAGAAACAACCTTAGAAATGTGTTTTAAGTCCTAAGACTTCAAAACTTAAAAAATAAAAAAAAATAAAAGCAAATAAAATCTTACTTCTTACAACTAAGAAATATTATATTAGTGATGTTATTCTATCATTTTTTTTTTGGATTTAATTTTAAATATAAAAGATAAGTTAAAATGTCCTCCTGTGTGTCATTTTGGTACAAAAGCCCAATAAAGTATTCAAAACCCCCAAAGAAGAGTTCAAGGAATAAGGCATAGAGGCTGAAAAAGACTCATAATCCTTTTAGGGATATCAACCTTATTGAATCTCATAGTCAATTGGAGATGGAGGTGATTGATGACCTTGGTGTGGTTGAGGAAGATGTTGAGGAAACTTATTTGGCTGCTTTCCTTACATGTTAATTGTGCAAGTTTGTTCTTCCTAGGAAGAAAGTCACTTTGATTCACTCTCGAGTATTTAAGGTAGCTAATAGAATGGCTAAAAGTCTCTGATGTTTAGCCTTGCTCTTCCGATATTAGCAAGCATTAGTAATGGCTTGAATGGAATCATTTGTTAAGTCAAAGGTTACATATAGCACTCCTGCTGTCTTCCAAGCCTAGGATTAATGCATCTATCTTCCTCATTCACTATTTATATGGATGATTAAGCGAATATTTCGATACCCATTTCATCACTCCTTGGGATCATTCCCTATGGATTGGCAAGTTTTTTGCTTAGTGTTTTGAAGACTCATAAGCATGGGATTTGATTATGTCTTGCAAGGGCGTAAAGTTGAACCATCTAGCACTAAGACAAAATGAGTGTGTGGACTTCACTAATGACAAATATATTACTACTATTAGAGCTTTTATCTCATAAGCCTTCACTCTAACTATTTATCTTTGCAACAAGGTAACTATCTTGGTAATCTAACCATATTATCCTCACTAATTTTGTAGGCAGTTTGGGTACCCTCAAGATGTTCTGAGAGGCTTGCTAGAGGTTTTCCTCTTTGGAACTGTAGAGAAAGTGTATCGACATTGGGAGTCATGCATCAAGCTAGTTACCCACTCCAAAATCACTATACTAGATTGTCACAACTTTAAAGAGGTCTCCACCACCAAGGATCTTATGCAAATTGGTGGTTTGAAGTATGTAATTATGAGAAAGAAACACTCACTACTTATGCAAAGCATCCTCTTGATTCTTCTTGGAAAATACCCTCAAAGTCTCTAAAGAGTGGAACACGTAAGGTCAACTCAAATGTCTATGGCAAGAGGAATGTTAGAGACAATGTCACAAGGAGCTAGGATGATATACTTGATGATTCAAGAGCTTCTTCTAAGTGCTAAGTAGGTGGCCATCAAGCTAATTCCTCAACACATTTAGAGCATGAGGGAACTATTTTTTATGGTGATAATGGTCACTACTACCAAGATTTTAAGTAAGATGACAATGCAAAGGTCCTCAATGTATCAAATGACAACTTTGAAGATACAAGTGAATGTTACTTCAAATGTTGAAAGACTAGATCTAACCCTGTGTACTATGATGAGGCTAACTCTCATCCACTTGATGTAGATGTCTTCTTTGCTGACATTTCAACCTCTACTCAACCAATGGAACTTGGTGGTGAAAAGGTAATTATTATTATTATTATTATTATTATTATTATTATTATTATTATTATTATTTTGCATTGACACAAATAAAAAATAAATATCTTGCCTTAGGTGGAGGATGACGATTAGTTTGTCTATGGGGGTGATGAGATTTCTCTTAAGGACCAATTTGAAAATGTTTTTGGTACTAAAGGATCGACGACTCTTGACTCAACTATCTAAAAAAAAATCACTCTATCATTCCACTATTTGTGCCTTATTCCCATTTGGGTAATGAAGTTATTACTAACATCTCAAGTGATGTTTTGATCAAATCTCAAGGTCAATAGACCATAATTGAAAATACAACATATAATGAATTGACACTTTTAATTGTTGTGAGTTTAATTGCTAGACAACAGTCTCTATATCTTACTACCATTCCTATGGCTTCTCCTGATTCCATTGATGCATTTGATGTGGAACAAATCATCCTTAATGTGCAGCGTTAAAAAACACTTATAATGCAACATCAGACAACATGTATGATAAGAGAATGCATTAAAAAAATGATTCTCAAAACTTCTAGTGAGTGTCTCCTATTACTAAAAGGAAAAATTGATGAGTTTTTCAATGTTATTATGAAGATTGGAGTGGACCCTTCACCATTAAAGTCACAAATTGAGAAGTAAATGGTAGGTGTAAATCACCTTAATACAGCACGATGTGCTTACTCCATGAAGATATTTTCAGAAGGATAAAGCAAACATTTAACTATTGTTGCATCCCAAATTGCTAATGCTTTAAACTATGAGAGTATAGAGGTGAACCATCGTCAATCATTAAAACTTGGCTTAGTTACTCTTGACACTATGTAGGGCAAACCTAAGAGGGAATTTGGGGCAATTATGTATGCAAAGGGAGCAACTTCATAACTCACTGTTGGATATTGACGAGAATTTAGCTAATAAACAAAACAATATTTCTTGTCTGAGGGAAAAACAAGTCGCCATTTCCAAGACTCTTGTGCTCACTAATGCTAATTTCAAGACCTTGGAAACACTTCAAGAAGCCTTAAGGACTCAACATGATGAGCTTGCATGCTTGGTGTGGATATGATTGTTGTGCCTTCTTATTTAGTTTTATCATTCATTTTTTACTGAGATGTAATAAATCTAGCCTTAGTCAAACATATTAATAAAAAATAGACATTTATTTTTATTTTATTTATTTTATTTATTTATTTATTTTTTATGGTGGTGACTAAGCTGAGGTAATTTCCCCAAGTTACCTATGTACCCTTCACGAAGAAGGAATCAAGTCAAATGTAATTTTCTTTTCTTTTTTGTCCTAACTTTTGCCAATACTAATGAATTTAATCTTATGAGCATAAGTTTTAACTTTTACCTAAGTCGCCTTTTTAGGATTTCAACTTAGTGGAATTTATTTATTTATTTATTTATTTTTTGGTGTTGTTCGCACTTTTAAGCTCATATGGGCAAGGAGTGTGGTGTGACTTAAGCATAATAATGCTTTAAGAATTTTTCATTAATAGGACCAACTTTGAATCCATCTTTGGCAATAATCTTATTTTGATGTAAATTTGCTTCCAATCTTATGTGTGGTGATGATGGGTCTACGAATTGTGAGAATTAGATCACCAACTTGAAAGGATTGAAGGAGCACCCTTTCGTTCAATGCTTCTAACTCTTGAAGACATAACTTGGCATTATCTTTATCGGTAAGTCCTTCATGTATAGCAATCCTTAATGAGGGGATTTGAATCTCAAGGAGCAGTACAACTTCTACACCATAAATGAGGAGGTAAGGGATTGCTTGTGTAAGCGTTCGATATACTATTCAATATGCCGAGAGTGTTTTTCCTACTCCTTCATGCCAATTTTTCTTTAACTTATCAAAAAATTTCTTCAATAAGTTGCAAAGGGTCTTGTTAAATGCTTCTGCAAGACCATTGGTCAGTACATTATACATCGATGAATTGTGTTGTTTGAAATTGAACCTCTCATAAAGATTGCTCATCAATTTGTTGTAGAAAGGTTTCCCATTGTTAGTGATTATGTATCATGGTACCCCATACTGATAATGATGTTATTATGAATGAATTTCACCATAGTTTCTTTCTTCACTTCCTTAAGTGGCACAATTTCCTTCCACTTTGAAAAATAATCTATTACCATCAATAGATAAGCATGCTCAGTAGAGGATTTAGGAGTGATGGGTCCAACCACATCAAGACTTCATGCATCAAATGGCCATGATGCAACTATTAGATGGAGTAGCTTAGGGGTTGGAGTATAAAGTTTGCATGGAATTGACATGCTTGAAACTTAGCATATTCCATGTAATCCTTAACCATAGTCAACCAATAATAACTCATCCCACAGATCCTGAAATGAGCTTCTTCAATTGCTTGATTCACCTCTTCCTCTCCTAAGCATCAGAGAAGTACTCTATCAAATGAGTGATGATAAAGTGTTTATTTGTAATAAATGAAGCGTGGAGCTCAACATCGTACTTCTGTTCAATGTTTTAGTTCATCGGTAACTTCCCATAGTCTAAGTAGTCAATCAATGGTTATCACCAATCTTTGGTGTTAATAGTAAGCATTGGAGTAGCATTAACCTCTTCTTGTTGTGTAATTGATAATGGTGGCAATACCCACCTATGGCTAACTAGGATATTTACTATTTTGTCCTTAAGTAGTATTAAACTTGCAACTAAATTAGTAAGAATATCTGCCATTTGGTTTTCTTTTTGTGGAATATGAACTAATGAGATTTGTTATAACTTTTCCATCAATTGGGTAGCATATTGGAAGTAAGAAACGAGGTCATCACTTTTAATGTCTTATAGAGTTAAAAGTTGATTAATTATAAACTTAAATTCCTCGCATAGTTCCAAGCTTGTGATTTTCATTTCGATCTCCATTTGTAGTCCAACAATCAAGGCTTGATACTCAACAACATTCTTAGAGCATCACTCACTAAGAACAAACGAATATGGTAGTATTTGTTTTTGTGGTGAGACAAACACAACCCCTGCACTAGTTTCATCATAGCGTATGACCCATGAAAAAACATAATCCATGGAGGAAAACCGTTAGCGTAAAAGATCTCTTCGTCAATAAGATCATTTGAGATTTCCTAATTTGTAGGAATAGGATGATTTGCGAGGAGGTCTACAAGTGTTTGTCTTTTGAATGCCTTTTGAGGAATGTAGATTATTTCATACTTAGTGAGTAAAAGCCACTATCTTGCCACTCTTCTTAAAAAGACTAGCTTTGACAACATATATTTAATGGGATCAGCACGTGCTATTAGATATATGGTGTACACTTACATATAATATCTTAGTTTTTTTGCTAAGAAGATTAGGGTAAGACAAGTCTTCTCTATTGGGAAATAATTTAGTTTTAGCATAATTAAAGCTCAACTTAATTAATACAATGCTCTTTCTTTGTTCTTTACATTTTCTTGTGTAAGTAATGCTCTAAGAGAGCATTCTTATGCAATGATGTAGAGTATCAATGTCTTCCCTGCCATAGGAGCACCTAAAATTGGTTGATTAGCAAAGTACTTCTTAATTATTTCATAGGCATTGTGATAAGCTTGGTCCCAAAGTCGATTGAAAGGTTGACATCGCCCAGAAAGGTTTGAAATAAAAAGTAAACCTTTAGGATATTTGACATCTATTAGAGCTTAATTTATTACACACAATGGTTGTGTAGTTTTAAAAACATTTGCACACTTAGCTATATTAGAGTCAATTAGGATACTTTTGGCAATAGCATGCTCCTTGAGGATAAAACTTTACCAAATGGATGACAAAAGTGCTTTTTTGAATGGGATTTTGAGTGAAACGGTTTATGTTAAGCAACCTAAGGGTTTCAAGGATTCGAAATTCCCCAATCATGTCTATAGGTTAAAAGAAAACCCTTTATGGATTAAAGCAAGCTCTTAGAGCTTGGTATGAGAGGCTCACGACCTATCTTTTGGAGAAAAAGTTTGAGAGGAGGAATTAACAAAACCACCCTATTTATACATAGGTCCAAGGGTAAGTTATTAGTGGCACAAATTTACATTGATGATATTGTTTTCAAAGCTACCTCTAGGGACCTTGGCCTTAGTTTTACCGAGGAAATGAAGACTGAATTCTAAATGAACATGGTAGGTGAACTAACCTTCTTCCTAGAATTGTAGATTAGGAAATTAAAAGATAAACCTCCAAGACTTATTGTTGAGTTATTGTGTCTTAACAAGCTTCGATTATGTTTGGTTGATTTGCATGCATATATATTCCTCTCGAGCTTAGCTTTGTACATTAGTGTGCCACAGGAATCTATTCCTCTTTCATGCTTTCATAATGCATCAAGAAAAATCTCCGACTATCCTATTTTGTTGCTTTGATCATATCTTATCCCACACATTGATTTACCTTTAGTATAATTTTCTATATGTGAGCAAGTTACAAGGTTAGAAGATAAGCATAACAAGATGGTGAAAAGCATTCTCTTAAGTTATTTTTAATTGAGCGTTGATGTATGTTATGTAAACTCCGTTATGAGAGTTCGTGTGGGTTTATGTAACAATGTTTTTGTCACAAAATTGCCAAAAAGGGAGATTGGTAGGACATTGAGGCTTGTACTTGGCAATCTTGTTCCTTTTAATGTTTTGCCATAGAAGTCCTTTTAAATAGTGATTTTTTTCTCCATTGAAGATCAATGATTGTTGTTCGTCCAACTAAAAGGTCACAAGTACATCTAAAAATGTTTGGCTTGCGGCAAGTTAGACTCTTATGAGGAATAAAGATAATTGGTTTTGTTTTTTGAACTTAAAATGCTTTAAATTATTGTTTTGAATAAGGGCAAGACTGCCCAAGTAGCCTAAAGTGCTCAAGTTATGAAGCTCTTTACACCGCTCAAGTGTCCGAGGTACTCAAGTAGTCCTTCGGTTAGCTTAAGTAGTCATACTTATTCTACTAAGATTTTTCACCTAAATTTGTTTTAGAACTCTTCGAGTTTTTGCCTATAAATACCTTCTTATAATCCCTTGAAGGTAAGAAATCTTAATTTCTTTAGAAAGGGTTTCTTTAGAAAGAAAGTCTAACAAGTTACACCATTCTCAATCTCTCATTCAACGATTCAATATTTGAATCTTGGGTTGAAGACCTTGATCCCTTTAGCAAGGCTAAAGTGTATTCAGTAGAGTAATTGGAGGTTGTTGCATCGCATATGTGGATCAAGTTGTAGGTATTAGAGAGTAAGTCTTTAGGGTAAAGCGAGCAGGTAATAAATATATGTAACTTAATCTTATATAGTGGATTTAGATTAATGGTCCTAAACCTTGTGATTTTTTATCTCCACAATTAGCGTGGGGGCTTTCCACACAAAAATCCTTATGTCGCATTGCTTATATTCTTGATTATCTTGCTTGTATTGTCTATCTTTAATTGAATTGATAATCCCTAACTAGTCATAGGGAAAAAGCTGGTAATACATATAAATATAAATATTTATTTGAATTTGTAAATACACCCATTCACCTGCTCTACATGTTACCTTACTAGACTTCGGGCTTCTTCAAAAGTCAAGGATAATATTTTATTTCAAGGGGCTATTTTAGTATCTACTTTTTAGTAATCAAGTCCTTAAAAGTATATTTTATTATTAGGAGTTTTTATTTTTTAAGTATAAAATCTATAAATAAGGGATTATATAATATTTGAATAAGAGAAAGTAGTTTAAGACAATAAAGTTTAAATTTTTTTCCAATTTTTATATTTCTTACTAATTGTTTGTGTTTCTCTTTCAGCCATATTACTCCAACAATATCAACGGATACTTTTGATAAGAAAGATTAATTGTACTATTTCTAGTTAGTGATTCACATTACTTTTAATGTTCAACGATCATTGTTTCTAGGCTTTAATTGATCATTTGAGCCCTCTACGTCTAGGCATTGTTATAAATTTATTCATATACACTTAAGCGCTGACAGGCCTAAGATTGAACTCACTTGTCACGCTTCTAGATTTCAAGTATCTGTGCCCAACCGTCCAATTCTTGCATCTTTCTCGAATCATGAATTTGCCAACTCATCCAAACCCATAAAAATATTAAAAGAATGAAAACTAATCAGACTAAAATAGTGAGGAGACTATGTAAGGACAACGCATGGTCAAAAGGAGTTGATAACTTATGAAATTCCCAACAAAAGAGCATAAACGAGACCTCAAAAATGTCATCTTTGACTGGTTATCGCTGTTCGTTCTCAAAAAGCACTGCTCCATGCTTCTTTTTCCACATAGGAAAAGTGGATTGTAACTAATGTTGCTTAGTCATGACTCAAACGGCCCCTAGGTGCAGAAGATTCACACATGGCATGTTGACGTACATGTTTTGCATTTGTAGTCTCAAAACAGACCGCCAACGTTTTGAAACGCCTTGTTCAACCAAAGCTTTACCAAAAAGGTTTGGTCATAACAAATCGCCATGCTAGTTTTTGCTTGAATTGGCAGTTTTGATTCCTTAGGGGTTGGCCCGAGACTTTCAGGTTGAGGTCCTTGAGGTCCAATGAGACCTTAATAGCCAATTTTTCTTTAGGGTCTTATAGATAGACGGATAATTTTAAGGGGACCTTAGAGAGAAGAGAAGAACCTAATTTGTTGCATCTTTAGAGAGAGATCGTTTTATAGCTTCTTCTGAGATAGATTTCTAGGTTTGCATTGGTCAATCAAGCCATGTGAGGGTCGAAATAGACTTGTTCTCAGTGGGAACTCGGAAATGATGGACTTGAAATTGAAATTGATATGGATTAATGTGCCCATATCCTACAGTTTAATCACAGTGAATTTCCACAGATTGAGGTCTTTATTTGATTCATTACAAAGATAATTGATCATAAATGAATTGTGCACACTTTTGAGTGACTATACTACCATGCTCCTGCATGATCGCTTCAGTTTCGCACCGCCATTAATCATAATAATCAGCGAATTAGATGACTTTTATAACTTCAGCTACCAACAAATATTTGAAGCTTGTATAAAAATTTGAAAGAAAACATAACAAATATCAGGTCAGCATTATTTTAGATTTAATCAGAATTAACCATAGTCCTTCCTATCAGTGTTTGATCTGGCCACATTTTCATTAGCGGTCTGTTGTTATTACTATTAGAGGTAATCCTGGTGTTGTCTTCTAATTAATGCAATGCTTGGTAAAAAAACTAACAAGTTTTACAGCAGCAGTCTCTAGTTGGATTAAGTTGGCAAATTTCCGTCCCATGTGATTGATCGGCTGGTCAATTCATGCATGAATTTTACACAGCTTATTTGGCCTGTACAGGATAGTATTTAGTGGTTAATCATCCAAATAAAAGTTCATTACCTGACTAACTATTGCTCCAAAAATGAAAACAGCTGCAGAAATTGATGATATCCTACAATTGTTTGAACCATAAAATCAAACGCCCAAGTGCTATATGTACATATTAAGGACTACAACTTTGAACACGTAGAATCAAAGTCATAGAGGCTGAAAATCTTCCCAACCATCAGATAAAGTGGACAGCAGAACCATACATGAATTTGGTTTCACAAACCTTTTGATATCTAGCTGAGGCTTTAAGTAGTCATGCGGTATGGTTTAGGATAGTCCTCGTCTTCAAGTATATACTCTTCTGTAACTGCACTAGTAGATGCATAAGTATATGACCTTACACTTACAGAGGAGTTGTCCTGACAAGTCCGTTGAAGTGATTGCTGCTCCACAGTCCTCCTTAATCTGTCGAGGTCTGCTGCTATTTCTTTCATGGTTGGCCTTTTCTTCCCACCTAACTTGAGGCATATCTTAGTAAGCCTAGCAACAGCAAGAATCTCCTCTTTCTGACCTTCATCCAGGATTACCTTGTCCAGAATTTCAAACAGGCAATTCTGTTTCATTGCCAATCTAAAATGAGTTGCTAGACTTTCTTCAGATCTACTAGAACAAATGACTTTTTCACCTGTCAAAAGTTCAGCAAGCACTACCCCGAAGGCGTACACATCACTTTTATCCGTTAACTGGCCTGATCGAAAATACTCTGGATCCAAGTAACCAAATGTGCCCTGCACTAATGTGGTCAAGTGTGTTTTTTCATGGGTTATTGACCTGGAAAGTCCAAAGTCAGAAACCACAGCCCTAAAGTGCTCATCTAACAGTATATTGCTGGACTTGATATCCCTATGAAGGATGGCTGGAGAAGCATAGGAATGCAAATAAGCAAGGGCTCCTGCAATTTCATCAGCAATTCGGAGGCGCTTTTCCCAAGATAATTTTGATTCACGGTTCTTATCATGGAGATGATGAGAGAGAGTGCTATTGGACACATATTCATAAACTAGTAAAGGAACTTCGCTCTCTAGACAGCAACCTAACAACTTCACTATGTGTCTATGGTTAATCTGTGAAAGAATGAAAACTTCATTGACAAACTCAACTACTTGCCTCTCGTCAACTATGATTGACTTCTTAATGGCTACTATGCTTCCATCCAATAGCATCCCTTTATACACTGTCCCATGACCTCCCTTGCCAAGAACTCGACTTGCATTGAAGTTGTCTGTTGCCTTCTCCAACTCTTCTATGGCAAAGAGTTTTGTTTTCTCAACACTTCCTTTACTACTTGAAGTGATTTGCTGTTGCAATAGGAGACCACCATTCCTCTTGAAGAACTTGTGCTTGAGTTTGTTTTTCTTTCTTTCCTCAAGTTGCCGATGCAACCAGAAGCCAACAGCAAGTAGGATGAGAAGAACAACAGTTATTCCTATTCCTGCATATATAAGCCACAAAGGTAAGCACAAACTGAAGAGAAAGAAAAGGGTGAACAGATCTAGGTAGAGTCTATACCTGAGGTAACAAGAATGGCTGCCTTGAGTTTTACTTTGTCACGTACACACCCATGTTCAGGTTTGCTATCATAACTGTGGTAACCAGGTGGGCAGGCACAATAGAAGCCTCCATATGTGTTTATGCATGCAGCTCCCTTTTTGCAAAGAGTGTTGTTTGAGTCGATGCACTCATCAATATCTTTTAAGAAGTCAAAAAAAAAAAAACATAATAATAATTGTAAGCCATAAAATTGTTGGATTGGGGTTTTTATGGCAGTGCTGGAGGTGGTGTTGGAGTAGTGCAGACTGGTGTCCCTCATTCTGATGGAGGCGTTGTTTATATGGACATGGCAGATGACCTTGAGAGGGAAAATTCTAGTCTTTTGATTTCACAAACAATAAATTCATGTTGCTTATAAGCATATTAATATTCTTCTTTCTGAACAGATCTATTGTGTAACGCTTGTGGAAATGGTGCTGGAGAAAATCTACAGAATAACCCTACGTATCCAACTACCAAGCGAAGAATAAATAAACGAATAAAAAAACATAGTACCTATGCAGCCATCTCGAAGGTAAGGGTTCCCGTGGTAGCCTCGACTGCAACGACACTTATATCCACTGCCTTTGTCGGAATCAACACAATGACTGTTGCTGCCACATGCATAATCGCTTCTTTTTCGGGCTTCTTGGCAAGACTTGTTTCCAATTGCCCAATTCAATATTGCAGGGTAAAAGTGAGTTTTGTTTTCACCGGACGAAGTGGTGTCAAATTGGTCAAAGTCCGAGAAGTTCTTCTCGGCAATGATGGCATAGCTACATGGATTGGAGGTCGACCTGATGCTTATGTTAATAGCCCATAGATCAATGTTTGAAAGATCGTTAGAGAAAGTAGTCTGGCAGCAACTAATTCCAGAGCAGGAAGTACGATTAGACCAGGGTTGACCTCCAGGTATGTGGCAAACAGACACACACCCGCCGGCGTACCTTGTTGGGCTAGGATTTGTAGAGTTTAATTCACCGATATAAACACCTATGTCACACCCAATGCCTATAAACTTATTTTCTGCGTGGGAATAACTATAAGGCTCCATCGAGTAAAAACCCATTCCCATTCCTTTTGTGGAACTGATATGACAAGAAGGGGAAACCCAATCAATAATTCTCACATTGTCCAACGACGTTTGCAAAACTTCAGTTTCGATCACCACAAGAGAAGGCCTTGGAGGATTGGAGGAGTTGTCGCATGAGACCTCAAAATTTCGGTCATGGTAGCAACCTCTCCCAATGCCAAATGGATAAACAATGCGGACGTTGCCACATGTCTCTCGGCAACCAGGCTTGGCTATGGACGCTGATGTTCCCTTCGATGAGAATAGCAAGAAGATGATGATGATGGCGGCCAGATGACCTACTATTACTTGCATGGCCATTTTATTCGGTAAATTAAGCTTTGAAACTGCTGGATCATATCATTATAGAAATAAAAAAAGGCGCCTCTAATGTGCTTCAAAACTCAAGGGCTGGCTGTATCCAATTATTAGATTGAAGGGAATCTTCTTTCTTATCAAAATGAAAATGGGGGACAATGATAAAGCCATGAACAACGAAGTGAAAGTTAATGCGAAGAAACATCAGTCAGTGTTCCCTTTGAAGTTCAATAATGCTTCAAAACTTTATTCATATTGCATCCACTTTGGCCTCCTTTGACCCACCACCAGTCTTTGATTGGATAGGTACAAATCCCGTAGATAAGCTTTAAATAATAGAGAGTATAGGAGAAAAAAAAATATAGGAAGAGCCCTAATTTTTATTGTTTCGTTTATGATGAAAAATATGAAGAAAATTAGAATATACTGAAAATGATTTTTAATATTTAAATATATTGAAAATTAGAACTTTATATAAAATACAATAACTCTTAAAAACATACAATGAAAAAAGTAAGAGTTTGTTTGGTAGAGTTTTTAAAAAGTATTTTCTATTTTTAAAAACAAAAAACAATTTTTAAAAATCCATAACATTGTTTGATTATTGTTTTCTAGTTTCAATTTTTAAAAATAATGTGAAATAAAGAACACTTTTTAGAAAACAAGTAAAAGTCATTTTCATCATTTTTAAAAACAATAGAAAGACATATACACTCTATTATTTAACTTCTACATAGAATTATTATTTTTCATTTTTTTTACTAGCCAAATTAACTCTAAATCAAATAAGACTTAATGCGTTGAATTTGTTAACAAGTCTATTAAGTTTTAAAAATAATTAAAAACTTAAATAATAAACTCATTCATACCAAAAAGTTATGAATATAATCAAATATCATTTTTTCTAACATATAATAAAATAGTATATTTTCTACTAAAAATATAATTTATTGTGAAACCAAGGTTTGGTTAATCTTGATTTTGATGATAACAAAACAAGGTTTAGAACTAATGATTATATTTCAAGTGTGATTAGGCAAGACGACTTCCAAAGTGGCAATCCAAAGACAAATCAAGCCAAGGAGAAATCATGAAGAAGAAGACCACCTCAAAAAAGAAGAGTTTTTCAAGACTAAAGCTTCTTAAGATCTCTTTGTAAGGTTGTTGGTTCACTAGGACTTTCATGCATTTCATTCTTTATTTATGCACCAAAATCATCCAAGAATAATATTGTTTTAAATATCTTAAGAATTGGATGATTTCATGTTTTCAACTAAAACCTTGTGTTAAATGATTTTCAAACTTGTGTTAAAAGGTTTTAAGTTGAAAAAGGTTGAGTGTTGAGCCAAAAAAATGGCTCAACCGGTCAACCGGTTGTGCTCGTCCGGTCGAGGACCGGTTGAGGGAAGCCAAAAAGTTTCTCTCTCTCCCAGTGGCCTTCTCTTCCCGGTCAAGGTTGAACCTCAACTGGTCGAGGTCCGGTTGAGGTCCAGTTAAGGTCTGGTTGAGGCCTAACGGTCACTTTCCCTAACGGCTAGTTAACCAGTCGACCCCTAGCTCGACCGGTCGAACCCCCAACGCCTAGTTTGGCTTTTTTTTTTTTTTTTCTATAAAAAGGCTCCAAACTTCATTGTTTCAAGAGCTTAACCTTCCCAAATCATTCTTGAATATATTTGAGCCTTGGAAGAGTGTTTTTTAGTGCACCTTTATTTCATAACTTGCATATCTTTAGTGCACCATTCAATCCTAGTTTTTCTTGTATATTTGAGCCTAAAGTTTTATTACTAGGATTTTTGTGAGATCATTATTTGTATATCTTTGTGAGGAATTTTCTCAAGTGAGGGGTATCACTTGAGAAGTTGTTCAAGAGAGAGATATCTCTTGAAGAAGTGTAAAGGGTGCTTGGAGCCAAAAGTCCAAGAGGGTGAATTGGAACCATAATCCAATTGTAAAGAGATTGGAAGCTTGGTTGAAGTTTCAAGATAGTGGAACCCTCACTCGGTTAGGAGGTTGAGGAGAGTGGACGTAAGCAAGGAAGTGTCGAACCACTATAAACTCTTGAGTTTGCACTCTCTCTTCCCTAACTCTTTTAAATTATATGCAATTATATTTATTTTGTTTATTATATATTTGCATATAATTGTCTCTTATTTTTGCATAGTTTAAATTTGTGAAAAAGAGACCATCACCCTATTTACCCCCCTAAGGTGATTACCATAGTTTGGATTAGCCTCAAATTCCTAACATTTATGATTTTATTATAATATTACTATTTATGTTTTACTAAAAACTATATATATTTTAATTTATTTGTAATTAAAAAACTATTTTCATTTTCAATAAGACTTCAATTAAATTTAATTAGTTAATATTATATAAATTGAGTTTAAAATGTTTTTACAAATTTAAAACATTTTTTTTTAAAAAAAGAAAACAAATTATTCGAACAAGTCTTTTTATTTTTTATTTTTAAAATCCTTTTTATAAAAATAACTTACCAAATGTCCTTAATTTTATAAAAAAAATTAATTTTTTTTTAATTCTTTAACTTAAAAAAAGGTTTCTTAAAAAAAAAAGAGCATGAGAAATCATAATCAAACAATTTTTTTTAAAAAAAATAGTAATTAAAGTATTTATTTAACTTGTATTAAAGAATGATTATTAAAATTATTTTTATCTTATAGAATTTTTGTTTAACTACAATAAAAAAATTATTTGATAATTAAAAGAAAATTATTTATCTTTAACTCATATATAATTGTAAATTTTTTTTTTAATAAAACTTAATTTGAATTTGATTTCATATTATTATAATTAGTTTTATAGAATTTTTATAAAATAAAAGTAATACATTGTCTTTAAAAACAATGCAAATTCTTTCATTCAAACAAGCTTCTCCTTTTTTGTTTTAAAAAACTATTTTTTAAAACATCTTGCCAAACACTAATTTTTAAAAAATTCTAAAAATTTGTTTTTTATTCTCTATTTCAAAAACAATTTTTATAAAACACCGTCAAACGGGCCCTAATAATTTTTAAATTATGAGATAAAAGAATTTTTACTACCTCATATTTAAGACTTTAAAAGTGATATTTAAAGAAAAAGGTAAATCAAGATGTTTTGGGTGCATTTGAAAGTTATTTTCAAAAATGGTTTTATGATTTTAAGAAAAGAAAATTATTTGGAACCTTTTAACAAAAAATAGTTTTATATTCTTAAAAATATAAAATAAGATATTTTTTAAGAATATATTTTAGTTTTTTTGACTTATTTTTCAGGATTATTTTACAAAATATTTATATAAATACTGAGGATGATTTAAAATACAACATTATAAATAAAGTTATTTTAAAAAAAATTTAAAAAATAAAGAAAATAGATCTTAACCTTTCAAGTTTTCTAACGGACTTTGTGAACATTAGAAAATAATTTTCCAAAGTAATCATAAAAAACTATAATTTTTTTAGATAGAATTTATTACTAGTTTCTTTTTTAAAAAAAAATTAACAGAAAAAAAGAAAGTATTGAAACAAACAGATTGTGTTTGGGACCTATTTCTTAAGAACAATTTTTTTTTAGAATAAGAAAAAATGAAAATAAAAAAAAGCTTGGTTATTAGTTGTTTACAAAACAGGTTTTTAAAAATAGTTTTAAAAATATAGTGTTTAAAAAAAATATATTTTAATTGTTTTAAATTATTTTAACTTGTTTATTAGGGACTGTTTTAAAAAACAATTATACATATTGAAAACAAAGCATTGCAAATATAGTTATTTTAAAAAATATTTGGAAATACAAAAAATAGGTTAAGAATCCTAAATAAAGTTTTATTCAAAATAATCATCAGACGATTGTTTTCGAAAACATTCTCAAATAGAAACTTAATTTCACATGTCGAACATGATTGTGGCTTTGGCCAATCAATAGAAGATCACCTACAATTATCTTATGTTCTTTCATTATTGAGATATAAATGAGTGTCACAAAACCTCCATAACTTAATACCATATAAATTGATAAGCTCAATTAAATAATATTTTTTTGTCAATTCCTGCTTGGGGCAAACATGTTAAATTAATAACTCGATCAATTTACAAGATAATATATTATCCAATCTATATAGTTTTATATAAGACCAACTTAACTATTACATAAATTAATAATTTTCTAATATGCAACTAAATCCATATGATTTATCTATTAGACTTTCGTAAAATATATACCAAGTATCATTTATTTCTTCTTGAAATTTACATGACTTGGATCTCATCTTTAGATTTTTGTAATGTGGTTGTAGACCGACATTCTTGTATTGCAACAAGAAATTGTTCAATGTCACATCACATTGAGTGCTTCTTTATGTCACATTGCGTGCTTCTTTATGTCACATTGAATGCTTCTTTGCACAAGACAGGTTTCATGGTAGGTCCATTATCTTTAACCTTATCATTTCTATCATTTTTCATGATATTCACTTAGGCTATTAATTTATAGTTGTTTCACTGTGATTTATATGAAGATCATTATCAGAGGTAATTATGAAAATCAGCCTAGTAGGAAATATAAAAACAATTGAATAACTAAATTACCTCCTATCTAATCCACAACACGGTTAATTGTGTTGTTAACTTGAGAAGAACCATGATGAATACAGGGTATACAGCGTCCCTTACAAAGGTTAAGATGTGCTTCATGGATATATGCACCAAAATAAATTTTTCCTCGATTTAATTTTTTAAGATTTATAACTATATCACTTTTCCATTTCATCCTGTCTCTTTTTACTTAATGGAATTCAAAATTTTCCTCTCGTTTTCATCTTCATTTCATTTCCAACCCGTCATAAATCGTTAAATTCAGCACTCACTTTGCTATTTTCTATGTTATTTTCATTTTATTAATTACAACACTTATTTTATTACAATAAGGTAAACTCATTTCATGTAATTTTCTTTATTGTTCATTTTATTATACACCAACTATAACCTGTCACTTGTCTTCAATTCAAAAGAACTAAAAGTATTTAATATGATTGAAATTGCAATGAAGAGAAACATAAGCAATTCTATACACTGCAAGAAAACAATGAAACGTACGAAAGAGAATGTACAATCACAATCAGAGCTTAACCACACCTGAAGGTCTTGGTGGAACGTACGAAAGCTGCCCGCCAAGGTTTATAGTGGGATGGAGATCTTATTTTTATGGTCCTATAGTTGCGGTCTTAAAGTACTACTCCTACATAGTGGTTTTGATGATCATGAAACATTCTATTCTGGATACCATCAAAGGTGTAATGCTTGAGGAAGAAAATGCTAAGAGTTTCTTGAGCCAAATAGTAGACCAATTTTGTAGACCCTCAATTTTGTCCCTTTAGCACATGACTTTAAGTTCGTTTTCAGTGCTTCAAAATAGTTCCTTGGTGGCCCATTGCTACTCATACTACTTACCTTTTTTTTTTAGCCACCTCATAGATTTTGGTCGAGGGATTATCTGACCCCTTATTGTGACCCTTGGCAGCCCTATTTTAGACTTAGGCTTTTCATTCATTTTTAGGATAGCTTTTAGGGTAGCTCATTTAGGCACCCTAGGCCCACTTAGGCACCGTAGGCCCATTTAGGACACTTAGTTCATTAGGCACCCATGTAGGGCCGTTTAAACACTTCATCGGGCTTAACTTTTATATATATAACTCTTATTATTATTATTATTATTATTATTATTGCATGCATTCGATAATTATATTTATTTTGTTTATTCATTTTCATTTTTTTTACTCTTTATTTGTTTATTATTATCATTATCATTATTATTATTATTATTACTATTTTTTTTATTCACTTATCTAATAGGAAATTGCTTGAATTGTTTAGACTTCAAAATGTGCATACAACCCCCTTATTGAATGATGGAATTGTACAACCTGATATCTCATTTTCTCTTTCATTTTCTTTTAATCATATTTCATTTTATTACCAATTTCATGACTTTCATTAGTTTCTTCTCTTTTCCTTTAATTGTTAATTTTATCTTATTTTGTTTTTCATGAGGAGCACCATCTTAGGGAACTCGAGGGGGAGACACGGGCTGCCACTTGGAGATGTGAGGGTTACGTAGCATAGTGGGATTAAATTAGAAGAGTTCCATGCACAATCCGGAAAAGATATATGCAGTGCACATGATTGGAGGATTTATACGCGGGCTGCCATGTTGATAAGGATGGACACACAGCCGGAGTGATTGAGGAGGACACTTACCAAACTGGACACGGGGCGGTAGAATCTCGAAGTGAGTCACCATGTACGCACTTCCCATATCCACATGCATTCAAAATGGAAGCAGAATATTCAACGAGGGAGAGGCTGCCATAGAAGATCCCCACTTCCCATAAAAAGATCTATACAGGCTGGCTGTACTAAGTGGAATTTTGGGGATCCTCACGCAGCCATAGAAGGAGTGGGCTGCCACTTAAATAAAGACATAAGAACAGGAAAAAGGGGAGACAACCGGCACAAGAATGGAGAGAGAAAGAGGCTCTCTCAACTCTCCAAGTCTCAACACCACACCGCCGTATAAGTGAAACGCAAAGGCCCTTTTGTTCTCTCTCTACGTTGGTTTGATTTTCTCTGTCTAGCTTCCGCATGCATGTCGATTGTGGATCGAATTCGAAGCTGGGGCACTGAACCCACCTTGATCGATGCCTAAAGAGATGTGATTTCTAGGCGTTTTTCGAATCTTTCTACCGTTTGGGGCATCAAATCTGCGAAGTGTCGCCTGGTTTACGTCAATTCTGATAGGGGTTCTGGTTTGGGAATTTCGCACATGAAGGGTCCGTTGGATCGAACCAAGGTCATGGTCCTGCACTTGCTGCCCACGATTTCGGAGGCTGCGTTTTTGGAACAAATCATATCGTCTTCAAGGGGCGCTACACCTTGGTCAAGTTTCGTCCCGGGAAAAACAGCCAGCAGCGACAGTCCTATTCTAGAGCCTACCTTGACTTCAAGAGGCCGGGGGACGTTATTGAGTTTGCTGAGTTCTTTGATGGGCATGTTTTTGTTAATGAGAAAGTGTGGAAATACAATTGGAGAGAAGAGAAGCAGAACGAGCTGGTGCTGTGAAGGACACTCCTATAGTTATGCCTCTAATGGATTTTGTCCGTCAGAGAAGACACGCAAGTGAAGGATATTCTAGGAAGAGAGAGAATTTTCTGGACAAAGAGGACGGAGAGAATAGATTTCTTTTTTCTGGGAGCAGAGAGATCCACACGGAGAGGGGAGCCACCTTAACGCATCAAAGGCAGATTTTTTTTTATAATACAGGTGAGTTTTTTGAAATAGTTTTGATTATTTTTGTTCGTAATTCATAAGTCCATGCTAATTTTGTTTTAATCCTTATGATAGTTAAAACGTGTTTGCGAGTTTAATTTAATTGGTTTTGTCTTAATTTACTCCTTAGTTTAATTTCGTTGTTATTTTTGATCTATTAGCTTGATTAATTAATTTTCTTAGATAGGGTTGAGGTTTCGATTTGGTTTATTAATTTATTATATTCATAATTTTAATTCAATTGTTTGATTAAACCTTTAGAAAAATTGTATCTTGTTTCTAATTTCGATTACTTTAGTTTCGAATCACTAAATTATTAATTTGTTTTATTTTAAAAATGCATTTTTTTATTCCAATTTGGTAGCTTAATCAATTTTATTAGATGAAGTGGATTTTTTTTTTAAGTCCTAATATAATTTGGTATTAATTTATTTGTTAGTTTAGCTTGAATGAGATTATGTGTTTTTTTAGTTCATTGATAAAATTGATTCTATGTTTGAAAGTTTGCGTTTTTAGGTTGCTTTAATTTAGTATTTGATTCATTATAGTTAGTTTAGATTTTTTTTATAGTTTAGTTCATTAATTAAATTGATCCCATGTTTGAAAGTTTCAGTTTTTAGTTTGCTTTGATTTAATAATTTATATTCATTATTTTTAGGTGTTTTTATAGTTTTAATTCATTAGTAAAATTGATCCCATGTTTGAAAGTTCATATTTTTAGTAGTCTTTGATTTAATTTCGTTCATTTTAATTAGTTTATGTGTTTTTATAGTTTTATTAGTTTATTGATAAAATTGATTCTTTATTTAAAAGTTCATGTTTTTAGTGTACTTTGATTTAATTTAATTCATCTATTTAGTTTAGACACTTTCACAATTTTGGGTTCATCAATAAAATTAATTCTATGCTTGAAAGTACATATTTTTAGTTTGCTTTGGTTCATTAGTAAAATTAATTCTATGTTTGAAAGTTCATGTTTTTAGTTTAATTTAGTCAAACTCGTTATAATTAGTTTAGGTACTTCTATAATTTTAGTTTCTTACCTAAATTGATCCCTTTTTAGTTTTTATTCCAAAATCATTAATGTTAGTTCCTGATCATCCTTATCTTAGCTTATATGCTTTTAAAATCCTAGCGGTTAGTTCATGAATTGATACTTTGTTAGTTTGTTTAATTTAGAATGTCTTGCCTGTTAGTGATCCTTTATTTAATTTGATTTTCTTTCTAAGGCCATTGGAAAATCATGAAGATTAGCCTTTACCATCACCATTATCATTTTTGTTAATTACTAAAAAAATTTTACTTTGAGGTTTCATTTTTGTTTTGTTTGGTATTTTATTTCTTATATTTTATTTTTTCCTAAATTAATTCCTTTTATTTTAAAATAAAATACTTTTCTCAAAAAAATCATTTTAAAAATCTATTTCAAAAACTCATTAGAGTCCTCAGGATCAAAATCTCCTCTTTTTTTATTATTTAAAAATAATATGCAACCATATCTTGTTCGGTTTGCATCCTTCTCGGTTTTCAACAAAAATTTTGGTTTTGAACAAAGACACGAATCAAAGCTTGTGGTCCCACATAAATGGGATAATTCTGAGCTAAATTCGTGTATATCAATTGGGGAATTGGTGAAACCCCTACATAAGAAAATCTTTTCAAAAATTATTTTTGTTGCCATTTTTGTCACTTGTTGAAATTATGTCTATCTTTTTTAGGAATTGTATATAGGATGAGTGTGATAATTATTATTTTCATATACTTTGACAATTTCTGCTATGATAATTAGATAACGAGCATGCTAGGATTTCTATATTTTATTATTTATTATCTAACCCCTTACAACTTGAGGGAGCACGTTACAAATTATCTATGCTATCCAGGTATGTCCTCTATCACCTACTTTCTGAATTCTGTGAATATGCTTGTCATTGTGAAATAATACTTATGTCTAATAATGTTTGAGTGTTCTGATATGCATGTTTCATTGTTTGATTATTTCCAATAAAATACATGTTGGATGATATATTGTTTAAATTAACCGTTTATGTTTTATGATAGCGCTTGAAGAGCGGTTCAGGTACGCACCCTAACTCTCCTTTATTGTGATTTGATCTTGTTTAGCATGCAACTTTTTTGAAATCACCTAGCCTACTTAGGTATCCATAATTAACCGATTAATTGTCATGTTCCCCTTAACTTAGTCAGTAGAGACCTTTATAGGGCTTAGAGGGGTGCTACCTTTCAAAGGTACCTTCCCAATAAGTAATCTGATCCCCGGACTTAGACTCGGGTTTTTCAAAGACACGCTTTTCCAAAAATTATGGAGTCATTTTTTTAGGGTTTTATTTCTTGTTTTATTTTCCCTTTAAAAAATAAAAATAAAATAAGTGGCGACTCCAACTTTTAAAAAAAAAAAAATCAATTTTTCACAAATAAAGAGCGAGTCTCGCCGATCGAGTGGGGACGCATGTGAAAAATGCGGGTCCACAAATTTACTGGTAAAAAACGAGCACCATTCTATCTAAGCTCATTTCAATGTGATATAAAGGCAATGGAAACATAAGGGGGTATATCGTAGAAATGTCTAATCTTTGTTATAAGACTAAGAGCACTAAAGTTAGAGTTATCTAATGACATTCTCGTGCACCTAGTCTTGATCTATTTTCTTGCACTATTCAGTCCTTTTAAGAAAAGTTACAACACTGAAAAGGAGAAATGAACTTTTAATGAGCTCATTGTTCAGTGTGTGCAAGAGGAAGAGAGATTGAAACAAGAGAAGTGCTCTTTTAGCAACTTATTCCAATAATAATGTTGCCAACAGGAAGAGAAAAAGGAACAATAAAGGAAAAGAAGCTACAACCAATGGGACATGTGAAGAAGGATTGTCTTAAGTATGCAAAATGGCTTGCCAAAAGAAATAAACTTCTCAACTTTGTTTGTTCTGAAGTTAATTTAGCCTTAGTACCAAATCATACTTGGTGGATAGATACAGGTGCAACTACTCACATACGTATGACTATGCAGGGTTGTTCAATGAGTCGACTACCAATTGATATTGAAAGATTCATCTATGTGGGTGATGGCAATAAGGCTCTTGTAGAGGTGGTTGGATAATTTAAACTGCAGTTAGAATTTGGTTATTATTTGGATTTGCATGAGACATTTTATGTAGTGTCATTTAGACAAAATTTGATTTATATTCCTTGTTTGGACAAATTCGGGTATTCTAGTTCATTTCAAAACGGAAAATTTGGTCTCTTTCAGTATTTAAATGTTATTGGTATCAGTTCTTTAGTTGATAATCTATATAAATTGTATCTTCATGCCTTGCAAATTATTGAAACCTTCCATGCATGCAATCATGGTATAAAACACAAATTAATTAATGAGAATTCTTCCATGTGTGGCACAAACATTTAGGACATATTTCTAAACAAATACTTGAAAGGCTTGTGTTAGAAAAAAATCTTCATTCCCTTGATTTTTCAGATTTTGAAATATGTATTGAATGGATTAAGGGAAAATAAACAAATGTCAGAAAAGTTGGTGCCAATAGGAGTTTAGATGTCTTGAAATTAATTCATAGTGATATTTGTAGTACATTCCCTATGGCTTTTTGGAATGGTCAGTAGTATTTTATTACATCCATGGAGGATTGTTCTCGTTATACTTGATTCATGAGAAGTCTCAATCATTGGATGTTTTCAAATCCTATAAAGTTGAAGTTGAAAGTCAGCTTAGAAAGAAAATTAAAGTTGTTAAAGCTGACCATGGTGGTGAGTACTATGGTAGATATGATGGATCGGGTGTACAACGTCCAAGGTCTTTTTAAGAGATATTTGTAGGAATGTGATATTGTTCCTCAGTACACCATCTAGGCTTGTAGCTAAGAGTTATTGTAAGAAAGATGATTTCGGCTATGAGGAGATCTTTTCTCTAGTAACCATGTTCAAATCCATAAAAGTACTCCTATCCATTACAACACATCCTACTTATGAGTTATGACATGTAGATCTTAAGACAACATTCTTGAATGACTATCTTGATCAGAGTAGTTATATGATACAACCAGACAATTTCATGACAAAGGGCCAAGTGAAGCTAGTCTGCAAGTTACATAAACCCATTTATGGATTAAAGCAAGCATCTCGCTCATGGAACATACATTTTGATAAGGCAATCAAGACTCTTGATTTTAATCGAAATGAGGATGGGCCTTGTGTGTGTGTGTATAAAAGGAAAGAATGTGGTGTTTTTAATTTTGTATGTTGATGACATTATACCCATTGGAAATGATGTAAGTTTGTTTTCAGTAGTTAAGTTCTAGTTATTAGTTCAATTCCAAATAAAGGATCTAGGTGATGCATAATATATTCTTGGGATTAAGGTCCTTAGGAACTACAAGAATAGGAAAATTTTGTCATCTTAAGCCATCTAAATTGATGAGCTTTTGGTTAAGCATGTGATGTTGGATTTCAAGAAAGGTCTGATACCCTTTAAGCGTGAAGTTCCTCTTTCTCAAGATTAGTGTCTTAAGAAATTTGAGGAAAAAGATTGTTGTGATGCAATGTACTAGACTAAATATTTGATTTGTTGTAGGGATGGTGAGTACATATCAGTCCAATCCAAGACCATAGCATTGGATGACAATTAAGTACTTACTCAAGTATCTTTGAAGAATAAGGGATTATATGTTGGTATGTCATTGTGGTGACTTGCTACCCCTTAGGTGCACAAATTCATACTTTAACTCTAATAACGACTCTTACAAAACTACCTTTAAGTTTGTGTTCACTCTAGGTGGTGGGGCTATTAGTTAGAGAAGTATGAAGCAATCCTTCAATGTTGATTCCACTATGGAAGTCAAGTATGTTGCTACATTTGAAGCAGCAAAGGAAGTTGTTTGGCTTAGGAAGTTGCTCAAGGGTCATGATTCACCAAACTACCATACTACATGGACTATCAACTTTGAGAGAAAATTAAGTTGGTGTAGAGGTCTTCAATGGCTTTTACCTATGAATAAGACCTTGAGGTGGTCATATATTCCCTATGGATTATGTCACTGTCGAAGATGACAACAAATATTCTTGATATAGACACTATTATATCTCATGGATTTAAAACAAGGTATTTCCTTGAGTGATCCTAAGGACATGTGATTAAAGAAATTATGGTTATAGTAATTGTTTGGTTAAAATTTGACATATACTCTTAGAGAGCTATATTATGCTAGTTGATCACATAATAGAAGGATCTAAAACTCAGTGCTTGAAGAGGTAATCTTGAAAGGTTGATAGCATATATTTTGTTAAATTATGAACATTAGTTCATGGGGAGTCTACATCTAGTGGATAGTAGGTCATGGACACAAGTTTATATCTCATTACAATATCATAGGATACTAGAGTGTAGTTGACTTTTTATAATGGGAAGTTGAGTAAAGTTCAAAATTAGATTTTGAGGGAGCCAATATTTTCATATAAGTCTCAACGATACAACTCTAACTCAAAATGCTTGGTGGTACTTTTACTAAGGGATATTTAGGTTCCTTTTTCATATGAGTACATAAGGGCATTTTGGTAAAAATATAAGGTTGCCTTAGATCTTACAAATGAGCTTTCTAGATTAGGGTAATTAATTAATTAGGATGTAAATGAGCTAAATTAAGTGACCTAAGCCCATAGGAAAGCCTATATAAACCTTTTAAGGGTTAATACTTCATACTAGCTTCTATCATTCAAACTTCAAAAGGAACCCTAGCCTCCACCCCCTTCCATGCCAAGATCCAAGAAAGAGAGTCATACAGTGGAAGACTCTTTGTTTTTTAAATCTATGATGCTTCTCCTTCGGATTGGATTTGCTCTAGCTAGGAACATCCAGATTATAGGTATGACCATCTCATCTCTACGTCTAAAATTTTTATATGCTATTACTTCCATTGTTCATAGATCTAAAGAACCCTAGGATAGATTTGTATGTACCATAATGGTCTAAAGATTGGAATGGAGATAGCCAGGTATTCCTAACAACAACATGGTATATTAAGCCTATGCAGTTGTTGAACAGTAGTTGGAAATTGAAAAGAAGGAAATAATTGAAATTTATGTGTTCTAAAAAATTTGTGAATAAAAAATTTCAAAAGAAACATATTTACTTCTATGGATAATGAAAATGTTGTGGTTTAGCCTAATCTCACATGACTTCCAAAAGCATAAAATAAAATAGAAATCAAACCAACTTATAATATAAATAATAAATAGCAAGAGAAATAGAGATAAAAGAGGAGACACGATATTTATGAGCTTCGATAAGGATGTCTTACCCACATCCTCGGGCAATGATGATTAATCCACTAATCTTCAAATAAAAATTATAAAATCAAATTAGGAGTTTTCTCCACACAAAATTGGCTAAACCAACTAAGATTGGCTAAAACCACAAAGATTAACTAAAACCACTCTAACTACATTGGCTAAAGTCATTCACTATCACTCACCAAAGGAGTTTAATTTATTTATTGGACCTAAATATGTCTCCAAGCCTTAACAAAACCAATTCATAATCCATATGAGATAACGATTCCTAACATATAACAAATTACTGAATCATAATTCTTGTGGCACAAGGATTCTAAAAATATATCAAACGCTTAATTGAGCAAAAAACCAATAAATCTCTACCTTGGCAAAATTACTCTTCTTCTTCCAACTTTAAAAATTCAAAATATTCTCTGAGAAGTGAACTTATCATCTCCTCCAAATGTTTCAAAAATTGAAAACATTCTCTGATAAGTAAACTAACCATTATCTTCTTTATTGCACCTGGTTGACTAATATGATTGGCTAATATGAATGTCTTTCTCTAAGAGGGAAAATGATAAAAAATTACCACCCGTCTCTGCAGGTTTGAATCTGCATACCTAGATAATGTTATTCAAGTTGCAAAGGACATGTATGGAGATTATTCAGTTGTTGAACAGGAACCTTATGAATGTAAAGTGTGAGCTGCAATAACTAAGCAAAATACACCTCTTTTACATAGTGCTTTTATTTTCTCCATATTATTTTTTATGTTTCTTCGATTTCTGTGCTATTTTCTCCATATTGTTTTATCTCTCAGCCACTTCCATGGAAAAAGGGGCGTGGGGAGAAAACCCCGATGTTCTTTGAGACGCTCTTTACTCTTTTACTCAAACCATATCTCTAAAGAGTCCCCACACAGTTGGTGAGAATCGCATGTCATGACCCCATATTTGGATAATGGAATTGCATGGAAACAATGCAGAAGTTAATTCATGGCAGGGTTTGCTGAAACGCCACTTTCACATGCATCCATACTTTTTTTTTGGTTGTAATTGGCAAATTTGAAGCTGAAGAATAAATTGGACATGAAGATGGCGACTTCCAAATATTAAACCAAATCCTTGATTGATTTCTTACTAGAAAAAGCCAAAAAAACCAACGAAAGAAAACAAAAACACCTCTCAAAAGTGAAAAATGACGCCACTTTCACTTCCCTATTATGTTTCGTATCTAATGGGTAAAGCCCTTAAGAAATGATAATTATTTGAGAAGGTTGCATTTTCTTATGTCACACGCATGTGGCCATGGGGTTCCACTCTCATGCTTGTCATTTTCCTCTTGCATGTGTCTTCCTTCTCTTTCTCTTTTACTTTCCGGGAAAATAAAATTGATGGATTGGGTTTCGGTTTTGGGCACACCATGTTCCTCTTGCATGTTCTTCCCTAAATGTGATGTGATTGGAATTCATTATAGACTTCAAAACGACAAAAAAAAACTGATATGAAGGGAATGATGCCATTTTCGACTTGGAGTTAAATTGCTTTTCTAACTTTTTGTCGGGTTGTGACAATTAAAACACAATCCTTTTATGAAAAATATTTTTTTTTCTGTTTATTTAATTAATTTTCTTAACTAGATGTCATTGATTTCATAGGAAATCTCTGTTGAAAATCTAAACTAAAGAGTGAAAAATGATATCAAAATAATAAAAAAAAAATTACATAAATATATAATAAAATTTAATTGGATATGAAGATTGACTTCCAAATAAATTCTCCACTAGTAGATTATAACCAAGGTGTTTAGATCTTGAAAACTTAGCAATGAAAACAAAATTTGAAGGTATTTCAATTACTATGTCATTAGAATTCCTTGTTGCGGATTCTTTACCCAGAATCACGCTCTCATATAATTTTGTAACTTGATTCTAACTTGGCTGTTTGATATACCAAGGACATGAAAAGATAATAGCAAATAAATAAGTAGATAAATAAAAAGAAGAGATGCCACTTGAAAGAAATCCTCGTACAACCACAATGGCCTAAACTTCACATAGGTTTGAAACAACCACTATGTTTTAGCCATTTTTTTCTCCTTTTTTTGGGTTGCATAATTGATATGAGGTTTTAGTAATTAAGCTCAATGTGTGTTCAGCCCTTAAATTTGCATTAGTCATAATAGTGGTTATTTCCTGTGAGTAGCACCCTTCATGTAATTTTATATTGTATCTTTTTCTCCTCATGGGTTACAACCACCTTTAGGTTGTAGAGAAGGGCTGAAGTTAGAAACCTGGTTTTAACTATGAGGAGACATTCTTGTTAATAGTCATGCTCAAATACTCCTATCCATTACTACATATCTCAATTATGAGATATGGCAAATGGCTATGTTGATGTGAGCGAATCCATATGATGCAACTAAATGGCTTCATAGCAAAGAGTCAAGAGCACTTCGTGTGTAAGTTACATAACTACATTTATGGATTAAATCAAACATCTCATTAATGAAATAAGCATTTTGATTAGACAATAAAAACTCTTGATTTTGATTAAAACGAGGATAAGCCTTGTGTGTACAAGAAGATGTAGGGAAGCATGGTGGTATTTTTTATATTTTATATTGATGACATTTTACTCATTGGGAATGATGCAAGGTTATTATCATTAGTCAAGACTTGGTTATCACTTAGCTTCGAATGAAATATTTGGGAGAGGTGCAATATATTCTTAGGATTGAGGTCCTTCAAGATTGCAACAATAGAAAAATTATATTATCTCAAGCCACCTATATTGAAAAGCTTATGGTCCAGTATGTCATGTAGGATTCTTAGAAGGGACAATTACCTTTCAGGCATGAAGTACCTCTTTCTCAATATTAATGTCCTAAGACATCTGAGGAGAAAGATCATATAAAAGAAATATCTTATGCCTCAATATCAAGTAGCCTTATGTATATGATGTTATGTACTAGATAAGATATTTGGCTTTTTGTAGGGATGGTATATAGATATCAGTCCAATCGAAGACTAGATCATTGGATGACAATCAAGAATATACTCAAGTATCTTCAAAAAATGAAGGATTATATACGTGTGTATCACTGTGATGAGTTGGTACCCCTTAGGTATATGTATTCAAACTTTCAATCTAACAGAGACTCTCATAAGTCTAACTACCTTTGTGTTTATGTTCACTTTAGGTGGTGGGGCTATAAGTTGGAGAAGTGTGAAATAATCATATATTGTTGACTCTATTATAGAAGCCTAGAATGTTGTTGCTTCTTAAGCAACAAAGGAAGTTTTTTAGCTCAAGAAGTTCTTCATGATAGAATTGGGGTAGTGCCTTGGATATATCGCCTTTACTCGTCTATGACAATAATGGGGCGGTGACATGGTTTAAAGAACCAAGAAACCACTGAAAATGTCAATACAAAGAGATGAAATATCACTTAATACGTGAAATAGTAATGAGAGGAGATGTTGCAATGGAGAAAATTGCTTTTTCAGAAAACTTGGCAAATCCTTTCACTAAGACTTTATCTACTAGAGTCTTTGATGGAAATAGGGATAGCATTGGTGTTAGATGTATTTTCAGCATACTTTAGGGTCAATGGGGTAGAAAATTTGTTAACTAGTGAAACTATCAGTCGAAGTTCTTAGGCATCTCAAATGGTAACTTGAAACTTCTTCTTGGGTGAGTGGGAGACTTCAATCATTGAAGTGTTGTTTCATTGGTCTTAATCACGATAATAAATTTACTACACTAGGGTTAGGTGACCTATAGAGTTTAACGCAATAGCACTTTACACCTATACCAACTAAGATTAAAAAAAAAAAAAATTATACTTCGCATTTATGCGGATCAAACTCTAATGCAGTAAAATAGTTATAATTTTATACATTGAGACATCTTTTTGAAACAAATAGCTTCTCTAATCAAGACAAAATGAAGTTGATCTTGACTTTCATATATTAGCTGAGAGGGTTGGACCATTATATATACAAAAGTTTAACATTCTATATACAATTGCTAAAATGAGTGGTTCGATCAAAGAACCCACTGTCGTACATTTATCGAAGATGTGATGAAATATATACTTAATTTTAAATCACTTATTATAAAAATTTTAATCTCAAATTAATAAATTATCATGTAACCATTATCTTACAATTAACTTCAAAGGACTGTCCTTATAGAATTAATTTTCAAATTAATATTTTTGTTTCTCGAGTATTACCAAAGCACTCCAAACAAGGGAAGTTCCTCAATCAAAATGACATTGTCTCAGATAATTATTACATAAGAACATGTATTATATGACTGCCCATATGTTAAATATAATTCCTAGCCACAAGGTAGAGATCATTTTTCTTTGTCATGGTAAGACCAGGTTTTGCATCGGTATCTATATCTTCCATCTTCATGCCAGCAGGCATTTCCCAGTCAAATGAGTAAAGAAGATTAGCGAGTGCAAGCTCTACTGTCACAGCTCCAAGATTCATCCCTGGGCATATTCTCCGGCCGGCCCCAAATGGTATCAGCTTATAATCTTGTCCTTTGAAGTCGATACAAGTACCCAAAAATCTCTCAGGCATGAACTCTTCTGGGTTTTCCCAGGATTCAGGATCTCTTCCAATTGCCCATGCATTGACAAACACTAGGGTTTTGGTTGGTATCTCATACCCATCTATATTGCAGTGTTTCTCGAGGGATTAGCAAGGGTGCTGCAGGATACAATCTCATGCTTTCCTTCACCAATGCCTTTATATAAGTAAGCTTTTGAATATCATCTTCATCCACAAAACACTTCTCCCCAACTAAAGTTCTGACTTTTTTTTGTGCTTTGTTCATCACTCTAGGGTTCTTCATCAGAGTTGTCATCGTCCAAACCATAGTAGCTGCAACTGTATCTGTTCCTGCAATAAATATATTCTGCAAAGAAAGTTAAGAAAAAAAATATAAGTATTTATTATTTGTATTGACACTCACTTTCAAGTTGGATATTGTTTTAGTTTTTATATTGCAACTTTTTCAAAAACAGTTATAGAAAATAAGAGTTTACTTAGGCAGCTTTTCGAGAACATTTTCTGTTTTTCAGAACAAAAAAATCATGAAAACACGTTTGACAACAAAAAAGGGTTGAGAATTAAAAAAAAGAAAAGGATGTTTTCAAATAACAACTCTTAATTGTTTCTAAGAACAGTTTTAAAAAATAATTATACAAAATTCTAAAATACGTAGAATGATTAAAAATAAAATACTAAAAATAATATAATTAATAGTTATTTTCAGGATCAAAATTCTATTAAAATCTCAATATGAAAAACAGTTTTTTTTTTTTTTAATTGATTTTCCATGAAGACATTGTACACACTTATATGGTTTACAAAAGTTTTGGTCCATTCTTAGTGTTTCTAATTCTTTCTCAAAATACCAAAAAAAATCAATAAATAAGCATGAAAATTTTCTCAAAAACTTGTTTAAATAAAAATTTTGCCGAACTTTTTTTAAAATTAAAAGATTAATTTCTTTTGAAAGAATAAAAAATTATTTTCAAGGGCAGTATCCGAAAGGAAAAATAGATTACCATGAGCACTGCTTTCATGTGATTCCAAGATAGATCAACTGTGAACAAACGATCCTTGTGTAGTTTAAGTAAGATGTCTACAATATCTTCTTGCTCTGGCTTCGGCCTACTTGGATGGAGGTGCTCATCAATGATTTCTTGGTAAAACGAATCGGACTCCTTGAAAATTTTCTCAAGCTGAGAAGTCATGCCCGAGAATTTATCAACCCAACCCATTAGAGGAAAATAGTCTGAGAAATAGAAGCCTCCCAACGAGGTCTGAACTTCATCTAGGAGCCTGTAAAATCTGCTGTTGAGATATTAGGAATGCTTTCTTTATAGCATTCTTTCCTTATATCATTTAGTGTTGAGATATTAGGAATGTTTAGATATTAGGAATATTGAGATATTAAGATATTAGTTATTATTTTCTTATATCATTATTTCCTTGTATCATTTTTTCCCATTCTTAGAATGGTGATTACCCTCTATATATACTCTGTGCATGAATGAATGAAAGAATGAATGAAAAAACTACCATTTATCAATTTGAAGATCTGCTTCTCTCACATCCCTCGTCATCGTAACTCTTACCAAAAGCAACCCTACATATTATGGCATTTGTGAGAGAAGGTAATATCTCACTCAAGTTGGTAAGTTTGGAAGCAGAAACATACTTGGAAATTTTTTTAATCATTCCTAAAACCTCATTTTCTCGAATGGGACGAAAGGATTGGGCCCTTTTGGAGCTAAAAAAACGAAGAACACAAATCTTTCTAATTTCCCTCCAGTAGGCACCGTAGGAGGCAAAAGCCAAATCTAGACCATTGTAGGATAGTTTTTGCAGGGCAAGTAAGGATGGCCTACTAGAAAATTCACGATCATGTGTTTTCATGACTTCTTCTGCCGTTCTTGGAGAAGAAACCACCAGGATTGGCACAAAACCGAGGCGCAAGAACATGAGGGGGCCGTATTGTTTAGAGAGATGACATAGGTATCTGTGAGTGGCTGATCTCTCAAGCTGATGCATGTTTCCAATGATTGGAAGCCCTGGAGGACCTGGTGGAAGGAGCTTTCCCCCATTGACTCTGTGTTTCCAAAGAAGAAAGAGAGGGAGAACCATGAGGAAAGCAAGCAACAGCAACATGGTCTGAGGAGCTACTTCGATCATGCCATATGGTGCGAGGTGAGTCTCTTAATTAAACACATTCAAGGACAAGACATAAGCTCTCTCTTTCATTATTATTTTATTATTATAATTTTTTCTAGGCCCGAAATATGATGGGGTCATTTCTCTAGAAAGGATGTATTCCAAACGATGCCCCATCTGATAATACAGATGTAATCCAAACCACTTTTCACTAAAAGATAATCCATGACCCAAGCGATTGAATTGACCAGACAACGAATTATCTTGTGCTTGACAGGTAAGAATAACAACTGAAATTAATAGAGGCGAATGTAATAATTCAAATACAATAAATAAAAAGTGATGAAATTAATTTTTATTTTCATTCTACAATACAATATTTCATGCATAGTCTAAATATTTGTTTGGCAAATTAATCAATTTAAGAACTTAAAGTGACTTAAAAACTTAATTTAAATTATTAAATAAATTAAGTATATTTTGGTAAAATAACTTAATAGTATGAATTAAAGTTAAAAAAAAATAAGTAATAAGTAAATATAATTAATTTATTCTTAAATTCATATTTTTATTCTATCTTTTTATTCATATTTGTCATAATTATCTTTAAGATCCCTTCTGCTACTTCACAACCTCTATTGTTACTTGACCTCCTTTACCCTAATTATAATTTATGAGGATAATGTATCAATTTGATGATTTAGAACAAATTTTAAATTAATTTTATCAAATAACTTTAATACTTAAAGTAATAATTAATTAGTAAATTTGAAATCCATAATTTAAGTATAATTTAATTTAAATTCAACTTAAGTTATTAAGTAATGAGTATTAAGTAATAATTAATTTAATGCTTTGATAGGTTACCGTTGCTTCAACTGGAATCTTTCTAGGTGATTCTAGAGGAACTCGAGTCACAAATTATGATGAAGCTATAATTGACGTTGATACTTATTTATGGCAAAGGCACCTAAAAAGACAAAATTTATAGGGGCCTACAAGAAAAAGAGGAGTAGATGGAAAGGTTAAGGCATATAAGGTTAAAGATTGTAGTTAAAAACCTAGTTTCAACTCTGAGGAGATCTTTTTGCTGATATAAGGTACAAAAGCCCAAAGCTCTACTAATTTCCCTAAGAGCTAACTAGTCCTAGAGATAATCATAATGAAATAGAACTCCTATATCATGTTCTTCTTATCAAGGGCTTGAATATTGGTCTTTAACTAATACTATTTTTCAAAATTAAACTATTTATATAATATTTCCATATATTCCAAAATATTCTTAGTAGTTTCATACTTGACCAATTGGGTACTTATTGAATTTTTAGTCGAGTTGTTGATCTAAGTGATAATCTTAGAGAGCCAATAATATAACTGCACGTCTTTTTGTCTTTCAAAATTTTTTTCATCAAATAATTCTTACACGAATAATTCTTTCCATCCAATTTTTCATCAATTGTACACCAAATAACCACCAAAGAAGAAAATTGATATGAACCAAACTAGGAATGATAGAAAACAAATACATGGATCAGATAGAAAAAACTTATTTGATCATCCATGAGAAATTCTATGGTAAGACACGACCAAAACTTGCTTCAATGAGATAATAAATGAAAGAGATTAAACTTTATTCAAAGAGAATAAGTCAAAAGTTCCATTGAAATCAATCTTACTTCAATACCATGTGAGATTCAAAATAATCATAAAGAGAGAGAAAAAAATCTAGGGCTCTTTATTATGACCACTTGAAAAATGCGTGGAACACAAATAAAGTTTAAATAAGTTTATAATAAACGAAAATAAAAGGAAAAAAAAACGACTAATTTACCTTACTCCTAAAAAGAAAAATAATAATTTTAATATAGTAAATAAATAACTCTAATAATTTACTAATTTGAGTTCTTCCTTGCACACGAGTTATTCTCCTTCTTCACTCTTACAAAAACATGAAAAAAAATAATGATAATAATAACTGAAAAAAAAAATTACTTCTATTTTCACTTCTACTTAAACTTGGATATAAACATTCAATTATTTATTGAGGAGCTAGTTTCAACATTGAGGAAATCATACCTTATCATTCTCCTTCCATCCAAAGAGTTATATTTTAGTACACTCTTCTTGAGAAGGACTTTATTTATGCTAAAAGAGCATAAAAGAGGATATTTATGCTAAAACTTCTTTGATCGCTCAGTTCTGAGGGGGGGCACACGGCGAGAGCTCTTTAAAGGCCATGAGCTTGATATTATAATTGGGATAATCTAAAGGAACGCTATCCTCCCAGATAACCGCTTCATATTTGACCAAGACGTTGTCTTTAAGAGCTTTAAGATGGACTCGGTACATGTGACTTGAGTCCGAGGCACAGAACCTTTTCCACGCTTTACAGCCTTCCTTGAATGATAGATCCCAACCAGGGTGCAGCGTTTTTTGCTTCTTCACAGCATAATCTCCCCACGATTGCGCGGCTTCTAAATCCATCTCCTCCCACTGGGCGTCGTCCGGTTGACCATTAATTCCAGCCATCGTTCTTTCCAGTTCTATTCTTGCCACCGTCCGACTTATACACGGGCACTTGTCAAAGTTAATGTTTTTGGATGAATTTTTGTGGAGGTGGTGGATTGAATTTATGGCCCGCTGAAGGATGGTGAGAACGTCGTTCCCAAGATTGTCGGTTCCGGACAGGGACACCTCTGAAAATTGACGTTGATATTATCATTTTATATCTTAATAGGCATTGGAGACAATCGGTGGCCAAAATCACAAAAAAATGAAAAAAAAAATTAATATTTGAGAATCAAATATGTTTTAGATTTTAGAAAACAAGATTAAAACTATTTAATATATATTTCCTATTTAAAAAAATAGAAAACATAAAAAGTATTTTTGAATGTCATCTTGACTTCTTATGGGATGGTGGGGCAGCTTCAAAATAACTCTGGGGGTTGGATGTGGACAATACCTTAAATGATCATAAACTAGCTCATCTACCACATATTCAGTAAATGTAGGGTGACTAATTATTGCACCAGCATTGCTTTATATACAGCAGTCATTTTTAGGTGATAATACCCTGAACATGACAGTTGTCCATTGATAATACGCATGTTCATTATCTACAATAAATTGTTGATTGGTTACCAAAACATTCAAGACCATTTAACTAACTTTATTATCATTTAAAAAATCTTTGAGATTCCAACTACTAGAATTATGGAGTTAATAACATTTTAAGAAGAATAGTGGATTTGTTTTTAATATGGATGTTTAAAATATAAATTTATTACTTAAAATTAGAGGGTGAATATTAGTTAATTAAAATTGGTGCTAAGAAAAATGTTAATTTAACAATTTAAAAAAAAATTTAAATTAATTCTATCAAATAACTTTAACACTTGAGTTTATGTTTGACTCCATGACTATACATAGTAAAGAATACAAATGTTAAGAAAATTAATTTTATGATCATGTTTTGTTTTACTACGAAAATTAGAAAAAAAAAACATAATTTAAATAAATAAAAAACATGTATATTTTTAAATTATTTAGTCTTTATATAGAAGATGATAAGTAAATAAAATTAATTTGGATACGCATATAAAATAATTTTTTTTTTATTGGTTTTCTCTTCTTTTTTTTTTCTTTTTTTTTTAAATTTTTACTTTTTAACTCTATCTTCTTTTGCCCATTTTTTCCATTAATTTTTTTGGGAACCAAATAAAATCTTAAAGTAAAAAATTAAGTACTAAATTTTAAGTTAACAACTTAAGAGTGATTTAACTTAAAGTCAATTGTTGGTTAGAATTAAGTATACCAACTGTCCTATTAATTTAATAAGTGGAACCACAATGCAACATGGAAAGCCATGTGATTGCAAATGGAAAGTGGGTTTGAATTCATAGGTTTTGATATGATATTAAGTTTCATGCATAAAAATTTAGGTTGTTAGATAATGATGAACAGATTATACATGTGAAATTAATTATGATTAAAGTTTTTAACTCTTTCATCTTATGGTCCCCAATTACATGTTTCATCACCACTCACCACTCACCACTGAATGGAAAATTGTTATCTATGAATATGGAGATATGTGGCTGTCAAGAACATGATGTTGTCATGGTACTACATCATGTAGGGACCATGTGAAATAAATTGTTTATTAGGTGCATATTCACATTTTCTAAATAGGACAAAACTAACTGTTGAAATGATGGGTTTGGTTGGGATTGGGTGAGAAATGGGGTATTTTGGGGAAATTGGAACTCCAACCAATAAGACAATAGATGGTTACGTAGTTAAACATACTCGTATTTTTTATCTTTTTAAGATTCCCCTGTTGGATAATGATGGACCAACATTCTCCTTGTATTTTGGCAACTTTACTTGATTAGATTTGTGGCCACATGATGAAAATAAGAAGCTACTTATCATAAAAGATTAGAAGGTTGTTGGTCAATAATTAAGTGAATCCATCCAAAACCCAGTGGGTGTCTTGAAACAAATATCAAACTTGATCTCAGTTATGTAACTGTAGCTTAATATTTTTTTTTTTTTTGAACTTATTTAATATTTAAACTTTAATATCATTAACATTAAATATATTTTTGGGGTCTTTGATTTCTTTGTCTTGATAAAAACCTTGATAGAAGTTAATTATTTTTACATGTTTACAATAATGAAACAAAATACTTAAAGATTATTTTTTATTTGACATAAAAAAATTCTTAATAGTTCATTAGCTTTAGTTAGGGTATTAGGTTGCTTATTTTAAGTTAATAAGTTTGTTTCATTCATCCTGGCTTAGAACTTTTTTAATGTATTGTGTACTACTCTCCATTGAATATTCGAGTTTGATGAATGATAAATCGAGATGACACAAGCAAATATGAATAGGTCTGATAAAGGCTAATTTGGATGCATTAAAGCATAAAGTAGGCTTTAGGTTTTTAATTGAGCTAATATGGTTTTAATTAATTAACTTCAAAACTAGATGAGTGCTCAAGCACTAGAAGCACTCAAGTGCTGCTTGAGAGCATGAATACCAACTTCAATTTTTTTCCAGCACTTTCTTAGGAGAATTCTAGATTTCATCCACTAAGGAACTTTTCCTATAAATACCATGCTATCAAGGTGTTTTAGCTAGATCCAAATTTTGAAAACACCAACTATTAGCCTTCCTGCATCTTAAAACTCTTAATTCGTTCAAACATGATTCCCATTCTTGGGTTCATAAGAGAGATTTGGAGTTTCTCAGGTGTTGAGATAGTCTATTGGGCACACGTGTGGTGTTGTATCGTGGACTTGAAGACTAATATATGTATTGGGGAGTAAGATTTAGGGATAACATCCACTAAGTATATTTGTGTGCTCTTTTTTCAGTAGTGGATTTATATTTTGTGGTCCGTGACCCATCTACTCAGATTTTAGAGGACTTTGTCGGTAGTTTTCAATGTAAAAATCATTGTCTTGTGCAATTGATTTCTTTTCTTCATAATTTTTTTTTAAAAAAAAATTTAAAATTTTGGAGTTGAAAAGGGATAAATGCCTATTCTCCCACCTCTAGGTATTTCATAATCAAGATCTACAAATTTTTAGTGTTTCCATGTAGTTATCAAATAAATCATTTAAATTTTCAAACAAGTTTGTTTACCTCAAATAAAATTGCATAGGCTTTAATAGTTGCCCCTCTCTTCATGGTCTAAAAGATAAAAATGGTTCGAGAAGTCAAACCTCATTCTATCTCCCCCAATATTTTGGATAAGTTTATGTTTGTATGAACAAGGGATGAGAAAATTGATGAAAATTAGCTCTTCTATAGTAAGAGGGAACTAACTCTGGTTAATATTTTTTCTATAAAAATATAATTAAATAAATAAACTATAGTACACGAGAATTGAATCATAATTGGTTGGTCAATACACATCTAATTGAGCTTATTCTTCTGCAAATAGCTAGGCTCTCTAATTCTAATTAAACTTATATTTATAACAATCAAAGTAGAACAAAAGCAAGTATTGGTTTTCTCTCTTTAGTCATTTCTTTTTTGGTCTCATATAAATTAACTTGAAAAGTATATTCCTTGCGGACAATTTTTAGGATAAAGCCCTTAGAAGCATAACATGATGTAACAAAATAAAGTTTCCTTAATAAATTTATTTGTTATGATTTGTGTTCTTTTTTTCTATCCTTACATTAATTATTATTTGAGCATTCACGTCCTATCAATTACACTGCATGTGACTTGGATGCATTAGGAGTTGCATAGAAGATCCAAGTCATGGGTTCCTTGCAAGATGATAAGTATTTCATAGTTGGTTCATGAAATTAGGTAATCAATTAGAGGCTATAATGTACCGCCTCTTAATTGGAGGGATGACCTATCTTTGTCATTGGGATGGTTTTCCCATGGTGAGTGCACTAGTGTATATGTTTACATATTGGACAAAACCTATGGTGAATCATGACATTGCTTATCAGGTAGTCATGATTCACCAACCTACTATGCTACACGGATTCTCAAACTTGAGAGAATATTGAGTTAGTTTTGAGGTCTTAAACTGACTTTAACATATGGGTGAGACATTGAGGTGGTTATATATTCTCGATGAACTAGGTTCCTCTTGATAAAGGCAGGTGACAATATTTATTCTTGATATGAGCACCATGATATCTCATGGGTTTGAGACAATGCGTCCTCTAAAGTAATCCTAAGGATATGTAACCAAAAAACTTATGATCGTAGTAATTCCTTTATTATAATTTAAAATATACTCATGGAAAGCTAGATTATGTTAATTGATTACATAATAGGAGGATCTAATACTCAAATATTAGAGAGGTAATATTAAGGGGTTGATAGCATATACATCGTTAAATTATAGATATCGATTCATAGGGAATCTACATGCGGTACATGATAGGTCATAGACTCGAGTTTATCTCTCGTTTTAATATCATAGGATACTAGAGTGTAGTTGACTCTTTGTGGTGGAATGTTGAGTCAAATTTAGAATTAGATTTTCAGGAAGTCAATATTTTCTTCTAAGTCCCAATTGTCCTTACTCAAGTTCATATTCCTTTGTTGCACTTGTATTGAGGCTTATTTGGGTTTCTTATTCATATGAGTGCGTAAGGTCATTTTAGTAAAAATGTAAGGTTGCACTAGATCTTATGAATGGTATTTCTAGATTTAGCTAATTAATTAATAAGGACCCAAGGTGGCCAAGTTAAGTAACCCAAGCCCAAAACAGGCTCAAGTCACTTAAGCCGACAAGGAAGGCTATATAAACTCTCATAAGAGTTTGAGCTTCATACTAGCCTTTGTCATTCAATCTCCATAAGAAAATCCTAGCCTCTACTTCTCCAAAGAGGATTCCACCTTCTCGCATGCCGGGATTCAGGAAAGATAGACATTACCCAGAAGACCCTCAGTTTTCGAAATCTACAACACTTATGATGTTTCTTTTTCATATTAGATTTAATATAGGAACATCTAAATCTTAGGTATTGTCATCTCATCTCTAGATCTAAAAATTTTATATGTTATTGCTTTTGTTTCGCATAGATCTAAAGAACCTTAAGAAATATTTGCATACATCTTAATAGTATAGGGATAATAATGAAGATATTTAGGTATTACCAACAAGTAGTATATGAGTCCTATGCTAAGATTCAATATGCTAGAACCTTTCTAGGATGTGCTCACTTTGTTTTTTTATGGTTTTTCTTTTCATCCCGTGGCCCTAGGGAATGAATATTTGAGTGTATTTTCAATATGGCGAATGAGGTTATGATTAGATTTTTATTTTTCCTATTCTTTAGATTGGGGTGTAAATTTCAAAAGAAGTATAGGTTTTTCTTTTTGAATGTAAAAATCTAATTTTTGTTCATAGATAGGTTGTAAACCTCATATTGGAGGAGCATTGTTTTTTTCCATTATGTTAAAAAGTATTGTTTTGATCCATCTTTGTAACCTAATAGAAGGAAGGTCGCATCACTCACATCCATGGTAGAGAAACTAGTTTGCAAAGGTGTGTTTTTTTAGTGGAAAAACAACCAAAATCTATAGACAAAGCAGATTCATCCTGGAGTTGCCTGCAGAAGCACTCAATTGTTGCAGACGACTAAGTAGTAGTAGTTTTGGGATTTGTAATAGTTTAAGGTTTTTTAGTTTTTATTTAACCCTATTTTTTTGTTGCAAGGATATTTTGATAATTTTGGTATGTTTGGAATTTTTTAATACCAAAATTTGTGATAAGATCCCTAAAGGCTATAAGAAATATTTTTATTTAAATATTAATTTTTTCATGCTATTTAATATATTTGCCTTTATCTTTTATATATTTGGCATAAAAACAAATTTTTGGTAAATCTTAATTAGAACTATTTTTTCATGTTTTTTTCCAAAATAAAGTACCTATCTAAATTGGAAGGTGCAATGGCCAAGGAATTATTATTATTATTTTTAAGGAAGGTTTTATGAAAAATATTAAGTGCTAATCTTTCACTTTTCAAAAATAATTCTTAAATATTTTAAAAATAAAATCTTCCAAATTATTGAGATCTTAAAGAACAAATATTTTCCTTTTGGAAAGAAACTCTTATTTTCTTATCTTTGTAAACATAAACTTTTTCCTTATTTGCAAAAGATTATAATTTAAGAGAATAAGTATAATTTTAGAATATTTGTGATAGCTAATTTTATTATTAAGAAAGTTACCAAAATGGTTTTGGAAATATAGTAATTTAATGGAAATAAAATATTTTAAAAATAGGTTCCAAAATAGAATGTTTATTAAATTGAAAATAATGTATGAAAAAGGAGTTTTTATTTGAAAATATTTTTGAACATTTTGAGAGCTTAATTCTTATAAAATGCTTATTTTAAAATTTTCAAAAAGGATTCTTTTCCTCTTTTGCATTGAAGTTACAATTTAGGAAATAAATAGTTTTGACATATTTTCATAGAAAATTTTCATCCATTAAGGAATTACTAAAAATAAAAGCTCTTAATTTTATTTAAAAAATTAAGCATGAGAGGGTCAAAGCAAAGCCCATAACCTCCATTATTAAGCCCATCTTGATTTTGAACTATCACCAATCCAACGGTAGGTTAGGCCCATGGAATCAAGGAATATGGACTTTCCATATAGACAAAACGATACATGCTTTAAGTAAGAGTAATTACCCCAATAATGGGGCTTTTCACTTGGTAACATTGATGTTAAGGATAATATGGTTACACACTTAACTTGAATATAAAGTAGTTGAATCACCCATTGTGGTCCCACCTGCATAGTCCAAAGACTAAACTTCAAAGGTGTATTGATCTTGCCTTGAGGTTAAATAAGGTAGGAAGATCAATTTGAGAGGGTCTCTACCTAGTTATAAGATCATGACCTTCAAACATAGACTTAATTCTTATGATACTTGCATACCTAGCAAAAGCATATGTAGTCCTAAGAGCTCTACAATTTTTCTAAATTGATTTATACTTGCTTATGGTGAATGCATAGTTTAGTTTTTGTTAAAACAACCATGTCGTACGATTTTATTAATCTCATTCTCACAAGCAATAAATTAATTGGACCTTACTACTATGTGGATTAGAAAAGAATTCTAAACATAGTTCTCATATCAAAGAAGCTAAAATGAGTAACTTAGGAATTTACTTGAAATATCTCTAGTGAACAATCCACACAAGAAGAGATTTAGAGACACACCATGGTTGACATAAGGTAGATCAAAAGGCCAAGTGTATTACACTTGGATCTTAGGATAATGTGCTGCAATAGCAACATATGTCTCATGTCATAACTTATGATATTTTCTCTAATCTACAAGAGATGTTTGGTGACAAAGGTAGGTTAGCTAGATAGGTTGCCCTAAAGACTATTATAAATACCAAGATGTCAAAAGGAACTCTAGTTAGAGATAATATAATGCATATGACCAAACTCTTTAACGAGATGGAGATCATTGGAGTTAAGATCAATAGGGAAATCGAGGTCACTATATATGGTCTTAGAGACCTTGTTTCTTCAAGCAATTCAAGCTAAGTTATTCTATGAATAAGTTGTTAATGAACTTGCTAGAGCTTATGAGGGAACTCTAAACAGCCAAGGGGATTCTTAAATACCAAAAGGGTGTTCATATGGTAGTCAAGGGTTCTTCAAGCAAAAAAGAAGAACACCAAACAAAATAGAAAGTTCAAGAGGTAGTAAGACGAGTAAGGGGAAGGGTAAGCACTTCCCTTGTAGAAAAAAAGGCCATTGGAAAAAAGAGTACCATGAAATTTGAAGAAAAAACAAAGTATGCATCATTCACCAGAAAAACAAGTGCTTGGAGCTCCTAAATTCCACTAATTCTTTGTGGTAGATTCTAGGGCCACTAACCACATATGTAATTCCTTAGGGGTTTTAGCTAAGGAGAAGGCTAAAAGATGAGCACATGTATATAATTCTAGCTTCTGATGTGAACATAATTCTGCGCGGGCAATGGAAGACCTTACTCTTATAGTAAAGAATAAAAGATTATAGAACTCAAAGATTATCTTTTATATTCCTATGTTTAGAAAGAATTTAATTTTAGTTTTTAGTTTATGTAACTTAAATTATTCATAGTTTTTCAATGAAAAAGTTATTGATAAAAAGAACAATTCATTTACATGGTTAGGATCATTAATTGACAACCTTTATCGTGTGATTTCATTATCAGTATTACTGTGGACCCGCATTTTTCATGTGTGTCCCTACTTGTTGATGAGACTCACTTTTTATTAGTGAAAAACTGTATTTTTATTAAAAATTAGAGTCACTACTTATTTAATTTTATTTTAAAAGGGAAAATAAAACAAGAAATAAAACCCTTAAAAAGTGACTCCAAAGTTTTGGAAAAGCATGTCTTTGAAAAGCTTGAGTCTAGGTTTGGGGATCAAGTTACCTATTGGAAAGGTACTTTAAAAAGGTAGCACCCTCTAAGCCCTAAGAAGGTCTCTGCTAGTTAGGTTAAGGGAAATATGACAATTAACTGATTGACTTAAGGTACTAAGAAGGACTAAAGTCATTTTAAAATTCTACTAACACTATAATTCCAAACAAGAATTCAAATCGCAATCATAAAGAAAAGTTAGGGTATATGCTTGAACTGCTTCTTAAGCGCTATCATAAGGCATCAAAGTTAGTTCAAAGATATGACACACAATATGCATTCTATCAAAGATAATCAATCAATCAAACAAATATCAAGACAGACAAGTACTATCAAACATAGGCATAGTTCACAACGGAAAGCATATTCACGAAATTTGGAGAGTGGGTGATAAAGAGTGTACCCTGGATAGCAAGCTAAGCGCTTCAATGGGAAACATGGTTAGCTCAATAATAAGTGTGAAACAAACTCATACATATCAATGCCAATTAGGTATCAAACAAACGTATCTCTAGAATCAATTTCAAAATAGATGTCATGGATGTTGGGCCCCCCCACCAAGGCTGAGTTACTTTTGCATGAATTGGTTCAGTGAGTTCCATTATTTGGAACCATGAAGTTTGTTCTTGCTCATTGAAAAATCAAGAACATTATTAAACAAATTGAGAAAGGTGCTTGCCCAAGGAATATGGCAGCACGTGTTATTAAAAACTGAATTTTATTTTCTAAAATCTCTTAAGGATGAAATTTGAAGAAAACTGAAAAAAGATTTTGAAATCCAAATTTAAAATGTATGAGATCACAAAAAGGAGAAAAAGAAACATTAGGAGGAGGAGGATGTGCACTAAGGTGGCCAAGTTAGAGTGAGACCCGGGAGTGTGATTGGGATTGCATTGCTAGTGGTTGCATGAGGAATCTTCTATGGATTACTGGTAGGTCTGGTTTCTCATAACCATAACTCAAAATCATCAACAGAAGCTTGCGGTGATGCAGCAAAATCCAGTTTGAGATCAAATTTCCTGTATTGTTGCTCACTCTTTGAATTTCTCTTTTACATTTGTTGTTTCTGATGGTGGATCATCGAACATAGAAATTGCTTCTCTAGTTCCTGGTATGGGACTTTGCATAATTCGGAGCAACGCTTCTAGGCCTAGTCGAAAGAACCTGCACTCCTTTTCATAGGATCCAAGGTGTGCTTTGATTTGAAGCTGTCATTTTGCCTTGAGGGATCACTAGTTTTCCCATGTCAGGACTCTTGCAGCCCCAAGAAACCTTGCTGGAAAAAGTGATGCCAAATGACTCGGTGACGTCTTTTTCTAGCCAATGAAACATTTCCCAAAAGCTATAACCCCATACAGATGATCCCATAATCTGAAGCAGAGTTGAGCTCTACAAAGCCCGAAATAGTTGAAACCACTTTGACTCTACTTTGGAACCAAAGTCCAAGCGATCACCAGGGGTTTCTTGAAGCCTCTACAAGTAGTTCTAGAGTCTCATCTAGAATCAAGGTGGTCGTGCATGGCAATGCAAACATGGGGTCTGGGACTGAACTCACTTGATGAAACTTGCTCCTCAACTGTCTTCCTCTAGCACATCGACCTCTGAAAATGTGAATCTTAATAATGGAATACACCTAGAGAGGGGAGGGTGGGGGGTGGGGGGTGAATAGGTGTTTTATAACAATTTTGAAGTTCTCCCAACAAATATTACCTAACCTTAAACTATCTTAATGTCAAGAAACTTTTCTTCCAACAACTTTTCAACAAATCATAACATCCACAAGCAAGAATGTATGCATTAACACTCTCCCAACAATTTATCAATGCAAAACACATGCAAATGCTTCAACACTCCTCAAAAATAAATCAAAATGTAGAGTGAGAGAAAGAGACAATGAACACCGGATTTTAACGTGGAAAACCTCTAAAGAGATCAAAAACCACGGGCTTGTCACCGATTGAAAAACTCCACTATGAAGAATAAAAACTGAGTACAAGGTTTTACCTAGCTCAAGCCAACTAATCCTTCCCGGACTACTTGACTAGTACCTTCATTTTCAGCTTCTCTCTTCTTCTTTCGGAGCACACTTGGAGTCCGCACCAAGCTCAATCTCGGCCTCTTCTTGAATCCACACAAGAAGAAAAATGGGTATGTACCCAAACCCAAATAGAATGATAGATTGAGGTGTGAATGAAGGAATGAATCAACCCATTTATTGCTCAAGAAAATCCATTAAAAACTAGTTTGGAAAACATTAAGAGAAGTTTGCAATCAAAAACCCCAAATTAGGAAAACAAAAATGAGAAAATGAAGAACACTAGGAGTGTGGCTGCTCTCCCAACATTTTTTGCAGTCTATCTCACCAGAAAATGAGAGAAGATTGGTTTTTAAAGTGTAAAAAGAAGCCCTTAATCTAATGGCTGAGATTTGATCAAAAAAACATTAGTTGGATCGATCCACCCCTACACCTGGATCGATCCAGAAACAGGGGAATGAAAGCCTTGCACCAAAAACCATTTTTCCCAACTTTCGAACACATTTAAAGATTAAAAACCAAGTTGATTCACATCCAATCACTCCACACTCGGCTACATACCTCAGCCTCTTAGTAAAGTCTTAGTCTTCAAAGTCAAGTAGTCCGAATAGAAATAGCAAAGCTGAGTTAGGGGACACTTAGGAATTTTGTTCAGAATTGCCAACCTAGCTAAACACTCACAACCTCGAATTCAAAGACGGCACAATTGGCTCATAGTAAAAATCATCCCTTCCACCGAACTCCTATGGCGCGGCTGGTTGTTTGAGGTGTATCTAACCACTTTCAAAATCACTTCCATCAGCAGTCCCAAATTAATCACTATGAGACTCCTTAGTGAGTTCAGGGAATAACCCACCTTAGTGGGGAGTACATGCACTTACCATGCGCACACCACGTGGATGTGCTCATTGTGTCAAGGCGACTTTCCACTGACATTTTGGCTTGAGATTTAACATGTATTAGGCGCTGACTTCATAAGCAATGCCATGTAAGAATATCTTTAACCATTCAGGAGTGATAGGTGGACATTGGAAGGAGTTTGTAATGCTGGAGGCGACATCGACTTATACATCTGATTGGCCGGCGAGTGGCTTCTCCATCTTCTAATTCTAAATCCATAGAACTTTCAGAAAACGTGCTGAAATGGTGTTAGTGAGTGCACGACAGCAAGAAGAAGCATTACATATGTCACCTTTCGCCCAAGCTGTTCATCGGCAGTTTGCTCCATGACCTGAGTATGTCTTCTTTTCCTCAAGTATTCCAATCATCTTTCAATTCAGTTGGCTCATGATCAACAAAATCTGGGTCTCTTGTTCTTTAGGTCGATATCGTTAACCATGACATGGGAATAAACTCATTTGGAGGTGAGTTTGTTTCGTCTGCAATACCAGGGAACATGATTGATCCACCACTGAGCACAACACTGCCATAGTAGTTCTTATCCTAAAATGGTTGTTGTTGTCATGATTGCAAATTTAATTTCAAATGGAAACCTAGATGGGTGTACAGCTTTGAATGATTGTGCAATGATTCAGGATTACAAGGACACTACTAAAGCACTCTAAAGACGGACCATTCTTCACATTCTCATTGCATGTAGCAGCGGCTTGATTAGATGCACGAGCAATAGAGGCAGGGTGCTTCTGCTAAACATAATCTTGTCATCACAAGCGCATGGAGCCAAAGAACACCAACTTAGGATTCCAATCAAGTCAGAATATTAAGAGTACCAGGTGGCAGGCTCACCTCCATGCACACATTAGCTAGTTTCTAAACAAATCACAGAAGCCATCTCAGATGACTTTAATATTGCCATGCACCCAATTAACTAAGGCAAGAGCCATTTTCCGCATAACTGTCCCCTGTCCCCTGTCCTCTTCAAGTTATTAGAAGTCTTTTCCTACATCTTAAATTGTCCACACCATGTCGAGGAAGACTAAAGGCAACTAGTCAATTTAGAAGCAAATTCCCATGCATTAGTTCTTTCTGGCTCATCAAGCCATCAACACCTCAACTTTCCATATTGTAAAAACCACCCAAATTATCTATATCCTGTTGCCTTGTGAAGAGAGGACCCCGAGTCCACAAACTTGAAGGAGAAAGATAGCACATAAGTCACTTTCCATTGTAACTCGTGACAATATTGTTGATTTTTGAATTCAGAAGGGGTGTCATCAGATTGAATGCGTCTGCTCCCATGTATGACCCACCATTTCAATTTTGTTGACAAGCGCCAATAACAACTGAGATCCAACTCTCTGAGCCTTTACATCATGCTGTCCACAAGCATCCTTCACAAACCTAATCAGTGGTTCAATAAAATTCTTAGATGATAGCGAATGCCAAAGTTGATCATCACCCTTCAAGTCTTTTTCTGCATCTTCGATCACCTGGCATTTAGGACTTCTGTGGATGTGTATCAAGTTCAGATAAAAACTTCAAATCTGTCTCAGGTTTATCCGCATACCATGACATCTGCGAGATTCATTACTAGTCTTCACGGAAATCAAATTTGAGCCATCTCTGATTTTAATGCATGATGAGCCTGAACTGTGACGGTTATCTAAAGATTCAAGTGATATACTGTTGATATCTATTGGCGGATGTAGATCATTCATAGAAATTATGAGGCTTGCGATAGAGGTAGAACAAAATTCCCATGTGTTATGTGCTGGTGGTTCTACACGTGGGCCAAGTTTGGAGATTCCATGCTCCAACAGTATCCAGAAGAGTCACCACAAATAAGCACCAGAAACAGGGGAAGGTATCCAAAAACAGAGCATGAAGAATAGAAACAAAAGGAACCGATAAAAGTTGTGTTTCATGTTTCGAATCAACGGTTTAAACAGGTGGGCGAAACCAAACACATTTCAAATAGAAACCAAGACATGATCGCAGGCATCTAACAGAGAAACTAAAGCAGCACCAAACCAATCTTAACAAAACCCAAAAGAAAGTGAAACATGAACACACTATAACCCAACCCAAACAATCCAAAGAATAGCAAAGAAGCCAAATGCATGACAGGATATCCATGCCCAAAATCAACAACAAGCAAATAGGTCTCTGATGACCGCACTAAAGCATCAGACAAGTCTCAATAATAGCAAACAAAATAAGTGTACAAAGGAGCAGTGATTTTACAATGAAGAACTTACCTTTAAGAATATGCAATCTGATAGATCTCCTCTCTGTTATACTCTTCTTTCTGTTCTGCCCCTCTGTCTGTTCTCCTTTTTTGTCCTGCTCTTCTTTCTGTTCTGCCCTTCTCTCTGTTCTCTTTTTCTGTTCTGCTCTTCCTTTTTGTTCGTTCTCCATGCCTTCATAGAGATCCTCCCAGAAATCTCCAGGCTGCTCTTTTGGAAAGTCCCTCATCATTCCTTCTTCGAATGTGTGGTGGCCCTCCAATCCTGCAGTATCCCTGCGTGTCCTCTTCGTATATAGAAGGCTGATTCTTTTAAGCATGGCGACGTGTTGTCTCTTTGGAAAGTCTTGCTACCCTCAGACTCATGGAGAATCAAATCCCACCCATCACTCGTGCTTGTTTTTGGAAAATCCTTTTTTTCATTTTATTTTTTTTACATGCACGCTGTAATGTCCAAAAAGTCCATAGAGTGCATGCTGTGTTTGGAGATAATCTCCTCTTTCCATCTAGGCGCAACCGGCATCCCTTTTCTTCCATGTATGTACGGCCTTCCATGTGTGGTCCGGAATTTTGCATGGATTCTTCATTACACAACCACCAGGATCTCATGCAAAAATATAAAAATTCGAATCAAGACTCACGCAATCTCCTAAAGAAGATAAACAAATAAATGAATAGACTAATAATAAATAAATAAATACATAAATCAATTCATGCAATTAGGGAAAAAAATGACTAAAATCACAAATCTCACACATAAAGGAATATAACTAAATAAAATAGAATAGAATAAATAAATAAATAAGAAAACCATGCGAGCCATGCAACCAGTGCCTAAAAGGTGACCTAAGTGGGTCTAAATATGCCTGGATGAACTTAAGTGTGCCTAAATGGGTTAGGATATGTCTAAATGAGTCAAAGAGTGTCTAAAAGGGCCAAGTGTGCCAAGATGGGTCAAAGTATACCTAACTGTCCTAAAAGTGTACCTAAATAAACTATTCTAAAAAAGGAAAAAAAGGAAAATCCTAGATTAAACTTGAGGCTGCCAAAGTCACTGTAAGGGTCCAAATAAACCCCTCAACAAAGGGTCTCAAAAGGTGGCTTAGAAGGAGTAAACTTTACAAGTGCCGATAGGCCACCAAGGGTTGACTATGAGTCAAGAGAGAAATATATGAGACACCTAGCGTCCTATGTGTTGAGGGGACAAAATGGAGGGTTTACAATTGCCAAGTATTGAGAATAATCATATCTCACAAAAAAAAAAAAAAAAACTTAGCACTACTAAAATGTATCTTTGGCACTTACACCTAGGACATATTTATCTAAATAGGATTTAGAGACTGGTTAAGTTTGAAAAATTACACTCTTTGATTCTAAAGGATAGTTTAGTCTTTGAATCCCATATAGAAGGTAAGGACCAAGAAACCCTTTATTACTAATGGATATAGAGCCAAAAAATGTTTAGAGTTAATGCATCATGACGTGTGTGGACCTTTCAATTTTCATGCATGCAAAGAGTATGAGTACTTCATCACTTTTATAGATAATTACTCTAGGTTCGGATATATTTATGTAATGCATAGGAAATTTGATGCCTTGGATGAATTAATTGAATTTAAGGAAAAATTAGAAAACCAATTAGGTAAAATATCATGGCACTTTGATTTGATCAAAGTTGTGATTATATGTCTAGCTAGTTTAATTATTTCCTTAAGGAGTGTGAGATCATATCCAAGTTGAGTGCACTTGGAACTCCACGACAAAATGAAGTAGTTGAAAGAGGAAAATAAACTTTGATGGATATAGTGATATCTATTATGAGTTTTCTTATTACTCCTTACATCATTATGGGAATATGCCTTATAGACTACAACTTTCTTAGTTAACCTAGTGTCTTACAAGTTGATACTTTTGACTACTATGGAGATGTGGATAGGTCATAAACATGGTTTGCAACACATTCACATTTAGGAGTGTCAAGCTCATGTATTGAAATCAAAGGTAGACAAGTTAGAAGAAAGGTTAGAGGTATGTCAATGTGCAACTAATCTGAAAGGAACTAGAGGTCATTACTTCTATAGTCAAGTCAACTAGAAGGTATTTATTAGCATAAATATTAGATTTCTTAAAGAAGATTGTATGATAACTAATAAAGCAAAACATGATATGGATTGGAGAGCAATAGAAGACATTTCCATAACAACATATGAAACTATGGATTCAGAGGTTTCTAAACCTATTATACTTGGCAATTCTTGTACACTAGAGCCTCCTCATAGTGTGGGGGTTGTTATACAAACATATGAGCCCATGTATTTAAGAGAATCTTTTATGGCTATTCTAGAGAAACATGAGGCTCATCCCATGGATCTATGACAAGGAGCTATGAGGACAAAGTAAGAATCGATGTATTCTAACCAAGTAAGGGAACTTATAGAGGTATTTCAAGAGATAAAACCCATACGATGGAAATAGGTCTATAAGAAGAAGAGAGTAGCAAATAGAAAGGTTAAGACATATAAGGTTAGGCTTGTAGTTAAGAGTTATAGTAAGAAAGACGGTTTCAACTATGAGGAGATCTTTTCGCTAGTAACCATGCTCTAATTCATCAAAATACTCCTATCCATTACAACATATCCCGATTATGAGTTATGACATGAATCCCAAGACAACATTCTTGAATGACTATCTTGATAAGAGTAGTTATATGATGTAACCAAATAGCTTCATAGCAAAGAGCCAAAAGCAGCTAGCTAGTATGCAAGTTGCATAAACCCATTTATGGATTGAAGCAAGCATCTCGCTCATGGAACATGCATTTTGATAAGGCATTTAATTGAAATGAGGATGAGCCTTATATGTATAAAAAAAAAAAGCATAGTGGTGTTTTTAATCTTATATATTGATGACATTATATTCATTGGGAATGATGTAGGCTTATTTTTATTAGTTAAGATCTAGTAATTGAATCCACTCCAAATGAAGGATCTAGGTGATGGACAATATATTCTTAGGATTAAGGTCCTTAGGGACTACAAATAATAAGAAAAATTTTGTTATCTTAAGCCACCTAAATTGACAAGCTTTTGATCAAGCATGTGATGCTAGCCTTCAAGAAGGTTTTGAGACCCTTTAAGTAGATTAGTGTCCTAAGACATTTGAGAAAAAAGATTGCATAAAGGCAATATCTTATGACTTTGTAACGGGTAGCTTTATGTATATGATGCAATGTACTAGACCGAATATTTGATTTGTTGTAGGGATGGTGAGTAGATATCAGTCCAATCCATGACCATAGCATTGGATGACAGTTAAGCACTTACTCAAGTATCTTCGAAGAATAAGGGATTATATGTTGGTATGTCATTGTGATGAGTTGATACCTCTTGGGTGCACAAATTTAGACATTAAGTGTGATAGCGACTCTCGCAAAACTCTACCTCTAAGTTTGTGTTCACTTTAGGTGGTAGGTGAAAAACATAAACTATTTTTGAAAGGTTGAATTTTCACCACACTTTACTGATTGTTTTCTAAAGAATAAATAAACAATACATACTTTCTTTACACAAAAAAATGAATATTATGTAGAATAGGTAAGTGAGATTTCCTTCTAGCCTTGATTTTCCACATTACAAATATGGAGAGTAGTTTTACTTTCTAGCACATTGCATTATCAGCTTCTCACATAAAGATTCTGCTTTGGCATGGATTGTATGCTGGCTGATTTAGAGTTTCCTTTATTAGCCCCCCGCAAGCTAGTGAGTGGTAACTTGTGCACTCCTAGCTTGAATCGAAAGACTTGGAATGAAGTCTTAGGGAGTGCCTTTGTGAATATATCAGCTACTTGTAAGGACAATGGAAGGAAATGAGTAATCAAAACTCCACTTGCAACTTTTTCCTGAAAAAAATGACAGTCCAACTCAATATGCTTGGAACATGCATGGAAGACAAGATTTACTGTCATGTGAAGGGCACTGAGATTATCACATAGCACTTGAGGAGGTTCACGTAGTTGAATGTCAATATCATGGAGAAGGAAAGTAACCCAATTTAGTTCTGTGGCACTAGACGCAAGGGATCGATATTCGGCCTTAGCACTTGATCTAAAAACTATATGATGTCGCTTTGAGGACCATGAGATACAATTGGCTCCTAAAAAAACACAATACCTAGATGTGCTTCTTCTTGTGTTTGTGCATCCCGCCCAATCAACATCACAAAAACCAGTGAGACGAAGCGAACTTTGCTTGAAAAACATGATGCCATGCTCCATTGTTCCTTTCAAATATCTAAGGATGCGTTTAACAACTCGTAAGTTAGCTTTAGTGGGTGCTTGGAAATGTTGGCAGGCCTTGTTTACTGCATGCACAATATCAGGCCTTGTGAAAGTTAAATATTGGAAGGATCCAACGAGTTGCCTATATCGTGTAGGATCAATAGGTTGTTCATTAGAAGGTATGATGATGGACTTAAGAGCCATGGGTGTGTTGATATGAGTGCACTCCATCATTTTTATGTGCTCTAGGAGATCTCTAGTGTACTTTGTTTAAGAAACAAACAACCCATTAGGAAGATATTTAACCTCCAATCCCAAAAAAATAATGCAAAGATCCTAAGTCCTTGAGAGAAATTCACTACTCAGGGTGCTAATGAGGTCACTAATGTAGACCCTCCATTTTGTCCTACTAGCACATGTTCTATCACGTGTCCATTTGATACTTTACAATAATTCTCTAATTACCCATTGGGCACCACCTTAGGCCCACTTTGGCACCCTAGGCCCATTTAGATGCACTTGGCCCATTAGGTACACTCCTAGGTCACTTGACACGTTTCCCAGGCCCTGCAGTTTAAGGCCATAAAGAGAGCGATTCAATTTGCAAACATGATTCGGAAAGTCCTCGTTTATAAATCCTGGAGGTTGTTCCATGAATACTTCTTCCTTTAAAAACCATGTAGGAAGGCATTCTTGACATCCAATTGCCTCATTGTCCACCCCAAAGTTACTGCTAGTGAAAGAACCAATCTGATTGTAGTATACTTTATAACTATGTTGAAGGTCTTTCCAAAGTCCAAACCCGGTATTTGAGAAAAACCTCAAGCAACAAATCGTGCTTTGTATCTATCTATGGTTCCATCTTCTTTCAAATTTATTTTAAACACCCATTTAGAACCCACAATAATTGCAATTGGAGGCCTAGGAACCAAATCCCATGTTCGATTTTGGATTAAAGCCTTGATTTCCTCTTGCATTGCTTTGAACCAATGGGGACTTTTCAATGTCGTACGATATGTTTTTGGCTCACTAATATCACTTCTTGTGGCAGCAAAAGTAACCATTTAAGACTTTAAACTAGGATCATTCTTAAGTTTACTTCTCTGGTGATCATATGAGTTCCTTTGTTATTTGTGTGTTGGCCCTAAGGAGAAGAGATGTCAACACCAATTTGCTTGCTAATATCAAGAACTTCATCATCAGCACTGTGATTGGTTGATTTGTTTTGCAGAGATGGACCAACATGCTCATTTTTCTATCATTTTTAAGGAAAAGAGAGATCAACTACTAGGTGCTTACTGATATTAGGAAAATTACTAACATTTGCAGGCTTACAGCTACTAGTAGACTCAATCTAGGAGAGTGTTCCAGTAGTAGTAGCAGTGTTGGAATTGTGGCCACAAGCACCAAGAGCAACATCAGTGGGAGTTTCAGTAGTAATGACGGTATTGTGGTCATTTGTACTAGCAGCAACAATGGAAATTTCAGTAGCAACAGTAGTGGGAGTTCCAATCGGATTAACACATGATTCTTCTTTCAACACTAAACTGGTTTCTTTGCTTAGTAGTGCATGGGTAGTGGTTGCACTTCTTAGAGTTGCTTGATTGGTTAGCAGTGTTCTCCTTCCAAGACTTAGTTTGGTGATCTATTTTTGAAGTCTCACAAGAAGCATCTGAAATTGAGAATGATACCATTTCTATAGGAATCTGTAAATGATTTTCCTTAACAAGAGAGTTAGCATAAGGAAAACAATTTTCATTGAAAATGACATGACGAGATATGTAAACTCTTTTAGTTGAAGGATGCAAGTGTGGACCCGCATTTCTCACGTGCGCCCCCACTCGATCGGCGAGACTCGCTTTTAATTTGTGAAAAAATATTTAGTTTTGGAAAAGTTGGAGCCGCCACTTATTTTATTTTTATTTTAAAGGGAAAATAAAACAAGAAAGAAAAACCCTAAAATGTGACTCCATAATTTTTGGAAAAGCATGTCTTTGAAAAACCCGAGTCTAGGTAGGGGGATCAGGTTACCTATCAAGGAAGGTACCTTTAAAAGGTAGCACCCTTCTAAGCCCTATAGAGGTCTCTACTAACTAAGTTGAGGGAAATGTGGCAATTAATCGATTAATTATAGATACCTAAGTAAGCTTGGTGATTTAAAAAAATAACATGTTAACAAGAAAATCAACCACAATCATATAGAAGATTTAGGGTACATACCTGAACCACTTCTTAAGCGCTATCATGAAACATCAATTGTTAGTTTAGATAATATATCACTCAGCATGCATTTTATCATGAATATTCAAATGATGTAACAAATATCAAAACATGCCAAGCATTCTCAAACATAGGTATAATTCACAATGATAATTATATTTACAGAATTTAGAAGGTAGGTGACAGGGGACGTACCGGATAACATAGATAACTTATAACGTGCTTCCTCAAGTCTTAAGGGGTTAGATAATAAATAATAAACTACAAAAATCTTATCATTCTTGTTATCTAATTAGCAAAGCAAAAATAATCAAAGTATACGGAATCATCAATTTTCGCACACATCTAGTATATAATTCCTAAAAAAATAGATATGATTTCAATAAATGGCAAGGGTGACAGTAAAGATGTATTTTAAAAAGATGATTTTATGTAGGGGTTTCACCAATTCCCCAATTTATATACACAAATATAGCTTGGAATTAAATGTTATTATTTTCGTAAAAATAAAAAATAAATAAAATAAAAAATTCATGAGTATTAAAAAAACATTTATTCGATAGTTTTAATGAATTGTATTTATAAAAGGAAGTTTTGATTTACTTAAATAAGAAGGCTTTAATTTCATGCAAAGAAAATATTTTTTTAAAAAAGTTTGTTCACAAGAAAATAAATGTTATCACTTTTATAAAGGAAATATTTCATAAGTATTAAAAATAATAATAATAATAACAATAATTGATTCCATAGTTTTAATGAATTTTATTTATAAAAAAAAAAAAGCTTTAATTTATTTAAATAAAAAGACTTTAATTCCATGCAAAGGAAATGTTTTTAAAAAGTTCATTCACAAGAAAATAAATGTAATTATCACTTTTATAAAGGAAATATTTCATGAGGATAATAATAATAATAGTAATAATTGAGTCCATAGTTTTAATTAATCTTATAAAAGGAAGTTTCAATTTACTTAAATAAAAAAGGCTTTAATTCCATGCAAAGAAAAAAAAAATTTTAAAAAGTTTATTCATAAGAAAATAAATGTTATCACTTTTATAAAGGAAATATTTTATGAGTATTAATAATAACAATAATAATAATAATAATTGATTCCATAGTTTTAATGAATTTTATAAAAGGAAGTTTTAATTTATTTTTTAAAAAAAATACTTTAATTCCATGTAAAGAAAATGCTTTCAAAAAATTCATTTACCAAAAAGGGAAAGAAAAAAAAATTAATTAATTAATAATGGTAATAATAATAAAACCTCATAAAAAATATATTTGACAATTTAAAAATATATATATTTTTTTTATGTAAGAATATCTTTTATAATTTAAATTTTTCTTTAATAATTTTTTTTAACTTTATTTTATTTACAAGAGGATGATTTCCACAACTCTTTATTTAGAAAGCACAAATTTTTTTTTAAATTATTTTTTTAAAACATAATAAATTTTTTTTAAATAAGATAAACAATTATTTTATATTTTAATCCAAGAGAACAAAAAAATGTTTAAAATAATTTAAATATTACAACTTTTTATTTTTTATTTTTGAACAAATCTATCATAAAAATTATCAAAACACTTAAAAGTTCAAACTTTTTCATCATCATCAGGAATTATCCCAAAACTAAAAATTAAGCACAATATAAATTTTCATTAATATCCAAATTATTGAAAACTAAAAAAAAACTTGCAAAATATTTCAACTTTTCATTAACATCACAAAAGTATCCAAAACGAATAAAACATCTAATTTTTAAACTATCATCCCAAATCATCCAAGACAAATGCCTACAAAAAGTAACATGAGATTAGCAATAATAATAATAATGATAACTAAAATAAAATAAACAAAATAAATTCAAAAACCAAAAAAAAACTAAAAATCCTAACTTGATTTATACTTTATTCAAACAATCATCAGGAATTATCCAAAAGCTAAAAAATAAGCACAATATAACTTTTCATTAATATCCAAATTATTGAAAACTAAAAAAAAATTGCAAAATATTTCAACTTTTCATTAACATCACAAAATTATTTAAAACAAATAAAACATCTAATTTTTAAACTATCATCCCGAATCATCCAAGACAAATGCCTACAAAAAGTAACATGAAATTAGCAATAATAATACTGATAACTAAAATAAAATAAATAAAATAAATTCAAAAACCAAAAAAAACTAAAAATCCTAACTTGATTTATATTTTGTTCAAACAATCATTAACACATCTCATATAAATACATTAAATCCAATAAAACACTCACCGGAAGACATTAAATCCTATTATAACCGTCCATGATTTCATTCCCTTTCCTTTAACAAATAAATAAAAACATGCCAATAGCATCATTCATATCAGAACTGACCATATATTCACATTCATTTGCATTTTAAATCTAGCAAAACGAAGTTAAAGAACACTAACCTTGCTTGCAGCTACCCTCTTTCACGATTGTGTCACTTTTTCTTCTCAGTCTAGTTGTGTCTGCTTCTTCGATCTGGCTCGCGTGTTCCTTCACCACAAAGAGTCCCTGAATCAGCCTATGCGTCCTCTAGAAGTTCCACCCGGAAACGTGATCTCCATGTCTACAATTTTCTTCTGAATCTCATTCAAAAAATCAACCAAAAATTCTCCCAGAGCTCTCTTTTCTCTCTCCCTAAGACGTCCCCCCTCTCTCTTCAGGCCCTCCCCTCTCTCTTCAGGCCCTCTCCTCTAAAAAAAATTCTCTTTTTCTCCTCCTCATTTTTCTTTCTCATATTCTCCAAAAAAAAAAACCTAAATCCCCTTCATCACGCCTCTCCTCCCTTTTTTGCATGTGAGTTGACTTTTCTTTCCTTCTCTGAATTCCCCCTACTCTCTTTCTTGCAAAATACAGTCTGTCTATTCAATATGCCACCTCAATTCTTCCTAAAATATATCATCTCTTTTCCTCTTCCGTTTAAAATATGCTTTGACCCAAAACACTACTGAATCCTCCTTCCATCATCACGTGATTCTTTTTCCAAAAGACAAATTACATTACCTTCTTTGCTGCTCATCATTTCTTTTTTCATACATAAGCTGAATCTTCCCCATAACATGGCTCCATTCATTTTTTCCATATGTCTACTCTTGGAACCAATATGGTAGCTACCCACTCCAAGCTTCACATCATAGGCACTTTCTTATCTTTCTATTGGTGGACTTCCTACCAAATTTCAAAGTTAATAATAATAATAATAATGAAAACTTTTAAACAAAATTATTAAATTAAACTAAATAAGTAAAGACAAGTATTAGGGAAAAGTGATAAAATAATAGGAAAATAAAGTAAATGAAGAAATATACAAAATAATAAATAAAATAAAATAAACAAAAATATAAGGGTAAAAAAAAAAGTCAATCAATGTGATTTTACAAAAAACGAGTCTTGCAAGTCATACAAGCCATGCAACCATGCAAACCATGCCCATGCAAAAAATGATCTAAATGGGCCTAAGGTGCCTAAATGGACCTAGAATGCCTAAATTGGCCTAAGGTGCCTAAATGGGCCTAAGGTGCCTAAATGGGCCTAGGGTGCCTAAGTGGGCTTAGGATGATGCCAAATGGGCTAGGTGCGTCTAATGGGCTTAGGGTGTACTAAGTGGGCCTAGGGTACCTAAATGGGCCTAAGGTGCCTAAATGGGCCTAGGGTGCCTAAATGGGCCTAAGGTGCCTAAAAGGGCCTATGGTGCCTAAATTGACTTAAGGTGCCTAAGTGGGCCTAAAGCGCCTAAATCGTCCTAGGGTGCCTAAGTGGGCTTAGGGTGGTGCTTAAGTAGGTCTAAGGTGCCTAGGGTGTATCTAAGTGAACCTAAAGTGCCTAAGTGGGCTTAGGGTGACACCAAATGGGCTAGGTGCGTCTAATGGGCTTAGGGTGTACTAAGTGGGCCTAGGGTGCCTAAATGGGCCTAAAGTGATGCCTAATGGGCCAAGTGTACCTAAATGGGCCTAAAGTAATCTAAGTGGGCCTAGAGTGACTAAGTGAGCCTAAAGTGTCTAAATGGGCCTAAAGTGATGCCTAATGGGCCAAGTGTACCTAAATGGGCCTAGGGTACCTAAATGGGCCTAAAGTAATCTAAATGGGCCTAGGGTGACTAAGTGAGCATAAAGTGGCTAAATGGGCCTAGGGTAACTAAGTGGGCCTAAAGTGTCTAAATGGGCCTAAAGTGATGCCTAATGGGCCAAGTGTACCTAAATGGGCCTAGGGTGGCTAAATGGGCCTAAAGTGATCTAAGTGGGCCTAGGGTAACTAAGTGGGCCTAGGGTTACCTAAATGGGCCTAGGGTGCCTAAAAGCTATCCTAAAAAAAAGCAAGAAAAGCCTAAGTCTAAGTTAGGGCTGCCAAGGGTCACAATAAGGGGTCAGATAATCCCTCAACCAAAGTCTCCGAGGTGGCTTAGAAAAGATAGGCTACACGAGTATTAATGGGCCACCAAGGAATTGTTATAAATGACATGTGCGAGGAAGACAAAATAGAGGGTCTACAGCAAGCATCTATAACCCTTGTGTAGAGAGCTATATCCAATAAAAACACATGGATATGTCTTAGGTGAGAATTTATTCTTCTCGTAGTCTCTAAGGTATGGAAAACACTGACAACCAAAAATTCTCAAGCTCTTATATTTTGGATATTGTTTGAAGAGCATAAAGAATGGACTCTCCATTTTCAACACCGTGGAAGGCAGCCGATTAATGAGGTATAGGGCAATAAGGAATGTGTCTACCCATAAACACAATGGTAGTTTGGCATTGAAAAGCATTGTTCGACCCATTTCAACAATGTGTCTATGTTTTCTCTCTCCCCATTTTGTTCTGGAGTTCCTAGGCATGAGACTTGTTGCAAAATTCCACACTTGCTCAAGTGATTTTGAAATTTAATTGATTGAAACTCACCTCCACCATCACTTTGGAAGATTTTTATCGGTCTTTCAAGTTGATTCTCAACCAGATTTTGAAACTTCAAAAATCATTCAAAGAAATCCGATTTTCTTCTCAATGGATAAAGCCATGTATAGTGAGTATGATCATCAATAATGACAACATAATACTTGTATCCTTGAGTTGAATTACTTGGTGCAGGTTCCCATAAGTCACAATGAATTTTGTCAAGAGGATTGCTGGAAATTTTATTTCTTAAGCCAAAAGGAAGTTTATAGCTTTTTCCTAACTAATAACTAACACATACTGTTATTGATTTCATCCAACTAGATACTTCAATGAAATTCTTATCTTGTAGAAGCTTTATAGATTTTGTTTGCGGATGCCCCATGCGTTGATGCCACACTTCTGATGATGCCTTGCTAGACCAAATAATTGTCATGGCTTGAATCACATTTTCCTCCAATGCATAGAGACCTTCCTTCTTAGTTCCTCTGGCTAGCACTTGCTGAAGTTGATCCTTAATGACAAAACCAATTGATGAGAATTCTATGGAGCATGGGTTATCAGAGGTAAGTTGTCTAATGGATAACAATTTTATTTAATTTTTGGAACAACCAATAATTTTTTAAGCTTTAGATCTCTATGTTTAGTTTTTAGTCTGGCTTCACCAATATGTGAGATTCTTAAAGCTTCTCCATTTCCAACAAAAATTGCATCATTCCCTTTGTATGGAATTACTTGGGCTATATGGTTGTTGTTCCCGAGTCCACATAAAAATTAGGATCCTTCTCTTCTTCATTTAGAGCCATAGTAGCTAAAGCTTAAGGAATCTCTTCTGATTGATACGAATAGTCAAATCTGTTCCAACAATCCAAAGTTGAATGTTAGCTTTATTACAAATTTGCAAATAAGAGTACCTTTGGATTTTTGGAGTTTCTGTTGTGGTAGAAGCTGGTTGTTGAAGCTATTTCTTGGATTTTTGGTGTTGGGATGAACATTCTGCCTTTGGTCACTGGTAGCATTGTGATTGAATCTTCTTGCTAGAGTGAAGCCACGACCTTTAGAAAGAAATCTTCCTCTTCGGTTTCTTCATCTTCCTTATTAGGTAAAATAGGCTTGTTCATGGTTTATTGACTCCTTGTTCTCTTCATTATCTGTCATAATCATTTGTTCATGCCCTTGTAGAGCCAAAACAAAGTGATTGTAAGAGGGATACGGTGGCTTTGATAACATGGCCACCCAAAAATCCATGTATTTAGTTCTGAGACCTTAAGCTAGTTGAAAAACTTTGTCTAGGTCACTTACTGGTTTTCTAACTGCAACTAATGCATCACAAATGCCTTTGAACTCCCTTAGATATTCATTAAGGGACCTTGTGCCTTTCTTCAAGCCTCGGATTCTATTGGTCAATTGCACCTCCTTCTCTTTGGTCATTGGAAAGAGTTTTTCTTCTAAAGAGTTCCAAACATTAAAGGCAGTCTCTATTCCATCCAACAAAAGCATCACTTCTTCTGTCATGAGTCCAAGAAGCCAAGAGGTAAGTAGACCATCATTGTGAGACCATGTCTCTATTGACTAATCATAGGTCTTCTTTGTTTCAGTACCCATTGTCTCCTCTGATGCGTGTCTATTTTCAGAGAGATGATGGACTAATCCAAGGCTTCGCACAAGAGGAAGAACTTAGTACCACAAAGGGAGATTGGACATATTCAGTTTGATGGAGACGAGGCTTGAGCATTGATGAAAATCCTAAATGCTAAGAACATTTTCTGGGGTTTCCATTTAAGCTTTGGATTGTTTTAGGTTAACTCACTCTGATGCCATGAAGAACAGAAACTATTTTTGAAAGGTTGAATTTTCACCACACTTTACTGATTGTTTTCTAAAGAATAAATAAACGATACCTACTTTCTTTACACAGAAAAGGAAATATTATACAGAATAGGTAAGTGAGATTTCCTTCCAACCTTGATTTTCCACATTACAAATATGGAGAGTAGTTTTCCTTTCTAGCAGATTGCATTATCAGCTTCTCACGTAAAGATTCTGCTTTGGCATGGATTGTATGCTGGTTGAGTTGGAGTTTCCTTTATCAGTAAGGCTATTAGTTAGAGAAGTGTGAACAAATCCTACATTGTTGACTCCACTATGGAAGTCAAGTATGTTGCTACATTTGAAGTATCAAAGGAAGTTGTTTGGCTTAGGAAGTTCCTCAAGGGTCATGGACTATCAACTTTGAGAGAAAATTGAGTTGGTGTAAAATTCTTTAATGGCTTTTACCTATGGATGAGACCTTGAGATGGTCATGTATTCCTTACAGATTAGGTCATTCCCAAATATGGCAACAAATATTCTTGATATAGGCTCTATGATTCTCATAGATTTAAAACAAGGTGTTTCCATGGGTAATCCTAAGGACATGTGATTAAGGAAATTGTGGTCATAGTAATTCTTTGATTAAAATTTGACATATACTCTTAAAGAGGTAAATTTGACATATCTACTTAGCTTCAAATGAAATATCTGGGAAAGGTATAATATATTCTTAGGATTGAGGTCCTTCAAGATTGCAACAATAGACAAATTATACCATCTCAAGCCACCTATATTGAAAAGCTTATGGTCAAGTATGCCATGTAGGATTCTTAGAAGGGACAATTACCCTTCAGGCATGAAATACCTCTTTCTCAAGATTAATGTCCTAAGACATCTGAGGAGAAAGATCATATAAAAGCAATACCCTATGCCTCAATATTAGGTAGCTTTATGTATATGATGTTATGTACTAGATCAGATATTTGACTTTTTGTAGGGATGGTATATAGATATCAATCCAACAGAAGACTAGATCATTGGACGACAATCAAGAATATACTCAAGTATCTTCAAAAAATAAAGGATTATAAACATGTGTATCACTGTGATGAGTTGGTACCCCTTAGGTATATGTATTCAAACTTTCAATCTAATAGAGGCTCTCATAAGTCTAACTACCTTTGTGTTTATGTTCACTTTAGGTGGTGGGGCTATAAGTTGGAGAAGTGTGAAATAATCATATATTGTTGACTCTATTATAGAAGCCTAGTATGTTGTTGCTTCTTAAGCAACAAAGGAAGTTTTTTTAGCTCAAGAAGTTCTTCATAGAATTGGGGTAGTGCCTTGGCTATATCGCCTTTACTCGTCTATGACAATAATGGGGCGGTGGCATGGTCTAAAGAACCAAGAAACCACTGAAAAGGTCAATACAAAGAGATGAAATATCACTTAATACGTGAAATAGTAATGAGAGGAGATGTTGCAATGGAGAAAATTGCTTTTGCAAAAAACTTGGTAAATCCTTTCACTAAGACTTTATCTACTAGAGTCTTTGATGGAAATAGGGATAGCATTGGTGTTAGATGTATTTCCAGCATACTTTAGGGTCAATGGGGTAGAAAATTTGTTAACTAGTGAAACTATCAGTCGAAGTTCTTAGGCATCTCAAATGGTAAACTGAAATTTCTTCTTCCGTGAGTGGGAGACTTCAATCATTGAAGTGTTGTTTCATTTGTCTTAATCATAATAATAAACTATACTGGGGTTATGTGACCTATAGAGTTTAACCCAATAGCACTTTACACCTATACCAACTAAGATAAAAAAAAAAAAAAAAAAAATTATACTTCGCATTTATGTGGATCAAACTCTAATGCGTAAAATATAGTTATAATTTTATACATTGAGACATCTTTTTGAAACAAATAACTTCTCTAATCAAGACAAAATGAAGTCGATCTTGACTTTCATATATTAGCTGAGAGGGTTGGACCATTATATATATACAAAAGCTTAACATTCTATATACAATTGCTAAAATAAGTGGTTCGATCAAAGCACCCACTATCGTACATTTATCTAAGATGTGATGAAATATATACTTAATTTTAAATCACTTATTATAAAAATTTTAATCACAAATTAATAAATTATCATGTGACCATTATCTTACAAATTAACTTCAAAGGACTATCTTTATAGAATTAATTTTCAAATTAATATTTTTGTTTCTCCGAGTATTGCCAAAGCACTCCAAACAAGGGAAATTCCTCAATCAAAATGACATTGTCTTAGATAATTATTACATAAGAACATGTATTATATGACAACCCATATGTTAAATATAATTCCTAGTCACAAGGTAGAGATCATTTTTCTTTGTCATGGTAAGATCAGGTTTCGCATCGGTATCTATATCTTCCATCTTCATGCCAGCATGCATTTCCCAGTCAAATGAGTAAAGAAGATTAGTGAGTGCAAGCTCTATTGTCACAACTCCAAATGGTATCAGCTTATAATCTTGTCCTTTGAAGTCGATACAAGTACCCAAAAATCTCTCAGGCATGAACTCTTATCTTGTCCTTTGAAGTCGAAACAGACTTGGAAATTTTTTTAATCATTCCTAAAACCTCATATTCTCGAATGGAACGAAAGGATTGGGCCCTTTTGGAGCTAAAAAGATGAAGAACACAAATCTTTCTAATTTCCCTCCAATAGGCACCATAGGAGGCAAAAGCCAAATCTAGACCATTGTAGGATAGTTTTTGCAGGGCAAGTAAGGAAGGCCTACTAGAAAATTCACGATCATGTGTTTTCATGACTTCTTCTACCGTTCTTGGAGAAGAAACCACCAGGATTGGCACAAAACTGAGGCGCAAGAACATGAGGGGGTTGTAATGTTTAGAGAGATGCCATAGGTCTCTGTGAGTGGCTGATCTCTAAAGCTGATGCAAGTTTCCATTGAAGGGAAGCCCTGGAGGACCTGGTGGAAGGAGCTTTCCCCCATTGACTCTATGTTTCCAAAGAAGAAAGAGAGGGAGATCCATAAGGAAAACAAGCAACAACAACATGGTCTGAGGAGCTACTTCGATCATGCCATACAGTGCGAGGTGAGTCTCTTAATTAAACACATTCAAGGACAAGACATGGGCTCTCTCTTTCACTAAAAGATAATACGAGGTGAGTCACTTATTTTATTATTATCATTTTTCTAGGCCTGGAATATGATGGGGTCATTTCTCTAGAAAAGATGTATTCCAAATGATGCCCCATCTGATAATACAGATGTAATCCAAACCACTTTTCACTAGAAAATTGCTATAGTTGCATGTGACATTCCCGAAGTGATTGGAACAACCTTTGCATTGGACATTCTCTTCAATATTCCTGTGTGGTGTGGTGTTCTTCTTATAGGGCTTAGTACATTGGTTCTTCTAGCATTACAACAATATGGGGTTAGGAAAATTGAATTCTTTATTGCTTTTCTCGTACTTACAATTGTTGCATGCTTCTTTGCGGAGCTTGGCTGTGCAAAGCCCAATTCTTCAGAAGCCTTGCGTGGATTCTTTGTTCCACAACTCAAAAGGAATTTACAGCTCTACTGCCACTATGAATGGACTCCAAAAACAACTGTATCAAGGATTGAAAATGGGGTGGTTTGCGTCCTCTTTGAAGCCACGTTACAACATGTAACATGCATAATATAGAATCAACCAACCTCCACAAACGATCTTTCCTACATGCACCATTCGCTCATTCTCAAGGGCAATCACACCATCCTCCTCTTTCTTTGTTTTGGTAAATGATTCCAGTTTCCTTCAAATTTCATCCTTTAAAGAGTTTCTAGATTCATAAAAAATTCATATTTCAAGAAACCACTTGCTGCTAGTTTTCATTCAACCACTAACCTTCTAGATTTAAAATTCATTTTAGAAACTTTAGAATATTTTTTAAAAAATTCCAAAACTTGCATGACTGTCCTCACTTCTTGAAATTGAATTTAAAGTTTCATTTGAGTCAGAAAGCCATTCTGGAATAGAAGATATCAATGAGTCTCTAGGAGGGCTCCGTTTTCACCTAGTTCTAGACACCTGAGATATTTTTGCAAAAATAAAATACTAGGCGACTTTTTAAATTTGATTCAATATTTTTCCTCAATTATAGGCTTCTTGAAATTCATCTTAGACACATAAAATATTAAAAAAAATATGCCTTTTCGATGGAGATATGATTTTTCAAAGTCATGTCTACTGTGCATGTTAGATTCTGGACATCTGATTAGCTTGAGTGTTTTTAAAATATTTTTTAGTACTATCTGACTCTATATTCATTTTTTATATTATAAGACACTTTGAACTATGTGTGTGATTTTTATTTTTTATTTTTTTATTTTATGTGATCATTTACAATTTTTAAAAAATTCGTTTATGCATGTCACTTTTTCTTATCTAATCTGGACTTTGTAGAACCTTTAGGTGTCTTTGTTATAATCTGTCCTTTAAATGAGTGTTTAGCTTTTGGTATGTTGATCTAGATGTATAGGAGTTGTTTCCTGAAATTTTTTGTAATTAAATTCCACTATAAGCCATTTTTTTAGAAATTGTTTTATATGCTTCCTTTATTGCATGCTGATGGTTTTATACTTTACTTGAAATTGTTATTATTTTTTAAGTCATTTGATTTATCTTAGCTCAATTTTTGGTTTTGACACTGTATATTAGACATAATGGATATGTTATACAATTTATGTTAGTCCTAACCACTCTAGCATTTTTGGAGGAATCTTATAAAATATACATGCTATCAAGGTACGCTTTCTATCCTCTAATTCCAAAATTCTATGAAAATGCATGTTATCATGATCTATATCCATGTTTGAACGCTATCCTTGATTGCCTTGATACTTGTTTGATTATCTCTAATAAAACACATGTTGAGTGATATACTATTCAAATTAACTTTGATTGTCTTATGATAGAAAGTAAGAAGCAGTTCAAGTACATACCCTAACTCTCCTTTGTGATTGCAATTTGATTTCTTATTTGACATGCTAGTATTGATAGAATCTCGAAATCACCTTAGCCTACCTAGGTATCTATAATCAACCAATTAATTGCCTCATTTCCCTCAACTAGGTCAATAGAGACCTCTTTAGGGCTTAGAGGGGTGCTACATTTTAGAGGTACCTTCCGAATAGGTAACTTGATTCCTGGACCTAGACTCGGGTTTTTCAAAGACACGTTTTTCCAAAAACTATGGAATCACTTCTTTAGGGTTTTCTTTCTTGTTTTATTTTCCCTTTAAAATAAAAATAAAATAAGTGAGGACTCCAACTTTTCCAAAACTATTTTTTCACCAATAAAAGCGAGTCTCGCTGATTGAGTGGGAATGCACATGAACAATGCGGGTCCAGACTTGGGGGACTTTAGACTATAACACGTTTAGTTACAAGTCTACAAGTGGAGTAATGAAGGTGAACAAAGGTGCTATGACAGTGATGAAAGGGCAGAAACTAGCAGGAAATATTTATAAACTGTTGGCTACCACAATTCTAGGTGGAGTTGCAACCGGAAAGTTTGAATCAGACTATACAGTTTTGTGGCATATGCGATTAGGGCATATGGGTGAGCGTAGGATGATGGAGCTTCACAAGAGAAATATGTTGAAGGGTATCAAAACATGTAAACTTGATTTCTGCAAGTAATGTGTTTTTGGGAAACAGAATAAAGTGTAGTTCAAGATAGCCACACACAAGACAAAGGGGGTTCTTAACTATGTTCATACAGACGTTTGGGGACCAGTAAGGGTAGCATCATTGGGCAGAATTATGTATTTTGTGAGTTTTATTGAAGATTACTCACGAAAGGTTTGGGTGTACTTCATGCGACACAAGTCAGAAACATTTTCCAAGTTCAAGTTGTGGAAAGCTGAAGTAGAAAACCAGATAGGGAGTATGGTAAAATGCCTCAGGTCAGATCATGGTACTGAGTATACAGATTCAAAGTTCATGGAATTGTGTGAGCAACATGGGATTAAGAGACACTTCACAGTACGCAAGACACCATAGCAGAATGGTGTAGCAAAAAGGATGAACAGAACAATAGTTGAAAGAGCTCGATGTCTTAGATTGAATGCAGGCATTGAAAAGGAATTTTGGGCAAAAGTAGTGAACATGGCATGTTACTTGATCAACAGGTCACCCAGAACAACATTAGATGGGAAAGTAGCAGAGGAGGTATGGACAGGCAGTCCGGCAGATTACTTTGGTTTGAGAGTATTTGGGTGTCCAGCCTATGTGCACATTCCTAATGAGGAGAGATCAAAGCTTGATGTGAAGTCTAGACAGTGTATCTTTCTTGAGTATCAGAAAGGGGTGAAAAGCTTCAAGCTTTGGGATCCAAAGGAAAATAAGGTGGTGATCAGTAGAGATGTGGTTTTTTATGAGAACCCATGTTACAGTGTACTCAGAAAGGAGAGAAACAGGAACTAGAAAGTTATAGTAGTAATGAGCATCTGATACAGGTGGAATTAAAGACCCATGATATAGAGGATCATGCTCGGAATGTAGGGAAGTCTAGTTCAGAATATCAGCAACATCACAGTATAGCCATAGACAGATCCAGACGCACTATTAAGCCACCTACCAGGTATGGTTTTGAAGATTTGGTTTCTTATGCCTTGATTACTATTAGCGGAGATCCTACTACCTTTTAAGAGGCTATACACAACCAAGAGAAAAGTAGATGGATGGGTGCTATGGTGGAGGAGATTCAGTCTTTGCATAAGAACCAAACATGGGATTTGGTGGAGCTTCTAGGGGGAAAGAGAGCAATATGATGTAAATGGGTGTACAAGAAGAAAGAAGCAGTTTCAGAAAAAGAGTGTGAAAAGTTCAAAGCTCATTTAGTAGTAAAGGGTTACTCATAGAGGATATGGGTTGACTATTATGAGATCTTCTCCCCCATGCTCAAACACACTTCCATTAGGACAGTGTTGGGTTTGGTAGCACATTTTGACATGCAATTGGAACAAATGGATGTAAAGACAACTTTTTCTCATGGTGATTTAGAGGAGTTGGTCTATATGGTACATCCAGAAGGGTTTATTCAACCTGGACAAGAACACTTGGTCTGTAAATTGAGGAAATCACTTTATGGATTGAAGCAGTCTCCAAGGCAGTGGTACAAGCGTTTTGACTCCTACATGATCAGGGTTAGCTATAAGAGATGTGAGTATGATTGTTGTGTTTATGTAAAGAGCCTAGATGATGATTCATCATTTATTTTTCTATTACTCTATGTGGATGACATGTTAATTGCTGCAAAAAGTATGGTTGAGGTCAATAAGTTGAAGTCCTTGTTGAGTAAGGAGTTTGACATGAAGGACTTAGGTGCAACTAAGAAGATTCTTGGAATGGAGATTCATAAGGATAGAACTTCAAGGAGATTATGGTTATCTCAGTATAGCTATGTCAAGAGAGTGTTGGAGAAGTTCAACATGGATGATGCAAAACCAGTAAGTACACCTTTGGCAAATCATTTTAGGTCGTCTACTAATCAATAACCAAAAATAGATGATGAAGTGAAAGATATGTCAAAGGTTCCATATGCAAGTGCAGTGGGATGCTTGATGTATGCTATGGTTTGTACAAAACCAGATTAGACGCATGCTGTTAGTATGGTGAGCAAGTTTCTATCAAATCCGGGAAGAATGCATTGGGATGCAATCAAGTGGATTTTTAAATACTTAAGGGGTACTACAGACTATGGCATCATGTTCATCAAACAATAGAGTGATCCTTCAGTTAGAGGATATGTTGATGCAGACTATGCACGTGACTTGGATGATAGGAGGTTTACCACAAGTTATGTATTCACACTTGGTGAGGGACCTATTTGTTAGAAGTAAATGATACAGTCTTTAGTTGCACTATCTACTACTGAGTTAGAATATATGGCAATAGCTGAGGCTACAAAGGAATCATTATGGCTTATAGGTTTGGTTAAGGAGTTGGGTATTCAACAAGGTGGAATTCGATTATATTGTGATCGAGGAAAACGTCGCGATATTTCGGCTATATATCGCCCGAAATATCGTGTATCGAAGGGTATCGACACGATATTTCTTGGAGAAATATCAGTCCAACAATATTTCGGGATAAATCTCGAGAAATCGGCGATATCTCGTGATATATCGGAGATTTTGGCGATAAATCGGCAATTTTCTCCTATATATCGCATGGTCAACACGGGTCAACGGAGTCAAACGCGCTACAGTGAAAGTCAAATGTGCTACAATGCCCCCGTTACAGTGCACCTCCCATTTTGCTTGAAATTGCTTCCGAGGGGATTTGAACCCCAAACCAAAAGGTTTGGGGTTCACACCCTTTTCCATCTAGGCTAACTCGCCCTTGTAATATAAAGTGCACCAAACATATATATACTTAAAGTCATTATATAAAGAAAATGTTAAAAGAATATTTTAAAGAGCAAATTAATTATAATTATTTTATAATTAAATGCAATTTTTTTTTTTAATTAATTACCAAAAATATAAAAATTATATAATTTTCTTCATAATGTTTTTAATATCATTAATAATTAATTAAATAATAAAAAATTATATATATCATAATTTATTTTATATTGTTTAATATAATTGAATTAAATAGATCATATTTTAATATTAATATATATTTTAAAATTAGACATATTATAATCAAATATCATAATATTATATGTAATTTAATAATAAATGTACACTTATAAATTTCATATTTTTATCGATGCATATGATAGTATTATCAAATATGATAAATCATGTTATACATATATCAAAATTTTCAATAAAATAATTTTAAAATGTCTATTATACTTCTAATTATATTATTATGATGTTTTCCTTACAATTTCATGAGTTTTTAACAATTTTAAGCTTACCGATATTTTTTTCCAAAATATCCGCCGATATATCTTCAATATATCCGATATATCCGTAAAATCGAAGTACCGATATATCCGTGATTACCGATATTTTCATCCTTGATTGTGACAGTCAAAGTGCAATTTATTTGGCAAAGAACCAGGTGTATCATGCAAGGACCAAACACATAGATGTGAGGTTTCATAAGAACAGGGAATTGGTTTCTTCTGGTGAACTGTTACTTGAGAAGGTTCACACCTTTGAGAACGTAGTAGACATGTTGACAAAGCTTGTTACCACAGAAAAGTTCAAGCATTGCTTGAACATGATTAATGTCTCCAATTGCTATATGGGAGATACCCCAACCTATTGTCCCAGGTGGAGTTATAAGCTATGTTTATTATTTCTTAAGGGGGGAGTGAATATTCGCCAAGGTGGATTTTGTTATAGTATGTGGCTTATATTTGAGTGAAAAGACATATGGAGAAAAAGGGGCAAAATGTCGTCGCTTCGGCATTTGCCATTTAGGCTTGAATTTTTTTTTTGTTGTGGGGTGAACGATAGGTTGGGGGATGCAGGGGGTAACACCCCCTGTGGTATGTTTCAGAGGTATTTTTGGAATTTTTATTCCTAAGGGTTAGTATAAATACCCTTTTATGTAACTCTAATTTTAACATAGTGAAATCCTTTTTCCCTATTCTCGTGGACATAGGCAATTAGTCGAACCACGTTAAATCTTTGTGTTCTTTTTTCTTATTTTTTTTTCTATTTTTCGCCATTAATTATTGCACGGATCCCAACAAGGAAGCCAATATTTTCATATAGGTCTCAACGATATAGATCTAACTTAAAATTCTTGGTGGTACTTTTACTAAGGGATATTTAGGTTCCTTTTTCATATGAGTACATAAGGGCATTTTGGTAAAAATATAAGGTTACCTTAGATCTTACAAATGGGCTTTCTAGATTAGGGTAATTAATTAATTAGGATGCAAATGAGCTAGATTAAGTGACCTAAGCCCATAGGAAAGCCTACATAAACCCTTTAAGGGTTAATACTTCATACTAGCTTCTATCATTCAAACTTCAAAAGGAACCCTAGCTTCCACCTCCTTCCATGCCAAGATCCAGGAAAGAGAGTCATAGAGTGGAAGAATCTTTGTTTTATAGATCTATGATGCTTCTCCTTCGGATTGGATTTGCTCTAGCTAGGAACATCCATATCATAGGTATGACCATCTCATCTCTACATCTAAAATTTTTATATGCTATTACTTCCATTGTTCATAGATCTAAAGAACCCTAGGATAGATTTGTATGTACCATAATGGTTTAAAGATTGGAATGGAGATAGCCAGGTATTCCTAACAACAGCATGGTATATTAAGCCTATGCAGTTGTTGAACAGTAGTTAGAAATTGAAAAGAAGGAAATAATTGAAATTTATGTGTTCTAAAAAATTTGTGAATAAAAAATTTCAAAAGACACATATTTACTTCTATGGATAATGAAAATGTTGTGGTTTAGCCTAATCTCACATGACTTCCAAAAGCATAAAATAAAATAGAAATCAAACCAACTTATAATATAAATAATAAATAGCAAGAGAAATAGAGATAAAAGAGGAGACACGATATTTATGAGCTTCGATAAGGATGTCTTACCCACATCCTCGGGCAAAGATGATTAATCCACTAATCTTCAAATAAAAATTATAAAATCAAATTAGAAGAGTTTTCTCCACACAAAATTGGCTAAACCAACTAAGATTGGCTAAAACCACAAAGATTAACTAAAACCACTCTAACTACATTGGCTAAAGTCATTCACTATCACTCGCCAAAGGAGTTTAATTTATTTATTGGACCTAAATATGTCTCCAAGCCTTAACAAAACCAATTCATAATCCATATGAGATAACGATTCCTAACATATAACAAATTACTGAATCATAATTCTTGTGGCACAAGGATTCTAAAAATATATCAAACGCTTAATTGAGCAAAAAACCAATAAATCTCTACCTTGGCAAAATTACTCTTCTTCTTCCAACTTTAAAAATTCAAAATATTCTCTGAGAAGTGAACTTATCATCTCCTCCAAATGTTTCAAAAATTGAAAATATTCTCTAATAAGTAAACTAACCATTATCTTCTTTATTGCACCTGGTTGGCTAATATGATTGGCTAATATGAATGTCTTTCTCTAAGTGGGAAAATGATAAAAAATTACCACCCGTCTCTGCAGGTTTGAATCTGCATACCTAGATAATGTTATTCAAGTTGCAAAGGACATCTATGGAGATTATTCAGTTGTTGAACAGGAACCTTATGAATGTAAAGTGTGAGCTGCAATAACTAAGCAAAATACACCTCTTTTACATAGTGCTTTTATTTTCTCCATATTATTTTTTATGTTTCTTCGATTTCTTTGCTATTTAAGACCCCACTTTCACTTTTCTTGGGCTTTCTTTTGGATTGCATATATGGCCCCTAGATATTAAGCATGGGAACCACTATGTGTGAATCGGGGTTTTGCATTTTTCATTTATCAGATAGTGGCCCATCTTCTTTATTTATTTTTGATTTATCAGATAGAGGCCCATCTTGTTTATTTGTTTTTTATTTATCAAATAGAGGACCATCTTGTTTATTTGTGCATCTGTTTCAATAGCCTGCTTTAACCTTCATATATGGTTCTTTTATCTCTCAGCCACTTCCATGGAAAAAGGGGCGTGGGGAGAAAACCCCGATGTTCTTTGAGACGCTCTCTACTCTTTTACTCAAACCATATCTCTAAAGAGTCCCCACACAGTTGGTGAGAATCGCATGTCATGACCCCATATTTGGCAGGGTTTGCTGAAACGCCACTTTCACATGCATCCATACTTTTTTTTTTGGATGTAATTGGCAAATTTGAAGCTGAAGAATAAATTGGACATGAAGATGGCGACTTCCAAATATTAAACCAAATCCTTGATTGATTTCTTATTAGAAAAAGCCAAAAAAACCAACGAAAGAAAACAAAAACAACTCTCAAAAGTGAAAAATGACGCCACTTTCACTTCCCTATTATGTTTCGTATCTAATGGGTAAAGCCCTTAAGAAATGATAATTATTTGAGAAGGATGCATTTTCTTCTGTCACACGCATGTGGCCATGGGGTTCCACTCTCATGCTTGTCATTTTCCTCTTGCATGTGTCTTCCTTCTCTTTCTCTTTTACTTTCCGGGAAAATAAAATTGATGGATTGGGTTTCGGTTTTGGGCACACCATGTTCCTCTTGCATGTTCTTCCCTAAATGTGATGTGATTGGAATTCATTATAGACTTCAAAACGACAAAAAAAAACTGATATGAAGGGAATGATGCCATTTTCGACTTGGAGTTAAATTGCTTTTCTAACTTTTTGTCGGGTTGTGACAATTAAAACACAATCCTTTTATGAAAAATATTTTTTTTTCTGTTTATTTAATTAATTTTCTTAACTAGATGTCATTGATTTCATAGGAAATCTCTGTTGAAAATCTAAACTAAAGAGTGAAAAATGATATCAAAATAATATAAAAAAAATTTCATAAATATATAATAAAATTTAATTGGATATGAAGATTGACTTCCAAATAAATTCTCCACTAGTAGATTATAACCAAGGTGTTTAGATCTTGAAAACTTAGCAATGAAAACAAAATTTGAAGGTATTTCAATTACTATGTCATTAGAATTCCTTGTTGCGGATTCTTTACCCAGAATCACGCTCTCATATGATTTTGTAACTTGATACTAACTTGGCTGTTTGATATACCAAGGACATGAAAAGATCATAGCAAATAAATAAGTAGATAAATAAAAAGAAGAGATGCCACTTGAAAGAAAGCCTCGTACAACCACAATGGCCTAAACTTCACATAGGTTTGAAACAACCACTATGTTTTAGCCTTTTTTTTTTTCCTTTTATTGGGCATAAATGATATGAGGTTTTAGTAATTAAGCTCAATGTGTGTTCAGCCCTTAAATTTGCATCAGTCATAATAGTGGTTATTTCCTGTGAGTAGCACCCTTCATGTAATTTTATATTGTATCTTTTTCTCCTCATGGGTTACAACCACCTTTAGGTTGTAGAGAAGGGCTAAAGTTAGAAACCTGGTTTTAACTATGAGGAGACATTCTCGTTAATAGTCATGCTCAAATACTCCTATCCATTACTACATATCTCAATTATGAGAAATGGCAAATGGCTATGTTGATGTGAGCGAATCCATATGATGCAACTAAATGGCTTCATAGCAAAGAGTCAAGAGCACTTCATGTGTAAGTTACATAACTACATTTATGGATTAAATCAAACATCTCATTAATGAAATAAGCATTTTGATTAGACAATAAAAACTCTTGATTTTGATTAAAACGAGGATGAGCCTTGTGTGTACAAGAAGATGTAGGGAAGCATGGTGGCATTTTTTGATCTTTTATATTGATGACATTTTACTCATTGGGAATGATGCAAGGTTATTATCATTAGTCAAGACTTGGTTATCCACTTAGCTTCAAATGAAATATTTGGGAGAGGTGCAATATATTCTTAGGATTGAGGTCCTTCAAGATTGCAACAATAGAAAAATTATATTATCTCAAGCCACCTATATTGAAAAGCTTATGGTCCAGTATGTCATGTAGGATTCTTAGAAGGGACAATTACCTTTTAGGCATGAAGTACCTCTTTCTCAATATTAATGTCCTAAGACATTTGAGGAGAAAGATCATATAAAAGAAATATCTTATGCCTCAATATCAGGTAGCCTTATGTATATGATGTTATGTACTAGATAAGATATTTGGCTTTTTGTAGGGATGGTATATAGATATCAGTCCAATCGAAGACTAGATCATTGGATGACAATCAAGAATATACTCAAGTATCTTCAAAAAATGAAGGATTATATACGTCTGTATCACTGTGATGAGTTGGTACCCCTTAGGTATATGTATTCAAACTTTCAATCTAACAAAGGCTCTCATAAGTCTAACTACCTTTGTGTTTATGTTCACTTTAGGTGGTGGGGCTATAAGTTGGAGAAGTGTGAAATAATCATATATTGTTGACTCTATTATAGAAGCCTAGTATGTTGTTGCTTCTAAAGCAACAAAGTTTTTTAGCTCAAGAAGTTCTTCATAGAATTGGAGTAGTGCCTTGGCTATATCGCCTTTACTCGTCTATGACAATAATGGGGCGGTGGCATGGTCTAAAGAACCAAGAAACCACTGAAAAGGTCAATACAAAGAGATGAAATATCACTTAATACGTGAAATAGTAATAAGAGGAGATGTTGCAATGGAGAAAATTGCTTTTGCAAAAAACTTGGCAAATCCTTTCACTAAGACTTTATCTACTGGAGTCTTTGATGGAAATAGGGATAACATTGGTGTTAGATGTATTTCCAGCATACTTTAGGGTCAATAGGGTAAAAATTTGTTAACTAGTGAAACTATCGGTCAAAGTTCTTAGGCATCTCAAATGGTAACCTGAAATTTCTTCTTCCGTGAGTGGGAGACTTCAATCATTGAAGTGTTGTTTAATTGGTCTTAATCACGATAATAAATTTACTACACTAGGGTTAGGTGACCTATAGAGTTTAACGCAATAGCACTTTACACCTATACCAACTAAGATAAAAAAAATAAATTATACTTCCCATTTATGCGTATCAAACTCTACTGCAGTAAAATATATACTTAATTTTAAATCACTTATTATAAAAATTTTAATCACAAATGAATAAATTATCATGTAACCATTATCTTACAATTAACTTCAAAGGACTGTCCTTATGGAATTAATTTTCAAATTAATATTTTTGTTTCTCGAGTATTACCAAAGCACTCCAAACAAGGGAAATTCCTCAATCAAAATGACATTGTCGTAGATGACTATTACTTAAGAACATGTATTATATGACTGCCCATATGTTAAATATAATTCCTAGCCACAAGGTAGAGATCATTTTTCTTTGTCATGGTAAGACCAGGTTTCGCATCGGTATCTATATCTTCCATCTTCATGCCAGCAGGCATTTCCCAGTCAAATGAGTAAAGAAGATTAGCGAGTGCAAGCTCTACTGTCACAGCTCCAAGATTCATCCCTGGGCATATTCTCCGGCCGGCCCCAAATGGTATCAGCTTATAATCTTGTCCTTTGAAGTCGATACAAGTACCCAAAAATCTCTCAGGCATGAACTCTTCTGGGTTTTCCCAGGATTCAGGAGCTCTTCCAATTGCCCATGCATTGACAAACACTAGGGTTTTGGTCGGTATCTCATATCCATCTATATTGCACTTTTGAAGTGTTTCTCGAGGGATTAGCAAGGGTGCTGCAGGATACAATCTCATGCTTTCCTTCACCAATGCCTTCATATAAGTAAGCTTTTGAATGTCATCTTCGTCCACAAAACACTTCTCCCCAACTAAAGTTCTGACTTCTTTTTGTGCTTTCTTCATCACTCTAGGGTTCTTCATCAGAGCTGTCATCGTCCAAACCACAGTAGCTGCAACTGTATCTGTTCCTGCAATAAATATGTTCTGCAAAGAAAGTTAAGAACAAAAATGTAAGTATTTATTATTTGTATTGACACTCACTTTAAAGTTGGATATTGTTTTAGATTTTATATTGCAACTTTTTCAAAAACAGTTACAGAAAATAAGAGTTTATTTTTGCAGCTTTTCAGAACATTTTCTATTTTTCAGAACAAAAAAATCATGAAAACACGTTGGGCAACAAAAAGGGGTTAAGAATAAATAAAAAAAATGAATGTTTTCAAATAACATCTCTTAATTGTTTCTAAGGACGGTTTTAAAAAAAAATTATATAAATACATAGAATAATTAAAAATAAAACACTAAACTTAAAAATTATTTTTAAAAATATTAAAAATAGATTAAAAGTATTTTAGGTTTCCAAATTGAATTTTATTTTATACAACATCATAAAATAGTTTTCAAAAATTGTTCTCAAAAACTTTTTCTTTTTTTTTTTTTATAAAAAAAGTTACCAAAGAGGCCCTAACTTTTTGGAATAATTTTTAAAAATATATAGTTAATAGTTATTTTCAGGAGCAAAATTCTATTAAAATCTCAATATGAAAAACAGTTTTTTTTTTTTAATTGATTTTCCGTGAAGACATTGTACACACTTATATGGGTTACAAAAGTTTTGGTCCATTCTTAGTGTTTCTAATTCTTTCTCAAAATACCAAAAAAAATCAATAAATAAGCATGAAAATTTTCTCAAAAACTTGTTTAAATAAAAATTTTGCCAAACTTCTTTAAAAATTAAAAGATTAATTTCTTTTGAAAGAATAAAAAATTATTTTCAAGGGCAGTATCCGAAAGGAAAAATAGATTACCATGAGCACTGCTTTAATGTGATTCCAAGATAGATCAACTGTGAACAAACGATCCTTGTGTAGTTTAAGTAAGATGTCTACAATATCTTCTTGCTCTGGCTTCGGCCTACTTGGATGGAGGTGCTCATCAATGATTTCTTGGTAAAATGAATCCGACTCCTTGAAAATTTTCTCAAGCTGAGAAGTCATGCCCGAGAGTTTATCAACCCAGCCCATTAGAGGAAAATAGTCTGAGAAATAGAAGCCTACCAACGAGGTCTGAACTTCATCTAGGAGCCTGTGAAATCTGCTTCTCTCACATCCCTCGTCATCGTAACTCTTACCAAAAGAAACCCTACAGATTATGGCATTTGTGAGAGAAGGTAATATCTCACTCAAGTTGGTAAGTTTGGAAGCAGAAACAGACTTGGAAATATTTTTAATCACTCCTAAAACCACATTTTCTCGAATGGGACGAAAGGATTGGGCCCTTTTGGAGCTAAAAAGATGAAGAACACAAATCTTTCTAATTTCCCTCCAGTAGGCACCGTAGGAGGCAAAAGCCAAATCTAGACCATTGTAGGATAGTTTTTGCAGGGCAAGTAAGGAAGGCCTACTAGAAAATTCACGATCATGTGTTTTCATGACTTCTTCTGCCGTTCTTGGAGAAGAAACCACCAGGATTGGCACAAAACCGAGGCGCAAGAACATGAGGGGGCCGTATTGTTTAGAGAGATGCCATAGGTATCTGTGAGTGGCTGATCTCTCAAGCTGATGCAAGTTTCCAATGAAGGGAAGCCCTGGAGGACCTGGTGGAAGGAGCTTTCCCCCATTGACTTTGTGTTTCCAAAGAAGAAAGAGAGGAAGAACCATAAGGAAAACAAGCAACAGCAACATGGTCTGAGGAGCTACTTCGATCATGCCATATGGTGCGAGGTGAGTCTCTTAATTAAACACATTCAAGGACAAGATGGGGTCATTTCTCTAGAAAGGATGTATTCCAAACGATGCCCCATCTGATAATACAGATGTAATCCAAACCATTTGTCACTAAAAGATAATCCATGACCCAAGTGATTGAATTGACTAGACAACGAATTATCTTGTGCTTGACAGGTAAGAATAACAACTGAAATTAATAGAGGTGAATGTAATAATTAAAATACAATAAATAAAAAGTGATGAAATTAATTTTTATTTTCATTCTACAATATAATATTTCAATTTAATAACTTAAAGTGACTTTAAAATTTAAATTATTAAATAAATTAAATATATTTGATAAAATAACTTAATAGTATGAATTAAAGTTAAAAACAATTTTAAGTCATAAGTAAATACAATTAACTTATTCTTAAATCCATATTTTCATTTTATCTTTTAATTCATATTTGTCATAATTATTTTCAGGATCCCTTTTGCTACTTCACAACCTCTATTATTACTTGACCTTCTTTACCTTAATTATAATTTAATTAGAATAAATTTTAAATTAATATCATCAAATACTTTAATACTTAAAACAATAATTAATTAGTAAGTTTAAAATTAACAACTTAATGATAATTTAATTTAAAGTCAACTTAAGTTATTAAATAATAAGTATTAGGTTTTACCATACTAAGTACGGTTATTTTCAAGTAAAACTAGCGATGGAAGCGATATTTTATGCTTTAGTTTTCTCATGTAATTGTATTAGTGATATTTTTGTATTTAAAAGAAATTAGTTACCTGCTAAATTATGTAAAATTATATAACAATTTATAAAGAAAAATGTTACTCTTTTCTTGTTATTGATAAGAGTAACTGATAAAAAATTTAGGGGCATGTTTGGATTGAATTGAAAATGAATTGATGGTGTGTTTTCTGTTATATTCTCATTAAATCACTTGGCTGTTCACTTTGCCAATTATTGGAGAGGATATGCATGATGTAATTAACAAGGTTGTCTTAATAAAAGAGAGAAGATAAAGTGAGATATTTTTTGTCCTAATAACTACCCGTTATCTTTATCCCCTTCTGATTTTCTCTCTAACACTTCCCCATCTTGGTTAAAAGATGAAAAAAAGAGGCAGAAAATAAGACTTTTAAGAGTAATCTTTTAAGGTAAGCATTTAATCTATAAATTTAATATTTCAATTTCAATTTATAGGTTATGTAAAATAAATAACCTTGAATCTTTTAGACATTCTTTTGAAAAGATTCGAATTTATTTATTTTTTTTAAATGATATATTGTAAAGTGTGATTAAAGGGTCAAAGCTTAACCCTAATTGATATTCATCCACGTAAATATATAGTACATCAAGCAAACCTAATTAAGGGAAAACCGTGAGTTTAGGAAACAATCCTAAACAATAGCAACTACTTTCCTAGAATACTTTCCTAGAATATATCATAATATCTCAACACCCTCCCTCAAGTTGGAGCATGAGGTTCAAAAATGCCCAACTTGGCAAGAAGATAATCAAATTGTTTCTTTCCAAGAGCCTTTATAAAAATATCTCCAATTGTGTAACAAAGAGGGAACATATGACGGAGCAATCAAACCATCTCATTATCGCATCCCCGGACAAAGTGACAATCAACCTCAATGTGTTTGGTGCGTTCATGAAATACTGGATTTTTGGCCATATGAAGGGCTGACTGACTATCACAAAAGAGCTTGATTGCCTTTGGGTGGTGCACACCCAGGCTCAGAAGCAACCCCTTCAACCATTTGAGCTCACAAGTAACTGCTGCCATAGCTCGGTATTCCGCTTCTGCAGACGAGCGGGAAACTGTGTGTTGCTTCTTTGTCTTCCAAGAAATAGGAGATTGCCCAAGAAACACAAGCCATCCGGACAAAGAGCGTCTAGTGACTGGACATGCTGCCCAATCAGAATCACACCAACCCTGCAGGGACAGATCACTATCTGCACGTAACAAGATACCCTGACCCGGAGTACCTTTCAAATAACGAACGACTCTCAAAGCCGCCTCCCAATGCTCAATTCTAGGCTCATGCATAAATTGAGATAATATATGAACCGAGTAGGCCAAATCTGGACGGGTCACTGCCAGATAAATGAGTCGACCTACTAATCTGCGATAGGACTCAGGGTTCGACAAGAGCTCCCCATTTGCGAGTCCTAATCTGTGATTTTGCTCGATCGGGAAGCCACACGGCTTGGCTCCCGATGCATCCGGCCTCCGATACAATGTCAAGTGTGTACTTGCGTTGACACAAGAACAAACCAGCCGAACTCCCTGCCACCTCGATTCCGAGGAAATACTTCAAAACACCAAGATCTTTCATCTTAAAACAATCACCGAGATAGGCTTTAAAGGTCTTAAGAGCAACTGGAATCGTTCCCGAGAGATAATAAGATCGTCGACATACACTAGCACATTTATTTGAACATTGCCCGTAGTGTAAGTAAAAAGAGAATAATCGAGTAGGATTGTAAGAAACCATATCCTTTAAGAGCCGTGACCAACTTGGCAAACCAACATCTCGGAGCCTAGTTTCAACCCATAAAGTGATTTCCGTAACTCCGCAAACCAAGTTCGGATCGGAACGCTCAAATCCCGGGGTAGCTTCATATACACTTCCTCCTCAAGATCTCCATGCAAAAAAGGTATTGTGAACATCCATCTGATGAAGTTCCCAATTTTTCGAAGCCGCAATAGCCAAGAAAGCACGCACCGTAGTCATTTTGGCAACTGGAGAAAATGTCTCATGATAATCAATACCGGCTTCTTGATGATTCCCCAAAACTACTAATCTAGATTTGAGCCTTTCAATATCACCGTTTGAGAAGTACTTGGTTCTGTAAACCCACTGACTTCCCAAAGCACGCTTACCCTTTGGAAGAGGTTCAAGAGTCCACGTACCATTTTCCTCCAAAGCCCGAATCTCCTCATGCATTGACTTTTGCCAACCGACATCTTTCATAGCCTCTTTAAATGACTTAGGATCATTGCTCGAAATAATAGTTGCAAGAAACTTTCGATAATGTACAGAAAAATTGTCACAATTTATATAATGTGCTATGGGATAAGGAGTACTTGAGGGATGCTGTGGAGACGGAGTGGCGGGAGATGGACTTTCAGCAACCACCGTATGAGTAACAAAATCTCGTAATAGAACCGAAGGAAATTTATCCCTCATTCCCTTTCCCATAGGAGCAGATCGCCCATTGCTTGAATTGTCAAGCCCAAGTGAATCAAGCCCAACAAAGTGGGAACAACTTCCGCCCAGTGTGAAAGAGGCGCTGAAGAAGCCTCGGGATTTTGTGTTTGGGCTTGTGGGTTAGGCAAATCAGCATCATCATCGACAAAATCAGCAAAATCACTATCAATTTCAACATTTGCCGTAGGCACAATGTTTTCCGAATAATATTCACAAGACCAGGTTACCAAACGGAAAAACATCCTCAAAAAACTTGACATCACGAGAAACAAATAATTCCTTGGTGTCCAAATCAAACAACTTCCACCCCTTCTTTCCAAACGGGTAACCCAAAAACACACATTTTCTACTTCTACTTGCAAATTTGTCACCTTTGGATTTTTGATCATGAGCAAAACTAAGACAACCAAAGGTGTGAATTGCCGCATATGAAGGAGGGGTGCCAAATAGGATTTCAAATGGTGTTTTATTGTGTAACAAAGGAGAGGGAGTGCGGTTTATTAAGTGAGCAGCGACAAGAACACTTTCGCCCCAAAAATAAATAGGCAAATTTGCTTGAAAGCGTAATGCCCTCCCCACATTTAAAATATGCTTGTGTTTTCTCTCAACCCTCTCATTTTGTTGCGGAGTTCCCACACAAGAAGTTTGGAATAAAATACCAGTTGCAGAAAAATAGTCAAGTAGGCATTTAAATTCCGTACCATTATCACTTTGAACAACTTTCACTGTTTGAGAAAATTGTCGATCTACCATTGCAATAAAAGACATAAACATCCGAAAAACTTCTGTTTTGTCGACCAACAAATAAATCCACACAGCTCTTGAGAAATCATCAACAATAGTTAAAAAATAACGAGCTCCACAAGAAGAGACATGTTTATAAGAGCCCCACAAATCACAATGTATTTTCTCAAAAATTCTAGTTGCCTTATTGTCACTTAAAGGAAATTTGTCTCTAGGATGCTTAGCACGAAAACATATTTCACAAGCTTTGTTTAAACTACCCTTAAGATTGCTAACTGGAGGAAGTAACTTCACTACTTTCTCTGAAGGATGTCCCATCCTTTTGTGCCACAACTCCAAAGTGGATGCTGCGTTGTGGACAGAAACATGTTGTACCGAATCACCTTCAGCTCCACCGAAGTAGTAAAGTCCATCTCGCCTAACTCCCGTTCCAATCAGCTCCCTGGTGTGGTCCTGTATAGCACACATATAAGAGTTAAATTGGACAATACAATGTAAGTCATCAGTCAATTGTGAAACCGAAAGTAAATTGCAATTGAGTTTCGGCACATAAAGAACGTTTTGAAGAGTGATGTTATTCGACAAACGAATGGAACCAAATTGGGTCGCAACAACAGATTCACCATTAGGAAGGCCAACCGGACACTCAAACAACGCTATAGTATCAAATAACCAAGATAAATCACCGGTCACGTGATGAGTTGCCCCGGTGTCAATGATCCATGACTTCGTGTCAAACTTACCATTCAACCTGTCATCCGGAACTTGAGCATTACCAATTAAGCCCGCAAGAGCTTTCCATTGTTTGGGCAAAAAAGGTGAATTCATCTCCCTTTTAGGTGGCGGCAATGGTGGTTGTTCATCGTCGCCGCCATTGTTTTATTGTGTGTGCATGTCAGCGCTCTGATACCATGTAAAGTGTGATTAAAGGGTCAAAGCTTAACCCTAATTGATATTCATCCACGTAAATATATAGTACATCAAGCAAACCTAATTAAGGGAAAACCGTGAGTTTAGGAAACAATCCTAAACAATAGCAACTACTTTCCTAGAATACTTTCCTAGAATATATCATAATATCTCAATCGTGAGTTTAGGAAACAATCCTAAACAATAGCAACTACTTTCCTAGAATACTTTCCTAGAATATATCATAATATCTCAACATATATTGATAGATTGATCTATTCATGGAGACAAGCAAAAAAAAATTGTTTATGTCTAGGTTAGTGGAAAAAAATTCTATTGGACAATAAGAGGAAAGAGTACAAACTTGAATGTCTGATTGATTTATTGGTTATGCGACTCTTACATGGTTGGAGGAAAAGGGAAATGAAAAGGAAAAAGAAAAGGGAAAGGAAATATTTTGATGGGTTTGAAGTTTTATGCTATTGGATGACCATGTTAAAACCATAGTTTTAAAAATTGGACCCGATCAGCCAGTCTAATCATCGGTCGATCACGGTTTCGATCCGGTCCGATGAATTAAGTTGGAAGATGATTGAATCGGAATCGAATTGGGTGAACCGGTAGTTCGATCGGTGAGCCGAACAAATCGAACGATACAACTATATATATATATATACATATTTTTACAGCATCAAAACAGTCTTTCCTCCCCCCTCCTGTAGTTGTCACAGAGTACCAACAGTCTTTCCCCGCTCCCCTTCTGCATTGCGTCACCACCTTTGATCCTATTTTCTGGAATTTTTATTTACCTTGTTTATATTTTTTATTTTTTTAAAGATTTTAATTTAAAAATAAATTTTGAAATTTCTAATTTGAAACTAGTTTTCTGATTTTCAAATAATCTTATGATTTTCAAATAAAAATTTTAATTTTTAAATAATATATCAATTATATTATTTTTATTTTTATAATTATTTTTTATTTTAATAATATATAAATTATATATTTATGATGTCACGACCGTTGGTCTAATTAGTGAACAGTGAAACGATAACTTTTCTGATTCAATGACCGATCTGATTTTGAAAACATTGGTTAAAACTAAAATAAATTGTTTTCATGGCTTGAAACTTGAAAGGCACTGTTTGCTAGGAAGCACATGGCCGCGCATACTACATCGCTGGAGGCATGGCTTGCTAGGAACCATGCATGTGGTCACGCATACTGCATAGCTGGTATTGTACAGCGATTATGTTATAGTTTGGCTGGTGGCCGGAGATAAATAAAAAAATAAAATAGTGTAATGGGCTGAAGTGTAGTGGTTATGGTGCTGGGAAAGACTAACAATTTGGTGGGGGTGTGGGTTATTGGGATTTGGGAGAAGTGAGAGAAGTAGTGAAGTGTAATAATGAAATTGTTACACACAAATCAGTAGCATGTTGGGTTAATAATAATCAACAGCAACAGCAACAATAGTTTAATAAATGCACTTAATGTAATTATGTGAAGTTCAAAATAAATTCTTTCAAGAGAGTTTCAAAATAGATTCTTTGAAGAGAGTTTGGAACTAAAGCAAGTTCTTAATAATCATTATTTTTATTTATGTTTATGTTAGTTGTGAATGAAGTCTATTTGAAATTTAAGCAACTTTTTCAAGTAAGGGTTAATAGTGCATTAAGATTTTTTATAATATTTTTTTTTTATCTATTTTCATCCTTTTTTTAAAGTAATAAAATATTTGAATTCTTTTAAATGGATGAAGTAATATTTTTCTTAAATGAATTTTATTGTGTTCCTTGACTTATAAAATAAATTATGAATATCTTATAATTTGCTTAATTGTCATACAAGTAATTATTATATTTTAACTTATCGTAATAATTTTATAACTTTGGTTGTTAGTGATAAGTTGTCTACTTTCGTTACCCTTTATAGGAGTGGTGCATGCTAACCCTAACCAATACGAGTGTCATTGGTCATAATATATTATTGATTGAAAATTGTTCCATCCACCAATAAGAGGAATAAATTGAGGCTAATCATATAGAACAAGTCTCACTACAATGTTATTATTAATGGACTTGAGTAAAATATTTGTTTAAGAAATTCTCATAAATATGAACTAATTATAAAAAATGTATTATATTGTTTTTATCTCTAAATTGAAAGTGTTTAATTTTTCAAAAAAAAGTGAATTTGATTATTAAATTAAATAAGCTTACCTGTTGATTGATTTTTATGAAAATATGATATCTTTTAAGATTTAATTATGTATTATATTTTATTTTTCTTATTAAACTATTTTTCCTTATGGATAATTGAGGGTGATATCTTTATATCCTCTAATTAAATGACGTGTACTCATCTTTAGTTCATGGAATGAACGAAAATCCACATGAAAAATATATTAAATTTTCACGTTGGGGATTATTCGAAAAGAAAAAAATATTTTGCATTCTAACATTAATATTTTAAAAATAGGAAATATCTCATATATTAAATATTTTTTAAACAATCTTTCCATGGTTTATATATTATTTTATAATTTTATTTTTTATTAGTAATATTCATGATTAAAAAATTTAGAATTTTATATATAAACAAAATATGTTAAATTATTTGTATAAATAATATATATTAAGTTATATTATACTATATATATATATATATTATAAATATGATTTGAAATTTTAAATTTTCTTTTGAAAAATAATTGAAAATGAAAGAGAATGGACAAGGAGAATGAGTTTATAATCTATCATATGTGTATGTCTTGTATTTGAATTTGAGATTATTATATTTTTTAAAATTATATTGGATAAATTATCTTCTCACTTATTATATTTTATAATGAATTAGTTAAATTATATATGAAATAAAATATATTATTTCATCTCTTTTTATCTTATGTTATATTGAAGAGATCAAATATGACCTTACAATACATTTATAGCACTTCCATTATTTTTTTGAATGACCTATTCAAAATGATAATAGTAATAAAATATTCATCCAAAACCTACTCATACTAGAATATGAATTCCTCTCTTCTACATAATAATATTATTTATCTTCATTCCTACTTTCATTCTCATTCATATTTTCATGTGCAATATAAATGTACCATAAAAGCATGTTTAGTATATACATAGAAATAAAATAAGAATTAATGTGAATCACAATACAATATGATAGATAAAATCAAAATCCTGATAAAAATAACTTTTGGTTTCGATGATAATTTTGATTTTAATTCTTATTTCTAATAAAAAAAATCCAATAACAATACTAGAAATAAAATAAAATTCTCATTCTCATTTCTTATTCTAATGACCCTAATTGTAATTACTTTTTAAATAAAGGTGGAGCTCCACGCAATGATTTAAGCTCTATTTTTTTTAATGTAATTAAGGTACCTATTAAAAAAAACATATTATTATACTTAAAATTCATTTTTTAATTAAAATCTCTCCAAACCATTTTTGTTCACATTTTATGTTTATCTCATTAGCTAAAGTACTATGAATCTAGGATGATTCTTTTATCAAGAGACAAACAAATAAGAATATTTAGGAAGTGGAGAAATGTATGGCGATATCAAACAAAAAAATGCATTAGATCATCAAATATTTTTAACAAATCACTTGATTGTGGTTACATTCACTTCAAAATCATTTTACGAAAGGAAAATGAAATTTTTTTCTTAATTAACCTCTTAAGTTATATGTATTCATATTTATGTCTTTTTTGGACCTAAATGGCATTTCTTTCTACTTTTATTTAACCAAACAAATTTAGTTACTATATAAAGGAGATTAAAAGTTGGATGCTATCCATTCCATATCTTTGAATCTTATCATTACAACTGATTAAAGGGTTTCTTTGACTTTAGTAATTATTGCTACAATGTTAGTGTTATGATGATTTAAGTTTTAGCTAAACATCAGGCCCTAATTGATATTGTTGAAATTTAGTGAAAGAATCACTCTTCTCTACACCTCTCAATCTTAAATTAGAGAGTAAAGAAATTAGAGAAGAATGAAAACAATAAAAAATAAATTTGAAATTAATAAAATTTTAAAATTTATTTTTTCCCTTTTTATTTATTATATTCATGATAAATCAAATAAAAGAATATGGAATCCATTTCAATTTTTTTTTTTTTTTGTAATTTTCCTAGCATTTTTTTTTTAACCCAAGCTCAGGCCAAATGTAATTAATTTTATATATTGAAACCATGTTTTAAGTTTGATATTCTAACATGTTCTATATATTTTTATAAAGCCAAAGCATATGTTAAAAAAATAAAAAAAATTAAAACCTTCAACCATGTGTTTCTTCAATTGGAAAAAAATTGATTTCCTAATTGAATTGACCTTCCAAAATTATCATTCCATGTGTATGATAAATTGTTCTATAATTTTTTTTATTTTTTTATTTTTGTAAACTAAAAGCATTTGTATATTTATGGGAAAATCATGTAAACACACGCCACTTAAAAAATATAAAATTTTTGAGAAGTTTAACTCTTCAGTTTCAAAGCATATACATTTTGGAAAAAATAATCTTGACTCTATTAATGAAAAATCATCATATATACTCCGAAAACTACCCTCCTCCTCTCCTTTTGTGGTCAATTATATATTTTATATTATTTTTTGAACTTTGATATGATAAGTCAAAGAGCTCATCGTTATGAATTTAATTAAAAATAAATAAATTGACACGTGGTCATCATAATTATTATTATTTAAAAAAAAAAACTTTGACACATGACACTCAACCATACCACATTATTATTCTTTTGGGAAAATTATCTTTTGGGGGTAGATGGACCCCAAATTAACAAAAGGTCCGTATAACTTCTTAAATTGAGTTGAAGGATATGAAATAATAACGGACAAATATACCCTTTAAGAACACATATAAAATATTTTATAAAATTAAGTTAAATAATTTTTTTTTCAATAATTTATTTTTCAAAAATACTAAATTAAATAAAAGTAGGTTTCAAAAATATTAAATTAAATAATTTTTTTTTTCAAAAATATTAAATTAATTTTTTTTCAAAAATATTAAATTAAATTAAAGTATTTAAAAAAATATTAAATTAAATATATTTTTAAATTTTAAATTAAATAAATTTATTTTTTAAAAACATTAATTTAAATAAAAGTATTTTAAAAAATATTAAATTACATAAAAGTATTTTTTTTAAATATTAAATTAAATCAAAAATATTAAATTAAATAAAAGTATTTTTTAAAAATATTAATTTTTTTTCTCAAAATCAACAAAGGGCATTTTTGGAAATACTGAAGGATGATATCCTTCAACTCAATTTTCATACTTTCATTGGGTCTTGGGCTCAATTTGAAGAGTTACATGAACTTTTTGTTAATTTGGGGACCCATCTACCCCCAAAACATAATTATCCCTATTCTTTTTCCTCTCCTTCATAATGTCTCCATTTTTATTTGGTTTTTTTAATATGCTGGCTTCATGAATTCTTTTTAATTTCAATTTTTTTCACTATTTCATATTTTTATATTTATTGATTTTAATCATTTATGGATATTTTAAATATAAAATAATAATATATAATAAATCATTAATGAAAATAAATTTTTTTAGAGGTTTAGAAAAGATTAGTTGTTAAAAGATTCAATTTCATAGATCTAGAAGTTACATAGAGGTTTTTCAATGATTTGAAATAGAAAGAGTTTTTTTTTTTTTTTGTTTTTTTTTTTTTGGTGATTTTTGGCATGATTATATACTGACTTATGAAATAGAGTATGAAGTTTTTTTCATCTTCTTTGAAATTTAGAATGTTATGTAATGTTGTTTAGCCTTATGAATATTTGTAAAAGTGCAACAACTCTGGTATCCTTTTCCACATAACCTTGGGAATGTTATGAGTTGCTTAACCTTAGGAATATTATAAGAGTGCAACAATTCATATGTAATGTTGTTTCAATCGGTATCCTTTTTTATTGATCATGCTGACATAATAAAGAATGAGCCCCTGTTGCACCGAATGATATGCTATTTCTTTATTCAACAATTATGTTAGGCATTTTGCTTCTATTTGTCCAGAAATTATTCTATAAAAAATTCCACGATCGAAGTTGAAAATCTCAAAATCAAATAAAGAATTTTAGATAGATTTGATTCCATCTCATGTTTGGAGCATAACGAAATATAAAAAAACAATAATAAAAAACAAAAGACAAAGCATTCTAGTTGGCATGTTTAAGATCCTTTTTCTCATTAAACTAGACTTCGGACCTTTTTTATTATTTTTTATTTTATAACAAGATTTTAATTCTTGTTGACCTGCTATCTATCATTGACCCATTTAGTAAAAGATTAAGGGGGTGTTCGGTAAAACTTAATACTTATTACTTAATGACTTAAGTTGATTTTAAGTTAAATTATACTTAAGTTGCTAACTTAAAATTATTACTTAATTCTTACTTTAAGTATTAAGGATGTTTGATGAAATTAACTTAAAATTTGTTTTAAATCATCAAATTGACATATTTATCCTCATAAATTATAACTAGGGTAAAGAAGGTCAAGAAACAATGCAAGTTGTGGAATAATAGAAGAGGTTGTGGAGGTAACTACAACAAATGGAGGTAAAAATGTAAAATAAATATGTGAACTTACGAATAAGTTGATTAATTTTACTTATTATTTAAATTTGTTTTAAATTTTAAGTCATACTATTAAGTTATTTTATCAAACATACTTAATTTACTTAATGACTTAAATTAAGTTATTATGTTACCTTAAGTTATTAAATTGATTTACCAAACACCCACTAAGTTGTAGAGTAATTGGGCAATTTAAAAATTCTAGGATAGCAAGTAATATTTTACATTATTTGAATGCATGCATAAGCTAAGTTTGTTTTACGATTTTGCTATTGTTTGCATTTTTTGTTTTTGTTTTCATTCCAATTAATGTTATTGACTTTCATATTGCATGTTTATAAGGTTCCATTAACTAATTTAACCGTATGCTCTTATTTGAGAATGGACAAAGTTTTTAGTTCTCATTATTAGGGATTAAGTGTATACATTAAAATGTAACTAAATAAGTCTGGGGTATAGCAAGACATGATTATTATTGTTCACTCATAATTTTTTTGGGTTGAGCTACTATGTATCCCTAATAGGTGCATAAGTTTATAGCTCCCAAATTGCATGTGTGCTCACATGGTCACACTTCGATGAGTGATCGGGCTAGATCAGCCCATCTTGTGCAAGTGGGAGATATTGGAGTTACGTTTGGGTGCTCAAGTGGGCTAACTCGACCCGACCCAATAAATGGGAGAAATAAAGGGAGCAGTTTCTAGGAGCTTTAAAACTACCAAAAAAACTGGCACTATTAAAATAAAAAAATAAAATAAAAAGTTTTTTTTTTTTTTTTTACTCTCTTTGTGAGAATTCTCTCTTCCTGGAAAAAAAAAATACGTTTTCTCCTCTCTCTTTTTCTTTTTGAAAACAAAAGTGAAGAAATACACTTTCTTCTCTCCTCATAAAACAAAAGAAAGAATACAATTCTTCTAAAGAAACAAAAAATCATTTTTCTTAAAGTTATTCTTGTTTTTTTCTCCGTGAAAATGAAGGTCAAGGCTCTTGTGCTGAGAGAAAAGAATGGTTCTTGTATTCGTAGTTCCATTCATGACTTGAAGTGAGAAAATTGTCAATAAAACAACCAATCAGAATTCTTGGGCATTTTAAAAGGTAATCTAGAAGCCTTATATTTTATCATTGGTATCAAAGTCCTATTAGGTTGTTTTCTGACTTTTATTTTTATTAATTTTTTTTTATTTTTTTATGTTTTAGAAGAAGGAAGAATATGTCTATGTCTTGGGAAAATTTGAAATGGACAATAACAAAAAAAAAAAAAAAAAAAAAAAAAAAAAACCACAATTTTTTGGTTATGGTTCCAGAAAAGCCCTTCTCCAAGACAAATTAAGTGGAAAAAATTTTTGGGAATTTTTTTTTTTTTTTTAAAAAGTAATAATAATACCAAACAAATTAAATTTGTTTTCTCAAAGTTGAAGTACTCTTGTTGGTTAGAACCTCTCTCATGCTCACTTGAGACCCAGGTTTGAGCTTTGAGGTCATGAAGTGACTTGATCCCTTGACCATAAGAGTAAGAGTCTTATACTCTGCCAACTAGGCTAGATGCTTTATGTTTTCATAAAAGATTATGGTTATTGAAAACAAAATCAAGAGTTATATAAGACATTGTGAATAATCTTAATATTGTTGATCCTTTTAGCTTCAAGAGAGAAGATCAGTTCGTTTTTTTAGATGTTACTTATTTATGCTTTGTACATGAAATGTAAATATCTTATATGCAAGATATGTAATGAATATTTATTGTTTGATAAATGAGTATGTCTTTTATTTACATGCATGTCTTCAATTATTTTGTATATGTTATTGATACATGCTAGTTGTATAATATTATTTTTATTTAGTGGGAGGTTTTAGGTTAAAAAGAAATTTAAGTAATTTCTTGCCTAAAATTAGAAATACTTGTATAGATTATTTCTAATTTGTAACAATTAAAATTGTATATAGGAGTTGATTGGGAACATAGAAAACTTTCGTTTCTATTTCAATTCAAGGTTATTACATATTAGGAAGATGATTAGATCAACTAAAAGTATTAATATCCATAAAAGTACCAATTAATAAGATTGTGCAATATCTCTAAGTAGTTGAATATGTCGACTACAACTAAGAACATCATAGTAGAATTAAACAAGGGTGAGAAACTGAATGACGATAATTACGAGATTTGACATCATAAAGTTTAGTATATCGTTGAAGATTAAGAGGCTCTTGAAAACATTGAATCATGTCATGTAAGAACTTAAATAAGGAAACCCTGCTCAACATAAAAGAGGTCAGGAGACTTATATGCCCTAGAAAAAAAGAGTTCTTTAGCTCGCATTACATTATTAAACTGCATGTAAGATGATATCTTGATTGAGTATGAGGTTTACCAAACTACTCATGAAATGTGGCAAGCTCTAAAGGAAAAGTATAGCGGACTTTCAACTACAAAGCTGAGAGACTTGGAATGAAATTTGGAAATTACAAGATGCGATTGAACCATACAATGAAACAACATCTCAAGGAGATGAAAAGAATGATAAGAGAGCTTAAGCCATTTGGACATGTCTTCTGTGATGAGCAGCAAATTGAGGCAATCATCAAATCTCTACTAAAGAGTTGGCAACATATGGTGGCGAATATGACACAAAATGAGAGTGTCAAGACCTTTGATAGTATAGTTCACCATCTTGAATTGGAAGTCCAACGAGTTATGGTTGCTAAGCCTAATGAACAAGCTTATGTAGTTGAATCCAGTTCTTGTAAAACTTTCGACTTTAAGTGTAACAAAAAATTCTTTAAGAAGAATAAGAGATTTGATGATGATTCAAAGAAAGGAAGATTGAGACAAGCAAGAAGTTTAATCATGGTAAGAAGGATAAGAGCAAGTTGAAATGCTATAATTGTGGCAACAAAGGTCACTTTACTTGTGAGTGTATTGAGTCAAAGTACACTCAGTCCCCACTAACCATATAGTTAGAGATCGAGGATCATATGTAGAGTTTCAACAAATTAGTTCTAATACAAAATGGATTTATGTAGGAAACAACTCCAAAGTTGAGGTCAAGGATATTGGAACGTGAAAATTGGAATTGTATAGAGGACGTACCCTATTCCTACATGATATTCTTTATGCTCTGAATATTCGATGAAATTTGGTCTTTGTGTTAGCCCTTCTTGGTTTGGTTCTTGTCTAATACTAATGATAGTTGTTATTCGTTAATGACTACTTCTAGAAATGCATGTGATAATGTGAATATATGACATGTTAGACTTAGGCCTATTGGACAAGGAAGAATGAATAGGCTAGGTAGAGAAAATCTTCTTGGTCAATTCACTAAAATTGATATGTCAACTTGTGAATATTCTCTAGTTGATAAAACTACAAAAAAAAAAAAACATTCAGAAAGGGAACTAGAGCTAAAACACCATTGCAATTGATCAGTTTTGACATATGTGATCCTATGAGTATTAGAGCAAGGTATAGGGCCTTATACTTCATCACATTTATAGAAGACTTTACTTGTTGTGGTCATGTTTATCTGATTTCTCATAAATAAAAAACATTAGATAGTTTCAAATGCTACATTAATTTAGTTGAGAATTAGTAAGACAAAAGGATTAAAACATAAGGAACAAATCGGGTAAAAAATACCTATCATGACAATTTAAAGATTTATGCGATGAAAAGGGTATTAGTACACAATAGACTATTCCAAGGACTCCACAACAAAACGATCTTGCTAAGAGGAGGAATAGAATGTTGTTAGACATGGTTAGGTCAATGATGATGCAAACAAATCCTCTCATTTCATATTAGGGAGACACATTTTTACTACTTTCCGTGTACTTAACCAAGTACCCTCAAAGTTTGTTTTATCTACTCCATATGAGTTATGGAATATTCGAAAGCCTGATCCTAGCAATTTGTGACCTTGGGGGTTAGTGGCTTATGTTCAACATCCTTCTCATAAATATGGAAAATTTAGTTTTAAAGAAAAGAAATGTATCTTTATAAGATACAATGAACACTTCAAAGGGTATATGTTCATAGGTGAGAATGAAGATGAAACAGTAACTGAATTAGAATCATGAGATGTCATGTTCTTAGAGAACGATTTCCCATGTACGGGTGAGATTGATAGGGATTTACATCTTTATGAAATGATGGATCCCGACATAAGATCCATACCCGAACAACAATTGATGCTTGAATCGAGTGGGACTAAACTAGTACTTGTAGCAAGTACAATAAAAGAGTCGATGTTGAGAAAAAGTCCTCAATAAATTATTCCTCAATGACGATTTGAGATTGAAGGGGAAGTTCATATTGTCACTCAATATGATGATGTTAAGGCTAAGTTGGTTCAAGAGACTCTTACTTGTCCAGTTAAGGATGAATGGAGAAAAACAATGGAAGAAGAATTGGAGTCGATGAGAAAGAATCAAGTCTAGGACTTGGTTGATCTACCTTCAAATTGAAAAGATATTGGGAACAAATGGGTTCTTAAAATAAAATGAAAGGCAGATGGATCCATTGAAAATTATAAAGCTCAATTAGTGGCTAAGTGGTATACCCAACAAGAGGATATGGACTATAAGGAAACTTTCTATCCAATAGTTAGGTTTGCCTCAATTCGACGCATTCTAGCTATAGTAGCTCATATGGATTTAGAGCTACACGACATGGAAGTTAAGTTAAGACAACTGTCCTTAATGGAGAGTTGAATAAAGAAATCTATAGGGAATAACCAATAGGTTTTATTATCCAAGCCCAAGAGCACAAAGTGTGCAAGTTAAATCAATTGATTTATGACCTTAAACAATCATCCTGTAGACCCTCAATTTTGTCCCTTTAGCACATGTCTTTAAATTCACTTCCAGTGCTCCAAAATAGTTCCTTGGTGGCCCATGACTACTCATACCACTTACCTTTTTCTGAGTCACCTCGGAGATTTTGGTTGAGGGATTATTTGATCCCTTATTGTGACCCTTGGCAGTCCTAACTTAGATTTAGGCTTTTCTTTTTTTTTAGGATAGCTTTTAGATACGCTTGGCCCATTAGGCACCACCCTAGGCCCACTTAATCTCATCATAGGCCCATTTAGGCATACTTGGCCCATTTGGACATTTTTAGCGTGACTTATATGACTTGCGTGTTTGCATGGCTCGTAGGGCCCATTCTTTGTTAATTTGTTTATTTTTATTTTATTTTATTTTATTTTATTTTCCTCTTTATATTATTTTCCTTAACTTATTTATTTATTTATTATTTTTACCATTTTCTAATTTATTTACTTATTTATCTCTTCATGCAATTATTTAACTTCTAAAATTTCATGTCTTTTTTTGCAAGGAAACTTACCATTGGAGTTTAAGGAAAGTGGGACTCTCCTTGGAAGGTTTTGGAAGAGAATTTGAAGTTGGGAAGATTGCTTTGGAATTGAAAGATTTAAAAAAAAAGGAAGAGAAGAAGAAAGGAAGGAGGAGATTTTTCCTTTTCGGAAAGAAATTTAGGTCTTGAGGGGTGGCATATATAGGTGAGAAAAGAAAAAGAATAGGAAAGCAGCACGTATTGGAATTTTTGGGGGTGAAAAGCTTTTTTTTTGATTGAGGGAGGAGATTCTTTTTGGAGGAGCACGTATTGGAGGATAGGAGAAATTTTGAGAGGAAGAAGGAGAGGGAAACGAAAAGAGCAATTGCAACCAAGGCTGTCCAGCATGATTCACTCTCACAAGACTTTTGGCACGCTGAAGAAAGGAGAGGATTCGGAGATTGGCTTTTGGGGGGTTTTCTTTGGAGAGATCGGGAAGAAAATCAGAGAGCAAGAGAGAAGAAGAGCAGAATAGAAGGGACGGTTCACAGGGTTTTCGGCTAGTCTTGGGAGTAGGAGCAGCAAGCCTGAAGTCCAGCACACCTTGCTGCAGAGGAGACTTTCAGGTATGGCTATTATGGGTTTCCCGTTTATGTCATCTTTCATGCTTCTCCCACCTCTTTCTCAAATGATTTTTACATTGCTTGTTGGGTTGTTATGGATTGGTTATTGTTGCTTTAATCTTTCTTTTCTCTGGTTCCATTAAGGAAATATTTGACTATGCTTCGGTTTACTGTTTCATACTAGAAGAGCTTGTTGCATTTTGTGCTTTTCTCTTAAGACATTTGCCATGGATTAGCCCACTGATTGTTAAACCCATGGATACAATAATGAAATGGGTTCAGCATGTTTGGTGAATGTTTTATGCCCTGCTCTTTTCCTTGTCTTTTGCTCTTTCCCTGTATTCCTCTGTTTCCAGTTCCTTTGAGAAAGTTTGAGATGCCATTATTGGGAGGTTTGCTCTTGGCAAGTATTGAGGTTGATCCTGTTATGGATATCTGCATAAAGCCACTAGAAGGATGGAAGACCAGTGAGGTTACATAGTATATGCTCAAGATTGTGGGATTTGAAATCTGTGCTGCTGCATTGCTGGGGATATTGACAGAGGACATAATACCTTTGAGAATAGAAATCTAAAAGTTTCAGACTTTGAATGAGCACTTCTTGGATAAAAACAAAAATTATGTTGTTGCTGAGCATCAATCACTTCTGAGTGCTTCCAGATTCTCCTTCGTGGCAGACTTGTTCTCACCTTTACCTGAGGAGTTTTCCAAAACATTGATGTTCTCATCAATAGGTTCTCGGTTTACGTGACAATTGCAATCTTTGCTTGAAACACTGAGTGCCACTGAGCCATATTACATTCGCTGTGTGAAGCCAAATAATCCTCTTAAGCCATCAATCTTTGAGAATAATAATGTTTAACAGCAACTACGTTGTGGGGGTGTCTTGGAAGCAATTAGGATCAGTTGTGCTGGATATCCCACAAGAAGAACGTTTGTTGAGTTTCGTTTTGGCATCCTTGCACCTGATGTCTCGAAGGGGAGTTCTGGTGAGATTGCTGCTTGTAAGAGGCTGCTAGAGAAGGTTGGACTTAAAAGCTATCAGATTGGTGAAACAAAGGTTTTTCTTAGGGCTGGTCAGATGGCTGATCCAGATGCCCGAATGAGTGGGGTTTTAAGAAGATTTGCCAGCATTATCCAGAGGAAAGTTTGTTCCTATTTGTCTCGCAGAAGTTTCGTCTCAACGCGTCGTTCTGCAATACAACTCCAAGCTGCTTGCAGATGATAACTCGCCAAATTTATGAGAGTATACGGAGAGAAGTTTCTGTTCTAAGGATCCAAAAAGATTTGCGTATGAAATCTTATAAAGAATTGTGCTCCTCTACTCTTTGCATTCAAAGAGGTATGCGTGGCTTGGCTGCTTGTAATGAGTTTCGCTCCAGGAGGTAGACAAGAGCAGCAATTGTTATCCAGAGTCAATGTCATAAATACTTAGCTCACTCGCATTATACGGGATTAAAGAAAGCGGCAGTCTCCACACAGTGTGCATGGAGAGGAAGAGTTGATCGTAAGAAACTGTGGAAACAAGCAGTAGAGGATCCTAACAATGACTTGTTTCTAGGACCTTCAAATTCAAACGTTTCTCCATGGGCAAATGCTTCTGGTTTTCACTCAGTCTCAAGTCATTTCACTGAACGGTTATTTGACCCTGAAGCAGCAAGAACTGTCAATTTTGATGACAGGAACATTCTATCAGTTAGTGCAGGAAATCTGATCAAGAACTTGTTTTTCTCCTCAGAAGTCACTTTCCAGTAATGGCTTATTGTAATTCGAAGTTCGACTTGAAGAATTTCAGTATCCTTGATTATATTCTTGTACCAGAATCAGAGGTTGAGGCTGTTTCTTATATAGTCAAGTGTCCAATGATAGTGTTCATCAACTCCAAAAGCAGAGGATCCAATTGGCAAGGGGAATTTATAATGATTCAGATGTGTATTTCCTAGATGATCTCTTTAGTGCAGTAGATGCACATACAGCTGCAATTATTTTCTATGAATGCATCATGGCTACCCTTGCTCATAAAATCGTCATTCTAGTGACTCATTAAGTAGAGTTTCTCTTTGAAGTCGATAAAATTCTGGTCGTGGAAGCTGGACAGATAACTCAATCAGAAGGCTATGAGGAGCTCTTGACATCTGGGGCAACATTTGAGTAGATTATAAATGCATAGAAGAATTCAGTAATAGTACTGGAATTTCCAAATAATGTGCAAATAGAACCTCAAAAATTGGATCAGAATCTGCTAGAAAAGTCTCATGGATCTCTCTTCACCGAAGAAAACAGGGAAAAGGGGATTTCTATGAAGGGACTGCCTAGGGTTCAGCTCATTAAAAAAAAGAAGGAAGAGACAGAGATTGGAGATATTGGTTTATTGAGAACCTGTTGAACCTTGATAACAGGTTGGATGATGAAGACACCACTATCAAAAGTTTGTCTTGAAAGTTAAAATGGGCAACAAGATGATTATCAACAAGTCGAAGCAAATCAGATCAGCCCAAGTTGCGCAATTGATAAAAGCAGATGGGGATGTATTTGCCCACTACAGATAATATAATCTGTGCAAGAGATGGACTGGCAGATTGGAGAGCTTTGTGAGGTACACTCATTGGTTGCCTGGCATTAATGAATGAGAACAGAGCTGCTTGGGAGACTGTACAGTCGCTGTTTATCCTTGAATCTGGAGTAGCAGGAATGCCATCATAATCTGTAGGTAGAAAAGATGAAATCAGAGATGCTCAACCTATAATTCCAGCTTCAGAGTATGAGCACCAATTCAAACCGTGGTAAAACTTCTCCCAGGAATGAAAATCTAGAAGAGGCAGAATCTGGACAAGTGGATGGAAATTCTGAGAGGGGTGATCCGGGAAGAGTAATGAAGAGAAAGCTGACATGGATTCAGAGGCACCAAGGAAAGATGTCTTGGGATTTGAAAATTCTGACTTCATTAGTGATCATATGCTCAATGCAAAATCTGTGATACAACCAAAGAATGACATGCAGGCTGCAGATTCAAGAAACGTGACACCAGAAACATAATGGTCTAATAGCAGTGGTATTCACTATAACCTTGCACTTTATAAGTGGCTTACCTTCCAATGATACTCCTGAGATGGAGATGATGGTGGCTGACTCATCTATGGATGCGAAACTCATCGATGATCAACCCAAAACTCAATTGCTTCAACAAGATTCTTCATCCGTTCAGAAAACTCAAGCAAACCTTTACCATAATGATGGGGATGCACTTGAGGGGTGGAAAGAAAGAGCCAGAGTGTCTTCTGATATGCAGGAAGACAACACAGAAGCTTCCAGATAATGTGGAGGATGAAAATGCAGATGAACATGGATATGTTTCCGAGCTTGAGAAAGGAACTGCCTAAGCATTAAGATCCGTGACATTTGACCAGATTTACAAGAATATCACTCAAAATGAGTCTGATGCTGATGGGATTATGGCTCATAAAGAACACATCGCTAAAAAGAATGAGAAACAAAATTCTGAAACAGATCTTGTTAAGAGTTCTGCCCTGAATCTCAAGAAAAGAATAAAGGAGCAGATTGCAGGTTTCAGATTCAGAGGTTTCACCTAAGGGCTCATACCCAGAAACCCTTTTTGCCCTCGGTTTTCATGTTGGGTGCAATCTCAAAGAATATTGCTACTTCTTTGATATATCCAGCAATTGGATGTAAGATCATGGTTCACGCAGCAGATTCGAATGACGATGAAGTCAAGAGAGCCCCACAGAAATCCCACAAAACAGGACATGGTGTTCTCTATGTTATTTGGAAGAGAGAAAGGGGACCAGGATTCTTTAAGGAATTGCAAGCTTAGATCCTGAAAACCATACTAAGCTCAGCATTGCTTTTGATGATCAAGGAGAAAAATTGCAGCAGGCATTTGAGTACTAATACTTGCAACCACCCCCAACTAAGCAAGAGCTGGGATTGTCATTTCCTGTTAGTTTCCACTGTCACTCATGATTAAATGAAGCCTTCAAGTTCTCTTCCAGTAATGTCTTTGATATCAAACGCTCACCAGAATCCCCATTCAATAACTGCTTCAATTTGAGCTCATGGGTCCAAGGAAGATATGAACAGAAAAAGTTGCACAGAAACTGTTGGAGGACTTCAATTGTGCACCAACACTTTTACCTCATGACCTACATAAAAGTTTTATCAGGGTTTTCTCAAGCGAGCACGTGCTTTGAAATGAATATGGCCAGCTCTACTCCAGACATGCCAGCAATGTACAGAGGCCTCTTCATACAACCATCAGCAATCCAGCAACAGCTAAACCTCCCAAGCTTCAGTCCATCATGGCAACCTTGCTATACACACCTTCTCCTCTATTTGCTTCCTTGATTGAGAACTTACTGTTTTAAATTGAATTTTTAAACCATTGTTCAATTAAACACTCCTGGCTTTGAAAATTTCATCTTAGATCCTTTCTAGTCACTAAAATCCAGATTTTTAACATACTATTTGCTGCCATTTTCCCTTCCGGCATGCGTTTTCACCATTTTCAACTATTTTTCATCGTTTTCTTGATTTTTCAAAAAAGCATGAACAAACCCCATAATTCCAAGTCATGGAATTTATGGAATCAACTCATGCGAAATTAATTAGGGCTTTGGTGGGGGCCCGACATTCATAACACTCACTTCAATGTTGTTTGCTTGATATGTTGATTTTTTTTATTCTCCTTGATGACATATATGAATTCGTTTTATATTTATTGTTGAGATATCCTTGCTTCCCATAGAGATGTGGATGCTTGCTAATCAGGTACGCCATTTCTACCCTACAACTCTAAAATTCTATGAATGTGTACGTTATCATGAGCCATGACCATGTTTGATACCATATTTGATTGTCTTGATGTTTGCTTGATCATCTTTGATAAAATACATGTAATGTGTCATATTTTCAAACTAATCTCTCATGTTTTATGATGGCGCTTGAGAAGCCGTTCAGGTACGCATTTCGACTCTATCTTGTGGTTTGTTTTCTTGTTAGGCATGCAATATTTGAAATCACCTAGCCTACTTAGGTATCCATGATCAACCATTTAATTGCCACACTTCCCTTAATTTTGTCAGTAGAGACCTCTTTAGGGCTTAGAGGGGTGCTACCTCCTAGAGGTACCTTCCCAATAAGTAACCTGATCCCCGGACTTAGACTCGGGTTTTTCAAAGACACGCTTTTCCAAAACTTATGGAGTCATTTTTTTAGGGTTTTATTTCTTGTTTTATTTTCCCTTCAAAAATAAAAATAAAATAAGTGGCGACTCCAACTTTTCTTCAAAAATCAATTTTTCACAAATAAAAAGCGAGTCTCGCCGATCGCGTGGGGACGCACGTGAAAAAATGCGGGTCCACACATCCAAGTAGTGGTACTTAAGATTTCATTGTGCAATAACTTCGTATATTTTCATAATGATTGATGAGGACCATTGTGTTTATATTAAGCAAAATAAAGATAAATGTGTTATTATCTTTATACATGGATGATATACTTATAGCTGAAAATAATTTAGAGTTTGTTCAAACCATTTAAAGATAGTTGCCATCTACTTTTGAGATGAAGGATATGGAAGAAGCATTTTACATTCTTGGAGTAAAGATCCATATTGATCATTCTCACAAACTAGTGGCTTTTTCACAAGAGCACTATATTAAGAATATCCTTGAATGATTTAATAGGCAAGATTGTAATCCCATTGACACTCCATTTGCAAGAGGTGAAAATCTAAGTAAAGAAATAGGTCCAAGGACTCCAAAAGGAAATAGAAAATGAACTAATGTTCCATTTTCTAGTGCTATTGGGAGTCTAATGTATGCTACAATGTGTACAAGACTATATGTACCTGCTATGTTGTTGGGATGGTGAGTCGTTACCAAGAAAAATCCTAGAATGATGCATTGGAAAATAGTAAAGAGAATTCTTCAGTATCTAAAAGGCATTGTGGACTATTCCTTTTGTTATCAAGGCAAAAAATTATGCTTAGTGGGTTATTCTTATGTCATTTGGGAAGGTGATCTAGATGAGCGCAAATCAACATCTAGATACACATTCTTACTTAATAATGGTGCCAATCAATCATGGAAGCTGAGTTTACTGTTTGTCCAGCTATAATATGAGAAACTATATGGTTGAAAAGATTTTTGCAAAGCTTGGGAATAGTCAAGGATGCTTTTGAGCCAATGACAGTCGTTAGTGATAGTCAGTTTGCGACCATTTATGTAAAAGATCCGAAATATCATGGAAGAACTAAACATCTAGAGGCCAAGAATAATTTTAAAGAGATATTATTGCACGAAGAGGAAATGATCCTGAATATTTACCTATATGTGAAATGATTGTTGATCCATTCATGAAATCCATTCTAAGAAACATTTTTTTGTACATGTTAAGTCATTAGGACTGTGTAGGTTATGATCTATGTGGATCATATGTCTTGGATCATTATTGATTGGATATAAGATACTTTATATATATGATAAAATGATATGAGTATTTGTTATTCATATAATTGAATATGTAATTGGTACTTACATATGTATGTATGTCAACAGGCAAAGGTTGGCTCTCTCACTCGAGCAATTGCCCTAGTCAATATGTTTATGAGTTGTGATGAGACATAGTATATTAATGATGATAAATGGGTAAGAAGTATAAAAGAGATGACGAGTGTCACCTTGATTAAGTATCAAGATGAGGTTTATAATAAATAACATTTTGACCGAATGTAATCGCCCACAATTACATTTGCCTATTTGAACTAGACTTGATTTTTAGCATAAAAGGTTTAAGGAGAACCATAGATGCAAAACTTAAACAAGCCACTAGTGTGAAGCTCTTAGTTGAGGTCTGTATGGTGGTAGTTTGACATACATTCTCTAGGTGGAAAGAAACCACCATAGCATGTATTTTATACTACATGTGTTTGAATGTGACTAATAAGGAAAGTGAGTGATTAATCTCTACATTCTCATTGTGTGAGATCCTTAGGGCTTATTACAATTATAATGGCTCATTATTGTACTCTTTGTACTTTTTGACTATGTTTTGAGGTCACAAATTAATGTTGCTACTTTGGTATGTTTTTGATGGAAATGAAATAATTTATCCTTATGGGACATATTGGGCAAATAGTTAATTTAGTTTTAAAAGGCATGAGCTCATATGGAAGACTTTTTTGAGTTACTTTGATAAAAATGTGTTCATAGTCGTCCGATTATATTGCTTTTGTAGTTGATATAATTATGAATTCATTTATAATGTTGGATATTATACAGTTTTAAGGGATTAAGTGTATACATTAAAATGTAACTAAATAAGTTTGGGGTATAACAAGACATGATTATTATTGTTCACTCATAATTTTTTGGGGTTGAGCTCCTGTGTTTCCTTAATAGGTGCATAAGTTTATAGCTCCCAAATTGCAGGTGTGCTTGCATGGTCACACGACCTATTTGCCTGTATGAATGACCTTCAAAAGTGGAAAATAATGGACTTGGATTAGTGATTGGGCTAGATCAGCCCATCTTGTGCAAGTGGGAGATGTTGGAGTTGGGTTTGGGTGCCTAAGTGGGCTTACTCGACCTAAATAAATGGGAGAAATAAGGGAAGCAATTTCTAGAAGTTTTAAAACTACCTACAAACTACCACTATTAAAATATAAAAAATTTACTCTCTCTCTATGAGAATTCTCTCTCCCTAGAAAACAGAGAAAGAATACGCTTTCTCCTCTCTGTTTCTTTCTGAAAACAAAAGTGAAGAAATACGTTTTGTTCTCTTCCCAAAAAACAAAACAAAAGAAAACAATTCTTCTGAAGAAATAAAAATTCCTTTCTCTTAAAGTTATTCCTGTTTTTTCTCCGTGAAAACAAAGGTCAAGGCTCTTGTGCTGTGAGAAAAGAATGGTTCTCCTATTTGTAGTTACATTCATAACTTGAAGCGAGAAAATTGTCAATAAAACAACCAATCAGAATTCTTGGGCATTTTAGAAGGTAACCTAGAAGCCTTATTTTTCATCATGTGCCAATTGTAATAATTTCTAGAACTCTTATGGCATTTCTAGTAGTGCCTGTTGCAACATTGCTTTATGATAATAAGAAAATAACTACTGCCATCATGGGTTATTATATTAGTGGAGGTAGACGAGTTCATTATAGACCATAGAATTTTGTAGTGACTCTTGCTTCATGTACCAATTTTTTAATATTCTTAGAAATACTACCAAAGACAAATTTGTGACAGTTTATAGCTTTGTACTTGAAGTTATTACAATTTATTTTCGTAAATTGATAGCTGAAGGATCCTTTATAACAATATTTCCAAGCCTCAAAACCACTTCTTTAAAATTCAACGTTATAAGCCACATAGCCTAAAAAAGGGGGTTATTGAAAGCACAAGTTGGATTTAGTTTTGGAAGAATTAGAGTATGGTTTGAGTCAAGGACAGGAAGATGATCAAGGTAAGTAGAATCATCTATCTTTTTACCAAACCAAATAAAAGGTCGGTTTAGAAAAGACAATTTCACAAGTGTCTTAAGTAAGGAAATTAAAAAGAAAAGTTAAGTCATCCAAGGCAATCCTTGGACGAAATAAAACCCTTTTATCGATGCATATTAAAGTTAGAGTAGTAAATAGACTTTCAATAGACTATTCTTTAGCTGCCTCAAGTAGTCTCATAAGTAGTTCCTTATTCAATTTCTATTGTAATCATTGACTAATAAAGTGTCAATAAAATTTTCAAAAAATTTGGTATAAAGACTACTGCTTCTTGATGTTTTTCCTCCCTTTCTCTCTATTGAACAAATGGAATTGAAGTCCCTAAATACCAGCCAATTTTCTGAAAATTCCTATGCCATTTTTTAATTTGCTCCAAAAATATTATTCTTGGTCAAACCTATTGGTGTGTTTTATGTAGTTGACAAATTTGTTTCTTTCTTACTCATTAGATGCAACTTACTTTCTGAGGTCTTACATGTCCCAAGACAACTTTAGACTTCATCAAATTCAGATTTGGGTTATTTAAAGTCGTCAAATCTAAGGCAAGTATATGGTTGGTGAAGCTACTTTCTATTTCCTAATTTTGTTTCTATTATGTTTTCAATTCCAAAAATTAATTGTTTTTGTCAAGTTTTAAAATTGTGTTGATTTTTAAATTGGTGTTTGAGTCTAAAAATAATTTTTGGAATATTTTTTTAATAAGTTTTAAAATTGTGTTCATCTCTAAATTGGCATTTAATTTTAAAAAGGTCTTTGGAATATTTTAGAATTAGGAACTCTCCATAATTCTAAAATTAGTTTTATAAATATAAATAAAGATATTTCATTTAAAAGAGGCGTGTGGACTTTTATAAACTTTAAGAAATCATAGTGATTCTTAAAAGATTGATCCTCCAACTCCCAAACTTTCAAGATTTTTATTTTTTTTAAAGTAACTTTCAACTCTAACAAAAGTTAGAGATCTGATTGTAAAACTTCGATATAAGACTTTAGGGAGTAGGTGCATCGGATTAAGTAAAATTGCATACCATTTTCTTATAATTAGTGGATTCTTTAGCGATTTTACACTTAATAGGTTGCTAGGTGGTTTTTCCACGTTATATCCATGTGTTCATTTGTGTGATTGATTTTATATTTATATGACATTAATTGCTCTCAATAAATAAATAATTTATCTCAATAAATAATTAATTTAAAAGGACAAAAAAATTGGTAATGAAGTATCATCCCAATGTGGAGGTAGGATAAAAATTCTATCCAAATGTTGGGGTTAGATATATATGCATTAGGTCCAAAATACATCAAGAGTCTGTAACACATATGGATGGATGTTCAATACGTGACTATCAGTCCAAAAATGAAAACAGATGGAGAAATTGACAATATACTACTATCTGTTTAACCCATCAAATCAAATGGACAAATGCTTCTTTTACACATTAAGGACTAAAACTTTGAACAAATTTTAGACTTACAATTATAGAGAATTTTCCTACCCATTAGATAAAAGTGGAGAGCAGAACTATACACAAAATTCATTTCATAGACCTGATGATATCAAATTGGTGTGTTAAGCAGTCATGCTATCTGGTCTAGGAAACTCCTGGTTTTGAAGGACATACTCTTCTGTAACTGCACTAGTAGATGCATAAGAATAGGACCTTCCGCTTCCAGTGTAGTTGTCCAGGGAAGTCTGCTGTAGTAATGTACTCTCCATAGTCCTTAATTTGTCAAGTTCTGCTGCTATTTCTCTCATGGTTGGCCTTTTCTTCCCACTCAACTTCAGGCATCTTTTAGCAAGGTTAGCAACAGCAGGAATTGCCACTTTCGGACCTTCATCCACGATTACCTTGTCTAGAATTTCAAGCAGGCAATCCTGTTTCATTGCCAATCTAAAATGAATTGCTAGACTCTCTTCAAGTCTACTTGAAGAAATGACCTTTTCACCCGTTAGAATTTCAGCAAGAACTACCCCGAATGCATATACATCACTTTTGTCTGTAAACTGACCTGATCGAAAATACTCTGGATCCAAGTAACCAAATGTGCCTTGCACTAATGTGGTCAGGTGAGTTTTTTCATTGGCTATTGGCCTTGAAAGTCCAAAGTCAGAAACCACAGCCCTAAAATTCTGATCCAACAGTATGTTACTAGACTTGATATCCCTATGAAGGATAGCTGGAGAAGCATATGAATGTAAATAAGCAAGGGCTCCTGCAATTTCATCTGCAATTCGCAAGCGCTTTTCCCAAGTCAATGTTGATGCATGATCCTGATTATGGAGATGGTGGGATAGAGTGCTATTGGAGACGTTCTCATAAACCAGCAAAGGAACTTCACTCTCTAGACAACAACCTAACAATTTCACTATATGCCTATGGTTAATCTGAGAAAGAATGAAAACTTCATTGACAAACTCAACTACTTGCCGTTCATCTACTATAATTGACTTCTTAATGGCCACTATGCTTCCATCCAATAGCATCCCTTTGTATACTTTACCATGACCCCCCTTTCCAAGAACTCGACTTGCATTGAAATTGTCGGTTGCCTTCTCCAACTCTTCTATGGTATAGAGCTTTGTTTTCTCAACACTTTCTATACTACTTGAAGAGATTTGCTGCTGCAAAAGAAGACCACCATTCTTTTTGAAGAACTTCTGCTTGAGTTTGTTTTTCTTTCTTTTCTCGAGTTCTTGATGCAACCAAAAGCCAATAACAAGTAGGATGATAAGACCAAGAGCGATTCCTATTCCTGCATGTGTAAGCCACCCATGTAACTACAAACCCAAGAGAAAGAAGACGGTGGACATGTGGGAGACAATGGGAAAGCTTCATACCTGAAGAAACAAGGATGGCTGCCTTGAGTTTTCCTTTGTTGCGTGCACACTCATATTCATGTTTGTCATCATCTCTGTATAAGTAACCATGTGGGCAGTTGCAATAGTAGCTACCATTTGTGTTAATGCAAAAAGCTCCCTTCTTGCAAAGAGTATTGTCTGGCTCCATGCACTCATCAACATCTTTTAAGGTATGCCAATAAAACAAAATTATTAGTAATTTTAAACAAGGAAATTGTTCGATTGAGGCTCATATCACAATGGTGGAAGTGGTGTTGGCCATTAGAGATGGAGTGGTACAGACTGGTGTCCCTGATTCGGATGGATGGGAGAGAGAACAGGTGTTGCTTCTATCAAAGTGGTAGAGGTGGTGGTGTTTTCATTATGATAGTATTTGTGCTCGTGATAATGGCAAACGCCATGGAAAAGATGTTGGTTATTGTCTATGTACAGCATCTACCAGTAGCAGTAGTGTAGATCGCAGTGTTCGAAGCAACTTTAGTATAAAGGGAAAATTCTAGTCTTTTGGTTTCTAAAACGATAAATTCATATTCCTAAAGAAGCATCTTAATATAACTTTTTTCTGAATGGGTGCTATCCATATATAACATTGATATCATTTCAAATTTTGCATTCTAGTGAGAATGAAACTACGGAGCGGAGGGGTTGCCGGGGTCCCTAAGAACAAGAAATCTCACCAAAGTAGTAGTGGTACTATACATCCAAATATCAAGCCAAGAGTAAAGAAATATACCTACGCAGCCATCTGGAAGGTAGGGATTCCCACGGTAGCCTGAGTTGCATTGACACGTATATCCACTGCCTTTCTTGGAATTAACACAACGACTGTTGCTGGCACATGCATAATCTCCTCTTTTTCGAGCTTCGTGGCAAGACTTGTTTCCTATTGCCCAATTCAATACTGAAGGGTAAAAGTACTTCTTGTTTACATTGGAGAAAGAGACGTCAAATTGGTGGAATTCAGAGAAGTTATTCTCAGCAATGAGGACAAGGCTACATTGATTGGAGGGCCAGTCCCGGCCGTCAGGCCAGGTGCTCATGTTACCAATCCGTATGTCAACGATGGAAAGATCCTCGGGAAAAGTAGTCTGGCAGCAACCAATGCCAGAGCAAGAATAGTTAGTATCAAGCCAAGACCAGCCTTGGCCATTGCAGACGGAGACACACCCGCTAATGTAGCTGCTGTTGATGGAATTTGTAGTATTGGAATAACCAATATAAGCAAATATGTCACAGCCAATGCCAATGAACTTATTTTCAGTGTGGGAATAACTGAAAGGCTCCATCGGCGCATATGAGAACTCGGCATAACTTTGCCCTTCTGATGTGTAATTGACATAACAAATAGGGGAAGTCCAATCTCTGATTCTCATATACTCCAGAGATATAAGCAGAACTTCAGCATCATTTTCCTCGTCCAGTTGGACAATAGGACGAGGCAGACTAGAATTGCTGCATGTGATCTCAAAACGTTTGTCAAGGTAACAACCTTTGCCAATACCAAATGGATAAACGATGCTGACGTTCCCACATGTCTCAGGGCAACCAGGCTTGGCCATGGATGCTGATGTTTCCATCAATGAGAATAGCAAGGAGATGATGGTGATCAAGATGGTGAACACAAGAACTTGTATCATTTGCATAACCATTTTACGGGGTATTACATTCAACTCTGAAACTGTAGGGTCTTACAATGAAGAGACACTACAGTATTAAATCTAATGTGCCTCACAATTCGAAGAGTTGGATGCATCAAATTATTAGATTGAAGGGAATCTTCTTTATTAAAGAAGGTGGGGCCATGGTCCATGACAAAGTTGTTGAGACAAAGAAAGCGAGCAAGCGAAAGAAGGCAAGAAAGAATCCAAATTCTATATGGGATTTAACATAAAAATAAAATAATTATTTAAAAGTTTTTTAAAAATTATATTTTCTATAAAAGAAAAGAAAAGATATTAAATAAATTTAGAAAAAACAAATTTTTGTTAAGTTTAAACCTCTTTTTCATTATTTTTTATTTTTTGTTTCATTTTCGTTTTTATTGGCTCTTTGACTTTTTATGATCCAAATTAAAGTCTTATAAACAAACAATGTGTGTTGGCATCATGATGAGGACAATAATTATACATTTTTATTGAAAAAGATGATACCCAAAGGACAAAAGAAAGAGAAAAAGAAAAAAGAAAGAAAAAAAGATAAAAAGAAGACTAACGTGGCAGACGTGGCAGACATAAGATGGTGGCATTGGCTATTGAATAGAAGATCACATCAAAATATCTGATGTTCTGCACAACTATTCTTTAATAATTATCTTAGTTAATTGAAATAAATATACGAATAATTGAATAACTTAAATATTATCTCATCCCATTCCAAATAGGTATACAAGGTATGAATACAAGTGTGGACAATATTATAAATTAATTGATATAAGATTTGGATGAGAAGTGACAATTAATGAATGATATTTCTTACTATTACGGTGTCATGCAATAAAATTAATTCAAAATTTTTTAATATTGTTTAGTAAAAAGAAAATTTAAATGATGATTACGTCTAATATTAGAGTCCTTGTCACATTTATTGTTACATAAATGTCCACATGGTGGATTTCCCTTTTTTTTAAAAAAAAAAAATTCTTCTTGTATGTATCCATGTAAGAGGTATTAATGTAACTTATTTTGCTAAAAAGGAAAAATGTTTATTATTTATTTTACAATATATTATGAACTTTCTTTCCACATGTGAATCAATTTGTGTATGAAATGTTCATATTTATGATTTATGATTCAACATATATTTCCATATGTTATAATAAAATATTTTATTAAAAAATAATTTAAAAAACATGTATAGCTTATCATGTGTTTTAACTTTGATTATGGTAGTGTTTATTTTTTGGTTGAATAGAAAACATCAAAATATTTGATTTATTCTATTATGTTAAAAGTAACTTATTAATATCAATCAATATAATTAAAGTGAACTTATTATCAATAAGTTCGTTTTAATTATGTTACTTGATATTAATATATTACTTTTAGCTGAATAGAAAAAAACTAAATATTTTAACTACTTTTATTTAACATTCAACGAAAAAACAAACATCACCTATGTATTAAACTGGATGACAAAGGGTAACCTAGAGACCTCCACGTTCTTTTAATAAGGGATCTCATAGATTGAAACCCTACTTGTAAGAGTTCATTTAGAGGTTACTAAAACTAGTAATTTTTTTTATCTACCTATAATTAATATGGGAACAATCTATGTTGAATATGATTTGTATGTTATATCTTTTGAAAATTATGGTTTATTGTGAGAAACATACATGATAAAAATAGATTTATCGTCAATAGAAATGACAATTGCTTATTTAATATCCTTTGCAAAACACTTGAACATTATTTATTTATTTATTTTTCTTTTTCGAGATTTGAACATTATTTTACCTTTTAGTTTTATTGTATTGAGCCGATGTTATGATGTTGAAGATTATATTGATAATTCTCTTTAAACTAACTAATTAATTGTTTAGTTGAGAACTTGGTTAAAAAATTTCCTGATAAAGGTTTTTTACCTATTATGGGTAGGATACATTGAATGACATTCTAGTATTTAAAAGTTCATTTTCATTCCTATTTACTATTTTAACATGCTCTTCATTTTTCTAATACATATATTCTTCTTCTAATCATGTTATGCCTTATGATGTATAGAATACTATGTTACCATGAATTTTTGTGCCATCATAATTAAACACACCCAAGGCTTTATCAATGAATGCAAGTGAACCATAAGCGCTTGAAATCTCACTTAAACATTTCAACGAACACCACACCACAAGCCTATACTCAACTATGGGAATGCATGATAGCTTAATCTTAATTAGCTCCAAGAGTTAATACCACACCACAAGCATTAATCAGAGGTCAAGGAACTATCAAGCACTAATAACATCCTCTAATGAATGATAAAATTGATGTACATACATTTAGCGTGTATGTCCCCTTCACTCAACCAAGTTCCCTAGATTTTTGCCTCCATTAAAACTCCTGCAATAAGGCCCACTTATAATACTCCTCCATCCACATTATGCATAACTTTTTTTACATCCCAAAAGCCCTTTCTTTTTTAAAAGTTGTCTCCTTTTTTAGTGAGACATGCATTTCCAAGCACCTCATGATTCCACACCTTCAAAGCCTTGAACTTGGAAACCAAAATAAAGCTATAAGACCAACTAAACTAACCTGTATCTCACCCACTATCCCCTTAGTAAGAGGCTATTCGATAAAACAACTAACCTCTAAATAGTGAAAAATGGTGGATCCCACTTATAAAAAGCAAATTTTAAGTTGCTTAAAAATAAAGATGACTTAAAAAGACTACTTTTTCATTTAGCAATAGAGATCTACCTAATCACTTATACAAAAAACATAATTAGTGGATTATAAATTTTATAACTTTTTTACTCCATACCATATTTTGTAAAATAATGATTTTTATTATTAAATCCTTTATTGTAAAAGTTTACATCTTTAAAACTAAAATACTTCTTTCAAATTAAAATATTTCTTTAAATCAAAACACTTATTTTAAATTAAAACATTTATATTCTTAATTCTTTGATACAATAAAATAAAATTTTAAAGAAGGTCTATTTTAATTGATTTATGATATTCACTTTTAATGAATTTCTTTTAAAATAGAACCTTTCAATTTTATTCTTCAATATAATAAAATTAAAATCCTAAATAATCTTTGTTTAATTGATTTATAATAATTACTTTTTCATATTATTTATTTTTAAATTTTTGAGTCATTATGTATATATCATGATAATTATTTTTTATTTATTTTTAATTTCTTAATGTAGCAAAATTAAAATTCTAAGTGAATTCGATTTGATTGGTTTATACAATTGCTCTTTTATTAAAGAGTTCCAAAATTGCATGTTGGTTATAATTTCAAAGAAGACAAGAAGAAGAAAAAAAATTATAAGGTACAATTTTTTTTTTTAAAAAAAATTGTTATTATTATTATTATTTATATTTTTTCTATTATTGTGTATATTATGATCATTTAGTTAAAATTACAAATTAATTAATATAAAAATTATAAATTTATTTCTTGTGTAGCAATACATAGCTACCTTCGAACAACAATAGTTAAATACATTTTTTAGTGAATTTGATAACGATAATTTAATATCTCCGAAATTATTAGCAACAATAATGATATTTAGTATCTATAAAATTTAAATTTTTTGGAACATAATTTAATCCATGCACTTGTATGTTTATTTTACATGAACAAACTGCAAATGAATCATTTACTAGTCAAGCAAATTGCAACACACATGATATTTTTATGTCAGATGATAATTTTTATTGATCAATATATTAAGTTATATAGAATTTGGAAAGAATATTTTAAAATTTGTCATATAATGAGTATATGGTTAATTTTTTTAAATTAATAATTTTTAATCTTCAATTATTTTTATTATCAAACAATTAAATTAAATTTAGTACCTAAAACAAAGATGATACCAAATTTTTTTCACTTCCATCAATTTAGCATTTATAATGTAACTCTTAATTTTTAGTACTTAATTTTCAATTTTGTCAAGCCCACTAGATCTTTGAACCGGTCAATTTTTAACCACATATTTTGGGGTTTGAAGGAAGTTTTCCCCCTTTCCATCCCATTGTCATTAAGTAAAATAGGAGTGACCCAACATTATTTGTAGTCAGACACTTCGAAAACGATCATTGAAATGATTTTTCCACTCTTTTGACACTCACAACTAGTCTAGTCTAGAATGGGATTGATTGTTCTCACCTCCACACCATGTGAATGAGCCTTCCATTTAGCGGAATATCATGTAAGTTCAATTCCTTAATAATCTATATTACTATTAAAAGTATGAGGGGTTTGACAAAAAAGTTTCCTTGCAAATACCAATACTCGACTAAATAATCTCAAAACTACTCTTACTTAACAAAACAATCCAATGTAGCTTGGCCTAATCTAAAACCTGCTATAACCTAACATCTCATCAGCCCAAAAATTAAAACTCAACAACCTATCAAAACCTATCCATCTAGGCCAAACAAAGCTTGATAAACCAAAAATAAAAATGAATAAATAAATAATCCAACACCAACCCACAAAACCATAACGTACATACCATGTTCATTTAATGATCTGCCACCGTCAACGATAAAACTCAACAACACTTGCATCTCTCTATTTAATTTACAAGCCAACAAGACTAGTCCAATTATGACGAAAGCTCCGAGAAACATGAGTTCCTTCCACTTCTTGACTTGATTTCTCAATTTACCAAGTTCGAGTTCCTTTACCAACCATAGATACATAAAAACCCTAGGTTACATAAAGGTCCAACTTCTCCATATGCTCTCCCAAATAAGCAAGTTCCATCCGCCAATTGAGTTTATTTCAATTTTGAATACATTCCACTCAATTTTATGAATTCATTCTTTCAAATCAAATTGCCATTTTTTTTTTTACTAAATTCAAATGCTTTGTAATCATTTGCTTTTTCAAAATCTTCACCAATTTATAATGTAACATTTACAATTGCAACCATATATAGTTTTCTTCCTTTTTTGGTTCTTCCTTTACCTGCCCTCATTCTCTTCATTTTTGGTTTCTCATTTCTTTCCCTTCTTAACTTTCATGGTCTCTTCATTTTCAATCTACCACTTTTATTTTTCCTTTTATTTATTTTTTTGAATTGGACTCTGATTTTAATTTTTCAAGTATAATATTATGAATATGTCAAAAATAATTTTTTGTTGAGATAAATAAATTGATTGATTCCTTTTTTTTCTTTTTCGCTTTCTTTTATGTTAGTTTTTGATTCTACAAGTAAAAAAATGCTAACAATGGGAGATAGATTTGTTACTCATTATTGTCATTGAGATTTTTTTTTTTCTTATTATTATGCAAGTGGGCTGGATCCATTTTCTTTTCCTCATTTTGATGTTGTTGAATCTTCACCACCTAAAACCCATTGTTGTGGAGCCATTTTTTGGGAAAAAAACCCCATGAAATCACGGAGAATCATTGAATGTTTTCCATTTGAGACCTGAATTGTTGTGGAATTTCCTAAATTTTTGTGGTTATATTGATATTTTTTTTTTTGGAATTTCCTAAATTGTTGTAACTGTGCTGTTCAGCTTTGGGCAAAAGAAATTAATAGATTTTGTTTTTTATTAATATTTCTCAATTCATAATGAACTTTATGATCCATGCTCATAAATTATTATTTGGCTTTTACATGTATTAGTTTATATATATATTTCCCTTTATCCTTCCATATCACATGATTTTTAAGAACCAAGAATGCATTGGAATCAATTTTCTTTCTTTTTTTTTTTTTTAAAAAAAAAAAAATCTTGATTAAACTAGAGGTAGAGCAACTGACTCTAAGTGAAGGGACTATGAAAAACAAAAGATTTGAGGAAGATGAAATGGAAAATTTTGATGAGCTTGTTGAAAATTGGAGCCCATAAAGTACTGGCTCATAGTTGTTTTTACACAAAGGGAAAGTGGATTGTAACAATGTTGCTTGGTCATGACTCAAACGGCATTAGGGGCCCATGGCTCACACAAGGCATGTTTTGCATTGTCTGGGCGGCGAAGGTTTTGAAACTCCTTGTTTGACCAAAACTCTTACCAAAAAGGTGTTTTTGCTTGAAATTGGCGAGTTTCAATGCTTTTCAAATAGTGGTTGTTGGTTTTCGACTTCGGGGAGTGTGGTTTGGCTCAAGACTTTCAAGTTGAGGTCCTTAAGGTCTAATGAGACTTTGGTAAGTGTTCTTTAGCGTCTTACAGACGAACAGCTCATTTTAAGGGGACTTTAGAGAGAAGAGAAGAACTCAATCTGTTGAGATGGATTAAATGGGTAAATTTCCGTTTCATGTGATTGAATAGCTGGTCAATTTAGATTATTATGTGTACCAGTCTTTGCCCAAATATTTTGTACTAATTAATCATGCATGAATTTTTTATACAGGTTTGAGTTGTAGGGGATAGTAGTGTTTAGTGATCAATCATCCAAATAAAAGTTCATTTCTTGACTGACTATTGCTTCAAATATGAAATCAGCTTCAGAAATTGAAATCAAATAATTTTAATGGAGTCGAAGTCATAGAGCCTAAAATTTTCCAGCCATTAGATAAAGTCGACAGTAGAAACATACATGAATTTGGTTTCACAAACCTTTTGGTATCCAATTGACGCGTTCAGCAGTCATGGAATATGGTCTAGGAAACTCCTAGCCTTGAAGTGCATACTCTTCTGTAACTGCACTTGTGGATGCGGAAGAAAAGGAGTACCTTCCACTTACAGGGCAGTTGTCCTGGCAGGTCTGCTTAAGTGATGGCTGCTTCATAGTCCTCCTCAATTGGTGGAGATCTGCTGCTATTTCTTTCATGGCTGGCCTTTTCTTCCCACTCAACTTCAGGCATCTCTTAGCAATTTTAGCAACAGCAAGAATCTCCTTTTCCTGACCTTCGTTCACTATCACCTTGTCTAGAATTTCAAACAGGAAATTTTGTTTCATTGCCAATCTAAAATGAATTGCTAGACTCTCTTCAGATCTACTAGAACAAATCACTTTTTCACCCGTGAGAAGTTCAGCAAGAATCATCCCAAACCCGTATGCATCACTTTTGTCTGTAAACTGACCTGACCGAAAATACTCTGGATCCAAGTAACCAAATGTGCCCTGCACTAATGTGCTCAAGTGTGTTTTTTCATGGGCAATTGACCTTGAAAGTCCAAAATCAGAAACCACAGCCCTGAAGTTCTCATCCAGCAGTATGTTACTAGACTTGATATCCCTATGAAGGATAGCTGTAGAAGCATATGAATGTAAATATGCTAGGGCTCCTGCAATTTCATCTGCAATTCGCAAGCGCTCTTCCCAAGACAAAGTTGATGCATGGTCCTCATTATGGAGATGGTGGGAGAGAGTATCATTGGAGACCTATTCATAAACCAGCAAAGGAACTTCACTCTCCAAACAGCAACCTAACAGTTTCACTATGTGCCTATGGTTAATCTGTGAAAGAATGAAAACTTCGTTGATAAACTCAACAACTTGCCTTTCATCAACTAAAATTGATTTCTTAATGGCCACTATGCTTCCATCTAATAGCATCCCTTTGTATACTTTACCACGACCTCCCATTCCAAGAACTCTACCTGCATTGAAATTGTCTGTTGCCTTCTCCAACTCTTCTATCGTATAGAGTTTTGTTTTCTCAACGCTACTTCCTATACTACTTGAAGAGATTTGCTGTTGCAGTAGAAGACCACCATTCTTCTTGAAGGACATCTGCTTGAGTTTGCTTTTCTTTCTCTTCTCAAGCTTTTGATTCAACCAAAAGCCAATAGCAAGTAGGATGACAAGAACAAGAGTGACTACTATTCCTGCATGTATAAGCCACAAAGGTACGTAATTAACAACAAACTCAAGAGAAAGAAGAGGGTGAACATGAGGGAGACAGTGGGAAAATTTTATACCTGAAGAAACAAGAAGAGCTGGATTGAGTTTTCCTTTGTTGCGTACACACTCATATTCAGGTTTGTCATCGTCTCTGTCGTAACCAGGTGGGCAGTCGCAATAGTAGCTACCATTCGTGTTAGTGCAAACAGCTCCTTTTTGGCAAAGAGTATTGTTTGACTCCATGCACTCATCAACATCTTTTAAGAAGCCAGAAAAAGAAACTTATTAATAGGAAATTGTTGGATTGAGGCTCCTATCACAGTGGTAGAGTGTAGGGAAGGTGTATCAAATTCCTATTTAGAATATACTTTTTTTTTTGTAAAAGGAATATTATATAAAATATTTTTTAACTTTATATGTTATTGTAATTAAGAATATCTCTATAAATATTTTAGGTCAAGAGAGAAAAAAGTTATTAGAGAGACATGGGATAGAGATGTGAAGAAGAGTGAGAGAGACCTAATGGAGCAAGAGGCCTACTCGCTAAGGTGTAGATGTGAACAAGAAAGAAAATATCGATAATTAGATTTTATGGATATATTGGATATATCGGGGGAAATATTGATGGATACTTTGACATAAAATATCAGTGGATAAAAATTGATAAAAAAATGGATAAAAATATTAGGAGAAACTTAAAAAAAGAAGAAGCATATATTGAAGTTATTTTAATAAAAAAAAATTGATATATATATATATATATATATATACAAGTATTTTTTATTTTAAAATGTTAATAATTTTATTTATAAATTTATATTTTTCTTATATTTAATTACTATAATTATATATATACTAATAAATTTTATTTTATTTATAAATTTTATTTTATAAACTAATACATATATAATATGCATCTTATGAAACTAAGGCTAACACAACTGTATTGGCAAATGACTTGAATACCAGGGTTATACAACAATATTCTCTATCATATATAAAACCTTGTGTATCTACCTTTTGTTTGCTTTACTTTATTTTTTGTGTTCTTCCTTTAATATATTTAAGTTAACACTTCTACAGGCACAATTGTGGTCTTAAGTGGGAATATATCAAAGTGGTGTTTCAGGTATGACTAAGCGTGAGATTGTGGTTGTGCTCTTAATGTTAATTGGAAACGGTGTGGAAATCATGTTTTGTTGATGCCAATTGTGGTCTAAGGCAAAAATTCTAGTCGTTCGTTTCAAAAACCATAAATTCATATTCCTAAAGAAGGATCTTATTCTTCTTTCTGAACAGGTGCTTTCAATATACAAGATGATATCATTTCTACTTTGAAATACAAGAGAGAGATCCCCTACAATAAGAGATCTCACCAACGTGGTAGTGATACTATACATCCAAGTGCCAAGCCAAGAGTAAAGAAATATACCGATGCAGCCATCTGGAAGGTAGGGATTCCCGCTGTAGCCTGGATTGCAACGACACCTATATCCACTGCCTCTCTCGGAATTAACACAGCCACTGTTGCTGCCAAATGTATAATCTCCTCCTTTTTCTGCTTCAAGGCAAGACTTATTCCCAATTTCCCAATTAATAACTGCAGGAAAAAAGTACTTCTTCTGATTGGAAAACGAGATTTCAAATTGGTGGAATTCAGAGAAGTTCTTCTCTGCAATAAGGAGAATGCTACAATGATTCGAGGTCCAGTTGCTGGCCTCGTGCCAGACGCTCATGTTACCAACCCGTAAAACAATATTAGAAAGATCGCTGGGGAAAGTAGTCTGGCAGCAACCAATGCCAGAGCAAGAATAGTTAGTATCAAACCAAGACCAGCCTTCGCCATTGCAGACGGAGACACACCCACTGATGTAATTTTTTATGGTGGAATTTGTACTATTGGAATTACCAATGTAAGCAAATATGTCACACCCAATGCCTATGAACTTGTTTTCAGTATGGGAAAAGCTGAAAGGCTCCATGGGTGCAAATGTGAACTGCACATAACGTTCCCCTTCGGATGTGTAATTGGTATAACAAAAAGGCCTGGTCTGAACTCTGATTCTCAAATGTTCCAGAGACATATCCAAAACTTCAGCATCACGCATCTGGTTGAGGTGGAGAATAGGATTGAAGGAGTTGTTGCATGTGATCTCAAAACGTTTGTCAAGGTAGCAGCCTTTTCCAATACCAAATGGATAAACAATGGCAATGTTCCCACATGTCTTCGGGCAACCAGGCTTGGCCATGGATGCGGCTGTTTCCTTCAATAAGAATAGCAAAGAGATGATGTTGATGATGATGCTGACCAGATGAATTAGTTTTACTTGCATAGCCATTGTATGCAGTAAATTAAGCTCTGAAACTGCAGGATTAGATGTCTCTAATACTGATCAGACATTGAGAAATATTAGATGTCTCTCATTATTATATTAAAGGGAATCTTCTTTATAAAAGAAAAGAAATGCTGCATTTGCGAAGTTGAATCATGTTAATTTCTCCATTCCCTTTCAGCTATTATTGAACAATATCTTTCAGGGAAAATTCCCAATCCAGCAAGAACTTGGTGACCCGTTTGGTTTTAAAAAAGGAGTTTGTCGGCAATGATACATCTTTATTGAAAGTGAAAAAAGAGACTCCTTTACTTTCACATGGCAGAGATAAGATCTTCACATTTTCTAATCAATAGACGATAAACGTGTGATTTCTTTATGGTTTAGAATTCAAAGGATAACAGTGACTACTGTTCTAGATAATTGTTAGTGAATGAGTGATCAATTTAAGTACAGATAGGCATAAGTGAGACAAGATATTTGAAGAATAATAGAACTCGATAACATTGTTAAAGGAAAGCATTAAAACTATAAGGAATCTTGCTCATTGTGAATCTTTAATGAGTTGGTATCTATGTTAATACATAAGTAGTGTACTAAAGTGCCCAAAGTTTTTATTATTGATGACCATGGTGCATAGCATTAAGCGTATGGAGGAGTTCATGGTTATCAGTTACTATTAAACAAAAAAATATGTCCACATTCACCAAAAAGAGTAGGCTATCTCTTCCTATTGATTGCAATGCATAATTGTTATCTTGTTTAGTGTGACTTGACTTGGTTATAGGTGTTTTTGATCTCATAAGTTATGCTTTCACAATTACTGCATAGAACTTCAAGCTGCATTTTTGCATGAATTTTTCTCAGCCCACAAAACAAGCACAATCGAAAGAGAGATTTCAAACTTAATACGAAAGGATGAAGAAAAGTTTTGCATTTTCTAAGATCTGTTCAAGGAAGCAATTAGTGCATGCATCCCCATCATGGATTTGACAACTCGATGCTTGTTTCATATTTCTATGAGGGTATATTACTTTAGATGAAGCAGTTGGATGAATCCTTGTGTGCGGGAGATTTTATGAGCAAAAACCTTGTAGAAGCTATTCAATTCCTTGAATATGTTGTTGATGTGTCAAAAAGTTAAGATGACCCAATGCAAAGGAATGAATAAGAGAAAAACCAGACTCAATTGCAAGAAGGGATGTACAACGATAATCAAGATTTAGAAGTCCAATCCTTAACAAAAGATTAACGACATGTTGGTTCGCTAGATATAGTATAAGATAGAATAAGAAATGAGATATTATATCCTATCCCATGTTTGGTTGGTGATGGGATAAGATAAGTTATCTTATCACTTATCCAATCCTATGTTCAACCAAATATGGGATATGATAAGTGGTGGAATATGTTATCCACTTTTTTTTTTCTATGCTTTCACATGGGATATGTTAATTCCACGATAAGATATGAGATATACATATATCATATATCAAAAATTTATTTTTTTTATCAAATTTTTATTTTTTAATATACTCATTTTACAAAATAAATTTTTTTATTATAAATTAAGTTTATGATTAAAAAAGAATAACTAAAAGAATATTTATAAAAAAAATATTAATATAGGATATATAAATTATTTTTATATATTAAATAACATGATATAAAAAAATTTATTTGTAAAGTTCAAATATTTTAATGATGAATACTATTAAACATAACAAAAATTTCATTTTTTTAAAATAGAAAATATTTGAATGTCATATAATTTTCATTTTAAACATTGAAAATAATATATATTTCATACCATTTTTTATTCATTTTACAAATTAAATATAAATATAATATAATATTGCATATCCCATTAGATATACTACCTTAAAATATCATATCTATAGGATATGTATTTCCAAGGATGTCATATTCCATTGGAAATCATATCCTAAGATATTCATATCCTATCCAATGGGATATGATATTTTAGGATATACATATTCTATCATATCCTTTCTCGCCAACCAAACATAGCCTAAAGGAGTTGAAATCCAAAAGGAGAAATCAATCAATAAAATTAGAGGTACTATTCAACTTTGTGTTATATGTGAGTTAAAGGAGCATGTTGTTGATTTTAAAGTTATGCAAGAGCTTAACTCAATTGTTGACTTATTGTAAAAAGAAAGTTTTAGAACTTATAATTTATAAATATCTAATAAATTATTCCCACTTAAGAATAAATTAAGTATTAGATTTTATTAAAAGTCATGTTAAGACATTTACAAAATAATGTTACGTGAATATTCTAAAATTCTTATAAAAGACATTTTAGAATGATAATCTTTCTTATACTATATAAAAAGGTTTGTTGGGAAAATACTTTTTCTTTTTAAAAAGGAAGAAAGTAATAATAATTTAAAGAAACTCACTCTCTCTAGCCTTCTAAAGTTTTTTTATTTATTAATTACTTGCTGTTTTTCTAGAAAAATACACATCTAATTAGAATGGTTATGAGGAATCCATATCCCCAAATCCATGATGCGGGCATGCACTAATTGCTTCCTTGAAAGGATCTTAGCAAATGAAAAAAAAAAAAATCCATCTTTTCCTATTGAGCTTGAAATTTCTCTTTCGATTATGCTTATTATGAGATGAGAAAAATTCATGCAACAATGCAGCTCGAAGTTCCATGCAATAATTGTGAATGCATAACTTATGAGCTTAACGACTCCTATAACCAAGTCAAGTCACACTAAACAATATAACAATTATCTATTGCAATCAACAAAAAGAGATAACCTACTTTTTTTGTGAATGTGGGCATATTTTTAAATTGAAGGAATTGATAACCATGAACTCCTAGTTGTATACGCTTAATGTTATGGACCATGGTCACCTAAAATCAAAACATTGGGCACTTTAATACACTACTTATGTATTAACATAGATACAACTATTAAAAATGCATAATGAAATCCATAATGATCACTATTGATTGTTCCTTATAGTTTTAATGCTTTCCTTTAACAATGGCATATCAAGTTTCTAATTATTCAAATGTCTTGCCTCACTTGTACCTATCTATACTTAAATTAGTTGCTCATTCACTAATAATTATATAGAACAACTAAAACCTAGTCTCCTCAAGAAAAGCTTCCCTAAATTGTACTCATCCCTTCTTGATCACCAAACCATCTTAACTATTAATATACATATATATCAAGGATATATGGAGAACCTATTCATTATAAATATAACATTTGAAAAACACATTTTTTAAGCATATCTCATGATATTGGAAAAGAATGCATACATATAGCATTATAAGCATGAGATACATAATTCTAAAACCAAGTAGAATCATGTATTGTAGGATCACTCACAATAAGAACTCTAAACTTGAATTGTAGTAGCACTTCCATTACGATGACTTAAAGATCCAACTTTGAAATACTAACACTATAAGAGTTTCTTCATACTCTATTTTCTCCTTTCTTGTTTGGTGATAATCTTATTTATAAGGGTAAGAAGGAACCAAAAGTAAGTGGGTTTATTGGTGACTTATTGCATGGCTTACTTAGGTATCAATTAAAGGGAAACGATTAGTATCTTTTGTTAGTATAGAGCCTTGGAAAACATGATATGATGTAATATATTTTAGATCTATTAATAAATTTATTTATTTATGATTTAGGTTCCCCTCATTATCCTATTTACATTAATTGGTTTTCTAAGCATTCACACCCTTATCACTTACATTGAACATGACTTGGTTGTATTAAGAGTTACATAGAAAACACAAGTCATGGTTCCTTGCAAGATGATAAGTTGTTCACAATTGATTCATGAATTTAGGCAATCCAACAAAGACTATAGTACACTACTTGCTAAATGGAAGGATGACTTGTCTTGGTCATCGAGATGGTTCTCCCATGGTGAGTGCCCTATTGTGTATAGTTAAACATTGGACAAGACCTATAGTGAATCATGACATTAACTATCGAGTATTCATAATTCACCAAGCTACTATAATACATGGGCTTTCAATCTTAAGTGGATATTGAGCTTGTGCTCAAGACAACAAGAGGCTTTAACTTATAGGTTAGACATTAAGGTGGTCATATTTTCCCTACGGACTGGATCACTATTGATGGAAGCTATTGGTAATATATATTCTCAATAGAGTCACCATGATATCTCATGGGATTGGGACAATGTATCCCCTTAGGTGAACCTAAGGACATGTGATCAGGAAAACTATGGTTATAGTAACTCCTTAAATGGAATTTGAGAGCTTTTTGTGAGTTAAAGTATAACAGGTGATCACATAATAGGAGGATTTGTAACTCATGGGTTGGAGAGGTAATCATGAGAGGTTGATAGTACATACCTCATTAGATTATGGGTATCGGTTCATAGGGAGTTTGCATGCAGTGGATAATAAGTCACAAATCTGAGCCTTGCCTTATTATAGTATCTTAAGATATTGGAGTGTAGTTGACTTTCTTTAATGGAGTCTTGAGTTAACTCCAAAATTGGATTATGAGGGAGCTAATATTTTCCTATGGGTCCTATTGGTCCTCATTCAAGCTCTTTGTTCATGATGGCACATTTATTTAAGGACATTTTGGGTTTGTAATTCATAAGTGAGCATAAAGACGTTTTAGTAAAAAGAAAAGGTTGCATTAAATCTTATGTTTAGACTTTCTAAATTGGGCTAATTAATGAATGGAGCTCAATAGAGTTGATTAGTTAATTAGCACCCAAGTGGGATTAATTAAATGACCTATATACGCTCAAGTTGGGCCTAAGTTACTTAAGCCCACATAGAAGATTATATAAACCCTTTAGGGGTTTAATACTTCACTTTTGCATCTTATCTTCTAGACTTCACAGAGAAAAGTCTAGCTACCCTCTAGAGAAAGAGAACACCACCATTCTCTTGTGTCAAAATTTATGAAATGAGAGATTGGGTAGAAAATGGGGTCAACAAGATCTATGATGCTTATGGTACATCTTCTTTGGATTTTATTTGATCTAGGAAAATCTAGATTGCAAGTATGATACCTAATTTATAGATCTAAAGACCTCGGGCCAGGGAATGGAGTAATCCAAGATTCCTAGCACCTTTCTTATTGCATGGAGATGGCATAGAATGGTGTGCTTAATTCTTGTAGTTTCTTTCATTGAAGGAGTTCCATGAGTCACCATGCAATTAAGTGTCACGGTATGAAAGAGGCTTAGTGTCCTTTTCATTACATGCATTTCAACACCTCATTCTTGGTTGTTTACGACACCTCATTCTTTGGTTGCATGCATTGCAACACCTCATGCTTGGTTGTATGGTTTCTGACACCTCATACTTGGTTGCATGCCTTTTGAAACCCCATTCTTGGTTGCATGCTTTTCGACACCTCATGCTTGATTGCATGATTTTTACTAGAAAGAAGATAATGCACTTTTATGCTTGGTAAAGAGCAAGTAATAAGGTGATTAAAAAATAAAACTTCAAAAATATTATTCTAAAAAACTAAGGTAGTGACAATCTCTCCCCTTTCAATAAATTTTTTCCTTGGAATTTCTTATTATTCTACCTAAACAAGTGAGGCTATCATTCCCTCATCCCACTTTATGTCTCCCAAGTACCCTCTTTAATAAAATGATTGTGTCACAAGAACATTACTAAAAACATCAACTGATGTATACACCCTTTCTTAAAGATCTAGAATCTAGATAAGTTGCTCATAAAATAACTCCTCCATTAATTCTTTATCCTGTGTTTAGGATGTGTTATGGATTTGATAAGAACTTCCTTACGAAGGATACATGGAATAAATTGTTAATACATAAGGAACTAGGTGGTAAGGTGGCTAGATAAGAAACCAGTTCAACTTTCTCTAAAACTTCAAATTGTTTTACATAGATTGGACTTAACTTTTCCTTTTGGGCAAACCTAAAAAATCCTATTTGTGGTGAGACTTGTAATAACATATGGTCTCCTACTTCAAACTCTAAATCTCCATAACAAATATAAACATAGCTTTTCTACATGTTCTAAGCTACTGAAAGATGCTCCTAAATCAAAGATACCTTATCTATCATTAATTATACCATTTTTAGGCTCATCAGTTATCTTTCCCAACATCATCACAATATATGGAGGATCTAGACTTTCTTTCATACAATGCCTCGTAAAAGGTCATGCCCATGCTTGTCTAATAACCATCATAATAGGTAAACTCCCCTAAAGGCTAGTGTTTTCCTAATCGCCTCCAAAATCTAATATGTAGGCTCTTAACATATCCTTTAATGTGTGAATAACTCTCTCAGATTGTCCATCAATTTGAGGGTAAAACATTGTACTGAAATCTAATGTTCATACGACCTATTATAAATTAACCCACAAAATTAAGTGAACCTTGGGTTTTGATTAGTTAGGATGGATAATGGCACTTCAGGCAATCTCATATTCACCTTAGCATATAATTTCGCCAGGTGCTTGAGTTTGTAGGTTTGTTTGATGACAAGGAAATGGGTCGATTTAGTAAGTTTATTCATGACTGATCCTCTCTATTGTCCAAAATACTAAACTTTTTTATATAGCAACTCTGGTCAAGAAAAACCAAAGAGAGTCACTACAACTTTTGTAGTACTCCAGGTATCATCCTTAGGGATTGGATTATGGAATTTTCCAATACTAGGATAAATAAATCACTTTTATTTAAATCCTAAAGTGAAAAAAAAAATATGTGAAGTAACTTTTATGAAGTGAAAGTAAGTAAAAGAACTAAATTAATAATAAAATGAATATTAATTTTTAATTAAATTGACTCAAGTTTGGGCCTTTCCATACAATCTAACTTAAGGTATAGAAATAGAGATAACAAGGGTTTCTTAAGTATAGTGATCTTATGATTTTAGGATCCTCAACCGCTCGCGATCAACTTGAGTTCTATTACTCAAAATTCCATCATAATCTAATTTTTCCTTTTTAAAATAGATTCCTAAAACCATCAAATAAATTAGATGAATTACTAGTTTAAGATTTATCTTTTTAACTTTTCCTATTTCTTATAACTTTGTTATGGGGCAAATAACGATAGAGAATACTAGGATAATTAATGATCAAGAGTTACCAAGAATCACTAGTATCGGGTAATAACCTACTATATCATTCCTTAAACTAACTCACAAAGATAGGGTAAAAACAAAATTAATAAATTGTAACTCAACTAATAATTAATCGTATTGTAATAACAATTTACCCATTGTTCCTATAACCTTAGGTTTTCATGCTTCAAGCCCAAAGTTGGTTTTTTAGCCTCTCATGGTGGTGATGTCACATTCACAATCCATAATAAGATAAATCCATTACTTGAATCTGATTCGTTCCCAATTGGTGTACCAGCTGATTCTTGTCCTCTCAATGGTCCCCCGGCAACGGCGCCATTTGATTCGTGCTCAGATGGTGTACCTTGATTTTGGTCCTCAGACGGGAGTAATCAACAAAATTTATAACCTATTACACCATGTACTAGGATAGCCTCAGCTAGCATAGCATAGTGGCTCTAGGATCGTTCACTGGGATGGGTTTTCACTCCACAATTGATATTAATTCAAAGCTGAATTGGTGCTTTTTCATTTCAAGGCTAGCTTTAAAAGAAAACATAAAAATGTTTGAAAAGGTTGGTTTTAAGCTAACCAAAAATAGTAACTGATTTTAATTACAAAGAAAAGTGTTTCTTGGAGTTTCAGATCACTAGGCTCAGGTTCCTTATACAAAAAGGGAGTTCCGGTCACTTGAATCTTTTCCTCACATTGGGGATTTAACATATAGTTATTTCCCGAACTGGTGTGGTACAGATGCTTCCCCTTAATGGGTTTAAACACTAATTCTCTCTCACTTATGCATCTTGTAATGGCTCGTGCCTCTCACCTAGGATTTTCCATTCAAGGTGATCTTTAACCTTGGATTACCCTTCAAAAGCTCGCAAGAGATAACTAATGGATGTCTCCTTGGAGTCCAAAAGCTTACCAAGTGTTGGCTATTCTAGAAAATCCTACCTTTAAACCACCTCCCAAAGGCTCGCAAGAGATAAACTAGTGTAACTCAATGGACGGAGTCCACTTGCCTTACCAAGTGTTGGCCTAGGTGATTTTAAGGAATTTTAAGTTAACTAAAAAGATAAAAACCATTAACGGGTCACACTTTCTCTTCATTAAAAGCTGAAACAACAAAACTTCCAATTTTTGCATGTGGAAACTTACCTGGCTTTCTTCACTCCAAGAGACAAAAAGCCTAGCCACTCATCCTCTGAGGAAACATCCTTAGAGTTTGATTTGTTAGAAATAAAAATAACGAGAAAACAAAAATATGAAGGAAAAATAGAGCAAGTGCTCTGTAAAATATATTCCTTACTATGATCCTCCTCTCATTGGATTACATATATCTGATCTATGATGCCTTTCTTTACATTGGTTCAGAGATATATATAGAAGATATTTTCTAAGAAATATCCCAATAATATCTTTAGCTTATTACAAGGAGAAAATAGAAATTTACACAAAATATCTTGAGAAAAAATCTAACTGAGTCGGTTGCAAATATCTGAGTTTACACAGGTGGATTTCCAAGTTTCAACTTTGATTTTACAAGTTGAATTTGTGATTTCACAACTTAGAGGTGATTCCGCAACTTGGAGATGATTTGCAACTTGTTTCGCAGCTTGGAGGTGATTTCGCAACGTGGTTCGCAGCTGTGAAGATAGAGTTTCAACTTGCGAAGTGGCACACGTGTGCTTGCAGGTGGTTTCGCAGCTGTAAAACACCTTGCAAAATTTTTGCAAGTGGATTTCATTTCACAGCTCATTTCGCAGCTGCGAAATGGGTTTTGGGCTGTGAAATTTTCGTAACGAAAGGTTGATTCCGCAACTACGAAATTTTCGCACAGCTTGATGCGGTTGTTTTCAAACGGCCATAACTTCTTCGTTTCAACTCCAATTTGTGCACTATTTGAAGCGTTGGACTCCTGACTTCTCGAGCTTTGAAACAACATATAGTATGCATGAAATGGACTCCATAAAGTACTCGAAATGTATCCAACAGTTTCTGTCCTCTTGAATTCTTCATGTTAGATTTCTCTCTTTGCTTTCCCTCCTTGCATTCATGATTTGCTTTTGGCAAAGGACTTCAAAGCTCCAAAGCTTGGATTCTTCTTGTAAATGAGCTTCCATTTGCTTTGCCATGGATTATATAGAACTCTCCCTCATCTTAGATTGCTTTGGTGATCAAAAAGCTATCAAAAACACCAAAACTTAACACAATTTGATTAGAAACGATTGCAAGGGTCCTTAACATGCCAATTGAGTTAAAAGGTAATAACTACTACTCAAAAGTGTTTAAAAGAGTTAATTACAAGCTATAAAATAGCACTTTGTGAGTAGTAATCAGAATCAAAAGAAACTAAAAACAATATATTCAATAAAGAAGAAAAGAAAACAAAACAAAGTTCTTGTCTTTTTCTCAACAAAATGTCAAATTCCCAAAAATATTCAAGATGTTTGAACCCTAGAACTAAGAGATTTTATATAGTATCACCAATAAACTAACATATGGCACACTCTCATTGGCCACTTATTAAAAGGAAAAGTCATCAAAAAAAAAAAAAAACCTTCAAAAATTATGAGTTCTAAATGAGTATAATGCATTTCAAATTGGATAGAGGCATTTGAAACTCATTTCGACATGTCTCAAGGATCAAACTCAATCACCAATGGTTGAATTCAAAATTTGGGTGAGTTCCAAATCAATTTCAAACTCACAAGTGGGAGAAAATTGGACCAATTCAAAATCAACAAGGTGAGTTCGAAATTCACTATGAATTTCAAACTCACCCACTACCCAAGCAAAAAATCCATATTTTTTAGTTCAATGGCATGCTTCTTGCTTTAAATAGGTAGTAGGACTCGAACTTAGCCCCAGCCAAAATTTTCCTTGCATTCCTTTGAGTTTTAAATGGCCAAAAACCATTTTGAATTCAAATTGTCAAGTTCGAACTCAACTTTCCTCTCTAACCAATTTTCTTCAAACACACACAACTTCCTTGTTTCAGCTCTAAATTATGTACCATTTAAAGCGTTGGATTCCTGACTTCTAGAGATGCGAAATGATATATAGATTTCCTAAAATGGACTTTTGGACATTCTCCAAATGTCACCTCAAAGTTAGAGTACATGTTGCCACCAGATTTTGAATTCCAAATTTTCATGCAAACTTGATGAATCTTGCTTCATGCCTCATTTCCTATGTTTGTGTGCTTTCTTTCTTACTTTATAATGGTCATTACTCATCTCCCAAACTCATGATATCCTCGTCTTTCCTTTCCTCATAGTCCATGAGTCTTGACTCGCTTATTTCCTCATTTAATCCTTTCTTGATCTTTCAAAATCTAAAGTGATTCAACTTGCACCATTTTCTTCCCTAAAATCTAAGATAAATCTCTAAAATAAAATTTAAACTCATGACTAGGGCCTTATCATCAATTTAGGTTAAGTCGAATGATTTGAGTGTCTCATGGTGCATAAATCATATTGAATATATACCATTAGAGCACATATTTTCCATAATTACATATTTTGTCTCCAATCAATCCATTATAATACAGATTTCATCATGGCCTATTGATAAATTTGATAATCTCATAAAACAATCCATGGTGATATTCTCCCATTTTTAATATGACATTGGGAGTGGCTGTAATAATCCTAATGGTTTTTGTTCCTTAGCCTTAACATGTTGACATATAAGGCAACAAGACATAAAGTTGGTTATATCCATTTTCATTCCTATCCACCATGCGTGTTTTCTCAAGTCATGATACATCATTGTTCTTCCTAGGCATATAGTGTATTGAGAGTAGTGAGCCTCCTCAAGAAGCTCTTTTCTCAAATCCTTTATATCATGTATAAAAAGGTGTGATCTATATCGAATGATGACTTTGTCATCCATACAGTTGGTGTCTTCTCCATGATGGGTTACCTTGATCAAGGCTACTAATTGAGGATTGCTACGTTGGATTGCTCCACATCATGACGACTTTCACCTTAAGTATGTCAATGGATATCCTTTCGAAAAAGACAATGTGTCCTGAGAATGTGACACTATTTGACAAAAATTGACACTTTTTTATCTTAACATGTAACCAATAGCCTTTAAGGCTCTATAGGAGATGCAAGGATAAGTACTATATATGCTCCTCTATTCAAGCTTTAATAGTTCCATGATTCATACCACTTTGTATGAAACACAAAGGTTTCTAAGAAAATCACCAAAAAACTTAGAAAGAACTTTAAGTTCTTTTCAAGTTCTAAAAAGGGTATGAATTGTTACAAAGTGTCTATGTATCTTGAGTTTTCCTTCTCCCAAGATGTATGAATGCTGAGTCCTATTAACTTCACAAAGATGAATCAACTCCTTATCTTGCTAGCTAACATTAACTTGGTAATGTTAGTTGGAAAACTAAAAAACTATATTAACTATCATCATCCTATTTCTAGAATAGAATTCATAGTATCAAGTCTATAAGACCTATAACCAAAGCTCTGATACCAACTGTGGTAACCTACCCTTATAGGCATCATACATGCAAGATAGTGTCTCTTATCTAGTCTAAAAACTGAGAGGGAGATACTATCCTATTAAAGGAAAATTAAATCATAAGAGGATGTGAATTAAATTTAGTTTACATTATATAAATTGAATTTACAATTTGTGTTGTTTACAAAATCAAAATAAAAAATTATTTTTAAAAACAACTTATCTTAAAAAGTCCTTAGTTTTTTTTGGTTTTGAAAAGTATTTTTAAAAATAACTTGCACTAGAGAATTAAAATACTTTCTAGGTAGAATGAATTGAAAGTGGAATTTTATTTCTATTGGAATCACTTTAATTTCATTTTCATTATTATTTAAGTTATTCAAACAAAAGAATGAAGGAGAAAAGGAATAAGATGTTATTTTCGGTGTGCCAAACACACCCTTAATATTGAACTATGATTATTTCTAGGCTTTAATCGATCATTTGAGCCCTCTACGTCTAGGCATAGTTATAAATTTATTCATATGCACTTAAGCTCTATTAGGCCCAAGCTTGATCTCATTTGTCTCCCTTCCAGATTTCAAGTATTTGTGCCCAACCGTCCAATTCGTGCATCTTTCTCGAATCATGAATTTGCCAACTTATCCAAACCCGTAAAAATACTACAAGAAAGAAAACCAATCAAACTAAAAATGTGGGGAGAGTATGTAAGGACAAATCATGGTTAAAAGGAGTTGACAACTTATGAAAATCCCAACAAAAGAGCATAAATGAGACCTCAAAAATGTCATCTTTGACTGGTTATCGCTATTCGTTCTCAAAAAGCACTACTCCATTCTTCTTTTTCCACCTAGGAAAAGTGGATTGTAACTAGTGTTGCTTGGCCATGACTCAAACAACCTCTAGGTGCAGATGATTCACACATGGCATGTTGACGTACATGTTTTGCATTTGTGGTCTCAAAACAAATGGCCAACGTTTTGAAACACCTTGTTCGACCAAAGCTTTACCAAAAAGGAGCTTCTAATCATAACATATTACCCTACTACTGCTTGAATTGCCAATTTTAATTCTTTAGGGGTTGGCTCGAGACTTTCAAGTTGAGGTCCTTAAGGTCCAATGAGACCTTTATTGCCAGTTTTTCTTTAGACAAATAGATAATTTTAAGGAAATCTTAAAGAGAAGAGAAGAACCTAAATTGTTGCATCTTTAGAGAGAGATCATTTCATAGCTTCTCCTGAGAGAGAATTCTAGTTGTCAATCAAGCCTTGTAAAGGTTGAAATAGACTTGTTCTCAGTTGGAACTTGGAAATGGTGGCATTGAAATTGAAATCGATATGAATTAATGTACGTATCTCTCACAGTCTAATCACAACGAATTTCCATATATTGAGGTCTTTATTGGATTCATTGCAAATATGATTGATCACAAATGAATTGTGCACTATTTTTTAGTGAATATACTACCGTGCTCCTGCATGATCGCTTCAGTTTCACACCACCATTAATCATAATAGTTAGCTAATTGGATGACTTTTGTCGCTTCAACTACCAACAAATATTTGAAGCTTGTATAAAATTTGAAAGAAAACATAATAAATAAGATGAATATTAGTTACATGTGTAAAAAGGAAACATAACAGATATCGGGTCAGCTTTTCTTTAGATTTAATCAAAATTAGCCATAGTCCTTCCTATCAATGTTTGATCTTGCTATATTTTTGTAAGCAGTCTATTATTATTATTATTATTAGAGGTAATCCTTGTTAAGCCATGTACAGTTATAACTAAATAGCATTAGTTAGAAACCTGTAACTAGATGATTAGTTTTGGTACCATTAGATAATTAGTTATAAGGCATAACTAACTTCAAATACATGTATATATGTAAAGTTACGACTCACAAAAATAGAGAGTGAATCTCGAAAAATAAAGATTTCAGAAGATTCAAGAAACCTATGTTCTACCCTGTTTTTCAGTTTCATTCCATTCAGCTTTCCACTTCTCATATGGTATTGGAGCAATAAACAATGGCAAATCATTTAACCAATGTGACTCGATTGCAAGATTCTAGAGAGATTCCAACTACTGGATCTAGTATCATTATGGGACAAACTACTTCTTAAATGACGAATCAATCAATTCCATCACTCAGTCAATCTCTTACGATCAAACTCGATCACAATAACTTCCTCATTTGGCGCAATCAGATGCTTAATATGGTCATTGCCAGTGGATTTGATGATATTCTTGATGGAACCCGACCATGTCTACCATATTTTCTACCTGATCCAAATTCTATCTCTGCCACAACATTCAAATCTCCAGTTGTAAATCCAGAATACATCACTTGGCAGCGTTAAAATTGATTGGTGATGAGTTGGATTTACTCCTCACTCACCAAACCGATGATGACTCAGATCATGAGTTACAACACAACTCATGAAATCTGGGAATCCTTACGACAAAGTTTCTGATTTGTGCCCAGCTGGTGTATGTCCTGTTGATTGGTGTTCAATCAACTGGTGTACCTTGATTTCGGTCCTCAGACGGGAGTAATCAACAAAATTTATAAACGTATTTCACCATGTACTAGGATAGCCTTAGCAAGCATAGCATAGTGGCTCTAGGATTGTTCACTGGGATGGGTTTTCAAATTATAATTGATATTAATTCAAAGCTGAATTGTTGTTTTTTCTTTTCAAGGTTAGCTTTAAAAGAAAACATAAAGATGTTTGAAAAGGTTGGTTTTTAAGTGAAACGAATAATAAGGTAACGAAAATTACTTACAAAGAAAAGTGTTTCTTGGAGTTTCTAGATCATTGGGCTCAGGTTCCTATTACAAAAAGAGAGTTCCAGTCACTTGAATCTTTTCCTCGCGTTGGGGATTTAACATATAGTTATTTCCTGAACCGATGTGGTACAGATGCTTCCCTTTTATGGATTCAAACACTAATTCCATGTCACTGAATCATCTTGCAATGGTTCATACCTCTCACCTAGCATTGGTCATTCAAGGTGATTCTTCACCTTGGATTACCTGTCAAAAGCTTACAAGAGATAACTAATGGATGTCTCATTGGAGTCCAAAAGCTTATCAAGTGTTGGCTATTCTAAAAAATCCTACCTTTAAACCACTTCCCAAAGGCTTGCAGAGATAAATTAGTGTATCTCAATGGACGAAGACCACTTGCCTTACCAAGTGTTGGCCCAGGTGATTTTAAGGCGTTTTAAGTTAACCAAAAACATAAAAACCATTAACGGGTCACACTTTCTCTTCATTAAAAGTTGAAATAACAAAACTTCCAATTTTTGCATTCGGAACCTTACCCAGCTTCCTTCACTCCAAGAAACAAAAAGCCTAGCCACTCATCCTCTAAGGAAACATCCTCAGAGTTTGTTTGGCTAGTGAGAAAAATACAATCAAAACGAGTAGCTAAAACAGAGCAAAGCTCTGTGTATTACTTTCTTCAAAACTATACAAAAGTTAGTCTTTGAGAAAAAAATCCCAAGATGTTCTAAAAAAAAAATTACAAATGATATATATAAAGGTTATTCACCCTTCCTTCTTACTTTCTAACTAAGGAATCCTATGATTGGTGGATTACAAGGAGAAAATAGGGATTTAAACAACAAATATCTGAAGAAAAAAATCTAAAAGAGTCGGTCACAAATATCTGGGAGTACATAGGTGGATTTCGCAAGTTGAAACATGACTTGCGAAAATTTTGCAAGTTGACTTGTTCATTTCGCAAGTTGGACCTTGATTTTGCAAGTTGACTTTGTGATTTCGCAGCTTGCGAAATTGTCTTTCAACTAGGTGCGGTTGTCTTCCAATGGGCATAACTTCTTCATTTCAGCTCTGATTTGCACACTGTTTGAAGAGTTGGACTCCTGACTTCCCGAGCTTCTAAACAACATATAGTATGCATAAAATGGACTCCAGAAAATGCTTGAAATGTGTCTTACAGCTGCTATCCAATTGGATTTCTTCATGTTAGATTTTTTTCTCTGTTTTTCCTCCTTGCATTCTTGATTTGCTTTTGGCAAAGGACTACAAAGCTCTAGAGCTTGGATTCTTCCTGTAAATGAGCTTCCATTTGCTTTTCCATGGATTATATAGAGCTCTCCCTCATCTTAGATTGCTTTGGTGATCAAAAAGCTATAAAAAACACTAAAACTTAATATAATTTGATTAGAAATGATTGCAAGGGTCCTTAAAATGCCAATTGAGTTAAAAGGTAATAACTACTACTCACAAGTGTTTAAAAGAGTTAATTACAAACTATAAAATAGCACTTTTTGAGTAGTAATTAGTTTCGCTTCTACTTCTCGAGCTCATATAATGGAGCTTCATCTGCATCTTCAAACTATACACAAAGGTGGCTTAAGCATGCTTGACAACATGCTATGAATACGTAATATTTGTGACAATCTTGACTACTATTGGAGAACTATTGTCAAAGCAAGATCCAATTATGCCAATTCTGGGTAGATTAGGGTCTGAGTACAATCCTTTTGTAATGACCATTACTTCACGAGTTGAACCAATCTTTGTTGAAGAATTGCAAAGTCACCTCATGGTTTTTTAATGACGTCTTGGACGACAAAGATCTGTAGAATAACAGACTCTGATCCAAGCAAATGCTGCTTTGTTTCAGCAATAAAAGAACATGAAGAAAACCTACAATTCTAATTTTCGTCCAAATACTAGACAGATCTCAAGAAATGGTCAATTTTCTAATGATAACAATCAGAATTTTAAACTAAAGAATTCTGCTACTGGACAGGCCATAAATAATAGTGGTAACTTGTATGGAACTTCCAAGCCTCAATGTTAGATTTGTTCTAAGTTTGGACACATTGCTATACAATGTTGGTATCGGTTTAACTCAATTATCAGCCAAAAGATTATAAACATTCCACCTCTAACAATCCTCAGGCTATGACTACAACTTCTATAACAATGGGAGACACTTCTTGGTTTCTTGATATAGGGGCTGCCCATCATCTCGTATCTGATCTTAACAATTTAACAATCCATAATCCGTTTACCAGTGGAGACAAAGTAATTGTTGGAGATGGTAAATGATTACTACTCAAAAAGTGCTATTTGTTAGCTTGTAATTAACTCTTTTAAACACTTTTGAGTAGTAGTTATTGCCTTTTAACCCAATTAACATATTAAGGACCTTTGCGATCATTTCTAATCAAATTGTGTAAGTTTTGGTGTTTTTGTTAGTAATTTGATCACCAAAGCAATCCAAGATTGGGGAAAGTTCTTTGGAATCCATGGCAAAGTAATGGAAAGCTCAGAAACATGAAGAACCAAAGCTTTGAAGCTTTAAAGTCCTTTGCCATAAGCAAATCCGAAATGCAAGGAGGGGAAGCAAAGAGAAATCTACCATGAAGCATTCAAAATGACAGTCACTGTCAGCCACTTTTGGAGTACTTCCTAGAGCTCAATTTATGTATACTATATGTCATTTCGAAGCTCGGGATCAGCAATCCAATGCTTCAAACAGTGTGCGATTCAGAGCTGAAATGAAGGAGTTACAGCCATTGGAAGCTAATCACTCCAAGCTGAAGGCCAATTTCGCAAGGCTGCAAAATCAGCCTTTGGCTGCGAAATCACAAGAGAAGGGCTGCGAAATCAGCCTTTGGCTGTGAAATGGTGCCCTTCACGCTGCGAAATTTTGCAGCACTCTTGCACGACTGCGAAATTCTCCTGAAGCTTCTCGATATTTGCGACCGACATTTTGAGATTTTTTGCTTTAGATATTTGATGTCTAAATCCCCAAACTCTCCTTGTAATCCACCTATCATAGGATTCCTTAGTCTTTAAGAAAGAACAAAGGGTAAATAACCCCATATATATTGTTTGTAAATTTCCATTACAAAAAGGTCGGGAGCTTGTTCTCAGACATCAGTTGTATAGTTTTGCAAGGAAGTAAAATACAAAGCTTTTGCTCTGCTTTACCTACTCAATTTGATTGTATATATTTATTTAATTTTTCTTACTAGCCAAACAAGCTCTGAGGAAGTTTCCTCAGAGAATGAGTGGCTAGGCTTTTAGTTCCTTGGAGCTAAGGTTGCCGGGAAAGGTTCCAAATGCAAGAATTGGTAGTTTGGTTGTTTCAGCCATTAATGAAGAGAAAGTGTGACCCATTAATGATTTCTATCTTTTTAGTTAACTTAAAACACCTTCAATTCACCTGAGCCAACACTTGGTAAGGCAAGTGATCTCCATCCATGGAGATGCACTAGTTTATCTCTTGCGAGCTTTTGTGAGGTGACTTGAAGGTAGGATTTTCTAGAATTGTCAACACTTGGTAAACTTTTGGACTCCAAGGAGACATCCATTAGTTATCTCTTGTGAGCTTGAGAAGGGAAGTCCAAGGTTAATGATCACCTTGAATGGCAAATGCTAGGTGAGAGGCACGAGCCATTGCAAATTGCATCAGTGAGAGGGAATTAGTGCTGAAATCCATTAAAGGGAAGCATCTGTACAACACCGGTTAGAGAATTGACTATATGTTAATTCTCTAATGCCAGGGAAAAGAACCAAGTGACCGGAGCTCTGTTTTTGCATGAGGAGCCTCCCTTGTGAACCTAAACCTCCAAGGAATGCTTTTCTTCATAAGTAATTTTCATTACTTTCTTTTTAGTTAGCTTGAAACAAAACCTTTTTCAACCAAACTTTATGTTTTTTCTTAAGCTAACCTTGAAATGAAAAAGCACCAATTTAACTTTGAATTGGTATCAATTGTAAGTTGAAAACCCTTCCCAATGAACGATCCTAGAGCCACTATGCTATATTAGCTAAAGCTATCCTAATGCATGGTGATATAAGTTATAAATTTTGTTGATTACTTCCTCAATCAAGGAACACCAGCTGGACATGAATCAGCTGAGACACCAATTGGGATCACGAATCAGTAAAGGTTTATCCATTGCAAATATTGGTAAATTTTCTCTTGCCTCTTCAAGTGGTTCTTTGGTTTTCAATGATGTCTTACATGTTCTCTCTATTACCACCAACTTAGTTAGTGTCCAACGATTTTTCTCAAACAATGGCAGCTTTATTGAATTTCATCCTTCTCTTTTTGTGGTGAAGGATCAAAAAACGAGACTTGCTATTCTTCAAGGAAAAATTGAGAAGGGTCTCTATAAACTTCCTACTGCACCAAGAGTTGTTGGTCATCCACTAGCATTTTACTTTACTTGTAGTACTTTAGATGCTGGTTCTTTCAGGCTCCGGCATAATAGACTTGGTCATCCCTTTGTTGATGTAGTTTCCAAAATTTTATTTCTTTGTAAAATACCTTTGAAACATGACAATAATAACTCTATATGTGAGTCATGTCAATTGGCTAAAAGCCATCATTTTCCATTTGAAAGATTCACTTTTAGAGTAATAAAACCATTTGGTCTCATCCATGTTGATCTTTGGGGTACAACTCCTATAGTTTTTGTCAATGGTGCTCAATATTTTTCTCTTGCTAATTGATTATTTTAGCAGATTCTCATGGTTGTACTTTTTGGAAACTAAAGATGAAGATTTACTTATGTTCAAACGTTTTCAAGCCATGGTTGAAAGACAATTTGATACTAAAATTCAATGTGTTCGATCTAATGGGGGGGAGGGGGGGGGGGTGATTTTCAGGCTTTTCAGAATTATTTGGCTGTAAATGGTCTTCTTCATTAAGTCTCTTGTCCTTATACTCCTCAGCAAAATGGAAAAGTTGAAAGGAAGAATCGTCATGTTGTGAGAGTTGGTATTTCTTTGTTAATACAAGCTAGTATGCCTCTCAAATATTGGTCATTTGCATTTCAAACTGCCATTTTTCTCATAAATCGGCTTCCTTCTACTGTTCTTTCACAAAATTATCCTTATGGAGTTCTTTATAATCATTTACCTGATTATACATCTCTTCGATGTTTTGGATGCTTGTGTTTTCCTTATCATCGCCCTTATGTTTCTCACAAGTTAGCAAATAGATCCGTTGTTTACTGTTTCTTGGGTCATAGTGCTAAAAACAAGGGATTCCTCCGTTTGGATGTGGCTTCCTCTAGGATATATGCTTCCCGCTATGTTGTATTTGATGAAACTCGATTTCCATTTTTAACAAAGTCTTTATCCTCTCAACCAGTATCATTATCCAACTCTTCTTCAATATTTCTTGATTTTCTCTCTATTCATCCACCATCTTCAAGGAATCCTCATCATCCTCCACCTAATTTTTCTTCTCCTATTATTGTCCCTACCAATTCTGTTCCATGATTACTACTCAAAAAGTACTCTTTTATAGCTTGAAACTAACTATTTTAAACACTTTTAAGTAGTAGTTAATACCTTTTAACTCAATTGGCACATTAAGGAACCTAGCAAGGGTTACTAATCAGTTTTTAGCAAGTTTTGGTGTTGTTGGTAGCTATTTGATCATTGAAAGAAGCCAAGAATGAGGGAGAATTTTGTGAAATCCATGGCAATGCAAGTTGAAACTCAAATACTTGAAGAATCTGAGCTTTGGAGCACTTCATAGCCCTTTGCCAAGCCAATCAGAGATGTAAGGAAGAAAACCAAAGGAAGAAATCCAACAACCAGTATTTTTGCATAGCTATGCAAAAATTTAGAGGAGAGCAGCTGTAGGACTGAGTGAAAGACAATTTCGCACACCCTGCAAAACCACAAGAGGCAGTCAAATAATTTCGCACACCATGCGAAATTTCGCATGGTATGCGAAATCTTCCTGTGCACCGACTCCATTAGATTTTATCTCCAGATATTTTGTGTAATTTCCTATTTTCTCCTTGTAATCAACCTAGATATTTTCTTTTATATTTTTTTTATATCTTTTGGGTAACATCTTCGTAGACAGAGAGAAAGACACACAGATAGATGGAAATCATTGAACACTTGTAAATTCCCGTAGTAAGAAATATACAGAGCTTTTGCTTTGTCTTTCCTTCTCATTTTGTTTTCACTTTTCTTTCTAGCCAAACAACCTCTGAGGATGATTTCTCAAGGGATGAGTGGCTAGGTTTTACGTTTCTTGGAGTGATGGAAGCTAGGTAAAGGACCCAAATGCAAATGTGGGAGTTGTCCTTGCTTTAAATGAAAGTAGTTGTTAACCATTAATGGTTTTTATTTCAAGGTTTAGTTTTAAATCCCTTAAAATCACCTTGAATGGCCAATACTTGGTAAGCTTTTCGGATTCTATGATGCTTATTGCTAGATCCATGGATGTCCATTAGTTATCATTTACGAGCCATTGGAAGGTGGTTCAAGGTGAGAATCACCTTGAATGGCCAATACTTGGTAAGCTTTTTGGATTATATGGATGTTTATTGTTAGATCCATGGATGTCTATTAGTTATCATTTACGAGCCATTGGAAGGTGGTTCAAGGTGAGGGTCTTTAGTGTTTGAAGCCATTAATGGGAAGCAATTACCATTTTTCATGAACCCTTTAGATCAACTCTTAATTGCTAAATACAAAACCGGTTCGGGAGATAACCATCTTTTATGTTATTGTCCCCAATGTGAGGAGAAGATCTGGAATCTCCCCCTTTTGCCTAAGAAACCTGATCCTAGTGACCTAAAGCTCCAAGAGACCTTTTCTTTGTAGTTAACTTCACTTATTATTTTTGCTTAACTTAAAATCAATCTTTGCAACCACGATTCCATTTTCTTTAAAAGCTAATTTTCATAAGGAAAAACACCATTTTATTTTCTTCACTAAAGTCAACTGTACGATGAAAACCCATCCCTGTGGATGATCCTAGAGCCACTATACTATGTTAGCTATGCTACCCTAGTGTAAGGTGATTTAGGTTTTATAAATATTGTTGATAACACCTATTTGGGCCAAAATTAAATGGCATGACTACAATGGGGACGAATCATTCCATCTCATCCACCTTCATTTCCTACTTTACCATAATCCTTTGTTCTAGCCTCCATTGTTGATCTTCCTTCACTTCCAAACCGAACTATTGTTACTCGTAGCCAAAATGGTATTTTTAAACCAAAAAAAAATATTCAGCCTTGCTGTCCAAACTATTGTTGCTGAACTCTCCTCTTTCAAAGAAGCAATGTTGCATCCTAACTGGCAAGCTGCTATGAAGACTGAGTATGATGCTCTTCTCACCAATTCCACATGGACATTGGTTCCTAAACCTATTAATAAACGCATTACTGGTTGTAAATGGATATACAAGCTGAAACTCAAAGCTGATGGCTCAGTTGATCATTTTAAAGCCCGCTTAGTTGCAAAGGGTTTTAATCAAACATATGGTATCGATTATTTTGAAACCTTTTACCCTGTTGTTAAACCAACTACTATACGAATTGTTCTTTCTCTTGCTATTTCTCATGGTTGGTTAGTGAAACAATTAGATGTTAATAATGTCTTTCTCAATGGTGAGTTAAAAGAAGAGGTTTACATGGTTCATTCTCCAAGCTTTGTTGATCATTCTAAACCCAATTTTGTCTGTAAACTTCACAAAGCCTTGTATGGTCTGAAGCAAGCTCCTCGGGCATGGTTCACCAAATTGAAGAACTCCTTACTTGCTTGGGGTTTCTCTTCTTCTTTATCTGATTACTCTATGTTTCTTCTTCGGAAAGGGACTGACATGATCATTAGTCTCATCTATGTTGATGACATTATTGTTACTGGTTCTAATATCGTGTTAGTCCACCAAATGGTTTCTTCTTTACACTCTTAGTTTGCTATCAAGGACCTTGGTATTCTAAATTACTTCTTGGGTGTTGAAGTATCTTGGCAAGGATCTTCCCTTCATCTTTCCCAAACCAAATATATTCAGGACTTATTAACTCATGTTGGTCTTACAGATTGTAAACCTATTGCTACACCAATGACTACCTCTCACACTTTATTTGCCTCTAAAGGTTCCCTCTTAGCTGACCCTTCTCAATATCACAGCATTGTTGAAGCCTGACAATACTGTACCATTGCAAGGCCTAACACCTCTTTCTCTATCAATAAACTTTGCCAATTCATGCAATCACCAACTGATCTTCATTGGCAAGTTGTTAAACGATTGTTGCGCTATCTTAAGGGCACTACTTTCTTTGGTCTTTCCTTTCATTCTTCTCTTGATCTTCAACTTACTGCTTATGCTGATGCTGATTGGGCTAGTTGCCCTGATGATCGTCGAAGTACAAGTGGTCATTGCATCTTTTTTTGCTCTAATCTAGTCTCTTGGAGCTCCAGCAAGCAAGAAATTGTGTCTCGTTCCAGCACTGAAGCTGAGTATAGGGCCTTAGCAAATGTTGCTTCTAAACTTCAATGGATTCAACATCTTCATCAGGAGTTCTCTATCTCATCTTCTTCTTCTCCTATTTTGTTATGTGATAATCTTTCAACCACCTTTCTTGCTGCCAATCTTATTTTTCATTCTCGAGTTAAGCATGTGAAACTAGATTGTCATTTTGGTCGGGAAAATGTGCTCAATAAGACTTTGGTGGTTCAACACATTCCTTCTTGTGACCAGATTGCTGATGCTCTTACCAAAGCCTTACCTGTTCAACAATTTCTCAATCTACGAAGCAAACTCACTGTTCTAGCTAGACCTTTGAGTTTGAGGGGGGATGTTAAGCCATGTACACAGTTGTAACTAAACAACATTAGTTAGAAACATGTAACTAACCTGTAACTAGATGATTAGTTTTGGTATTGTTAGATAATTAGTTATAAGGCATAATGATCACTATTCAAAAAGTACTCTTTTATAGCTTGAAACTAACTATTTTAAACACTTTTAAGTAGTAGTTAATACCTTTTAACTCAATTGGCACATTAAAGAACCTAGCAATGGTTACTAATCAATTTTTGGCAAAGTTTGGTGTTTGTGGTAGCTATTTGATCATTGAAACAAGCCAAGAATGAGGGAGAATTTGGTGAAATCCATGGCAATGCAAGTTAAAGCTCAAATACATGAAGAATCCAAGCTTTGGAGCACTTCATAGCCTTTTGCCATGCCAATCAGAGATGCAAGGAGGAAAACCAAAGGAAGAAATCCAACAACTAGCATTTTCGCATGGTTGTGCGAAATTTCACATGGCTGTGCGAAATTTCGCATGGCTGTGCGAAATTTCGCACACCATGAGAAATCACTTGAGGCAACCAAAGGATTTTGCACACCATGCCAAATTTCGCATGGTATGCGAAATCTTCCTGTGCACCGACTCTGTTAGATTTTTATCTTCAGATATTTTGTGTAATTTCCTAGTTTCTCCTTGTAACCAACCTAGATATTTTATTTTACATCTCTTTATATATCTTTTAGGTAGCATATATATATAAGGAGAGAGAGAGGAGATGAGGATGTACGTTTTCATAAAACACTTGTAAAATTCCCGTAGTAAGAAATATACAAAGCTTTTGCTCTATCTTTCCTTCTCATTTTGTCTTCACTTTTCTTTCTAGCCAAACAACCTCTAAGGATGATTTCTCAGGGGATGAGTGGCTAGGTTTCACGTTTCTTGGAGTGATGGAAGTTAGGTGAAGAACCTGAATGCAAAGGTGGGAGTTATCCTTGCTTTAAATGACAATAGTTGTTAACCATCAATGGTTTTTATTTTAACGTTTAGCTTTAAATCCCTTAAAAACACCTTGAATGGCCAATACTTGGTAAGCTTTTTGGATTCCATGGATGCTTATTGCTAGATCTATGGATGTCTATTAGTTATCATTTGTGAGCCATTGGAAGGTGGTTCAAGGTGAGAGTCTTTAGTGTTTGAAGCCATTAATGGGAAGCAACTATCATTTTCCATGAAACATTTGGATAAAATCTTAATTGCTAAATATAAAACCGGTTTGGGAGATAACCATCCTTTATGTTGTTTTCCCCAACGCGATGAGAAGATTCGGAATCTCCCCCTTTGCCTATGGAACTTGATCCTAGTGACCTAAAGCTCCAAGAGACCTTTTCTTTGTAGTTAATTTCACCTAATGTTTTTGCTTAACTTAAAATCAATCTTTGCAACCACAATTCCATTTTCTTTAAAAGCTAATTTTCATAAGAAAAAACACCATTTTATTTCCTTCATTTAAGTCAACTGTACGATGAAAACCCATCCTTGTGGACGATCCTAGAGCCACTATACTATGTTAGCTATGCTACCCTAGTGTGAGATGATTTAGGTTTTATAAATTTTGTTGATAACACTCGTCTGAGCCAGAATCAAATGGCATGACTGCAATGGGGATGAATCAAATGGCGTCGTTGCCGGGGATGGTGCCAAAGTACATTGACATGACCTTTGGTGAACACTTGTGATCTTCATCACAAGTTTGATGATTTTTCTTTTACTAATTCTTTTTCTTTGTCTCTATTTTAGCTTATCTTTTATTTAGTTTTTAGCTAAATTTAACTTTTCCCTAGTATTGTATTTCTTTTGTTTTCTTTGTTTTTATTTCAGTGATCTCTAGTTGTGTATGCCCTATTGGATAAGAGATATTGAGGGAAGACTTGTGAAGATTGAAACTCCTTGAGAAACTGAGTTGGAAGTGTGCTTGAACATCATGGATGTTCCACCTGAAGACCAGAATAGCCAACATGGTCAAGAGGATAATTTCAACGCATACCAATCCATGAGGAACCACATGCATCCACCTCGTATGAGTGCACCATCATGCATAGTGCCTCCCACTAAGCAGCTAGTAATCCGACCTCACATTGTGCCACTCCTATCTATTTTCCATGGGATGGAAAGTGAGAATTCCTACTCACATATTAAGGAATTTGAGGAGGTTTGTAATACATTCCAAGAAGGAGGAGCTTCAATTGATTTGATGAGGCTCAAGCTATTTCCTTTCACTTTGAAGGATAAGGCCAAGATTTGGATTAATTCTCTAAGGCCAAGGAGTATCCGAACTTGGACTGATTTGCAAGCCGAGTTTCTTAAGAAGTTCTTCCCTACTCATAGGATCAATGGTCTAAAAAGGCAAATTTTGAATTTCTCGGCTAAAGAGAATGAGAAATTCTATGAGTGTTGGGAGAGGTACATGGAAGCTATTAATGCTTATCTTCACCATGGCTTTGACACATGGCTCTTAGTGAGCTATTTTTACGATGGTATGTCTTCTTCAATGAAGCAACTCCTAGAAACTATGTGTGGAGGAGACTTCATGAGTAAGAATCTAGAGGAAGCTATGAACTTTTTGAATTATGTGGCTGAAGTTTCAAGAGGATGGGATGAACCAAATGCTAGAGAGGTGGGAAGAATGAAGTCTCAACCTAATGCTAAGGGTGGGATGTATGTTTTGAATGAAGACATTGACATGAAAGCAAAGGTTGCAGCTATGGCAAGGAAATTGGAAGAGCTAGAAATGAAGAAGCTACAAGAAGTGCAAGCCATTTCTAAAACACTAGTGCAAGCTATGCCTTGTTTCATTTGTCAATCTTATGAGCGCCTAGTGGAGGAGTGTCCTACAATTCCAGCAGTGAGAGAGATGTTTGGTGATCAAGCAAATGTTATTGGTCAATTCAAGCCCAATAACAATGCTTCATATGGCAACACCTACAATTCAAATTGGAGGAATCATCCAAATTTCTCTTGGAAACCAAAGCCACCTCAGTACACACAACCTGCTCAAGTACCTCAGCAAGCCTCGAATCTTGAACAAGCTATTGTGAACCTTAGCAAGGTTGTGAGAGACTTTGTGGGAGATTAGAAGTCCATTAATGCTCAACTGAATAAGAGAATTGACAGTATGGAGAGTACATTAAACAAAAGAATGGATGGGATGCAAAATGATCTGTCTCAGAAGATAGACAATGTCCAATATGCAATCTCAAGGCTTACCAACCTCAACATAGTGCAAGAGAAAGGAAAATTTCCTTCTCAACCTTATCAAAATCCCAAGGCTATCCATGAAGTGGAGGCTTAAGAGGGGGAATCTTCAAAGGTGAGGGAAGTTAAAAAAGTTATCACCTTAAGGAGTGGTAAAGAGGTTGATCAGCCCACATCCAAGCCAAAACATGATGAAGAGAGTGTAGCAGAAAAAGAAAAGAGTAAAGAAATGAAAGGAAATAGAAAAGAGAAAAGTATAAAGAAAGATGACCATGATTCTTTTGTGGATGAAGAACTTGAGAGGATAGTGATCAAGGAAGATATGATGAAGAAACACATGCCTCCACCTTTTCCCCAAGCTTTGCATGGCAAAAAAGGAACCAGTAATGCATCAGAATTTTTTGAAGTGTTGAGGCAAGTGAAGGTTAGTATCCCTTTGCTAGACATGATCAAACAAGTGCTGACATATGCAAAATTCTTGAAGGACTTATGCATTGTAAAGAACGGTTGAATGTGAACAAGAAAGCCTTCTTGACTGAGCAAGTGAGTGCAATCATACAATGCAAGTCTCCAGTGAAGTACAAAGATTCGGGTTGCCCTACCATATCAGTGAGTATTGGAGGGACTTGTGTGGAGAAAACTTTGTTGGACATGGGAGCAAGTGTGAATTTGCTACCCTACTCTATCTACAAGCAGTTAGGACTTGGAGAGTTAAAGCCAACATCCATCACTCTATCTCTAGCAGATAGATTAGTGAAGATTCTAAGAGGGATGATCGAAGATGTCTTGATTCAAGTTGACAAATTCTACTATCCAATGGATTTTTTTGTTCTTAATACGGAACTGGTTGTCAAAAGAACTAATTATGTTCCTATCATACTTGGAAGACCATTCCTAGCTACATCAAATGCAATCATCAATTGTAGGAATGAAGTCATGCAACTCACGTTTGGCAACATGACATTGAAGCTCAACATCTTCCATTTGTACAAGAAACATATCCATCTGGAAGAAGAAGAAGGCCCAGAGGAAGTGTGCATGATTGACACTTTAGTGGAGGAGCATTATGATCATAAAATTCAGGAGGATTTAGTTGAGAGTTTTGGGGATCTTAATGAAGGTTTACCTGAACCCTCAGATCTCCTTGCTACCCTACTCCCATGGAGGAGGAGAGAAGAAATTCTACCCTTATTTAATGAGGAGGAGAAGCAAAGAGCTGCTAAGGAGGAGCCCCCAAAGCTTATTCTTAAGCCACTACCCACAGAGTTGAAGTATGCATACTTGGAAGAAGACAAGCAATGCCCTATTGTCATATCTTCAGCTCTTACCATTCTGTAGGAGGATTGTTTACTTGAAGTCCTTAGAAGATTTAAGAAGGCAATAGGGTGGAAAATTTATGATTTGAAAGGGATAAGCCCTTTAGTCTGCACCCATCATATTTACATGGAGGATAAAGCTAAGCTAGTTCGTCAACCACAGAGAAGATTGAACCCTCATGATTACTACCAAAAAGTGCTATTTTGTAGACCTAATTATAATGGTTTTAAGCACCTTTGAGTAGTAATCATATTCATTTAACCCAATTAATTCATTAAGGTCCTTAGTAATTGGTTTTAACCATTTTGTGGCAAGTTTACATGTTTTTATCAGCTTATGAATCGATTCAAGCATGCCAAATGATGGAGGAGCTACTTGGACAAGTTAAAGCAAGGATTTTGGACGTTTACAAGCTTAAATTTCAAGTGGAAACACGAGCACAAGCAAAGAGAAGCAAAGAGCCAAAGAGAAGCAAAGTGAAGAAAAATCAAAATGTAGCAGCTGCAGTCTTCTTTCGCACTTTTGGAGCACTTCCCAAAGTCCATGTTTTATATGCTATATACCATTTTAAAGCTCTGGAAGTCAAGAATCCAACGCTTCAAACCGTGCACGATTTGGAGCTGAAATGAGGAAGATATGGCCTTCGGAAGCAAACTGCTCCAGGTTATGCGAAAATTTCGCATTCCACAAGAGGTTATGCGAATTTCGCATTACGTTCGCATAACCCACGCGAATTTTGCTCTGTTTTGCCGACTCCACTTTAGATATTTTCCTTTGTATTTTGTGATGTAATTTCCTTTCTTATCCTTGTAACTAACCAATTAGAAGCTTTTGCAATTGTAAAGACTATATAAGGGGTGGAAATCACCTCTTGAATAGTGAATATAGAGAATATATGATATAGAATATAGGTTACGTTTTACACAGAGCTCTCTCGTCTCTCTTTTCTCTTTACTATTTTATTTTCTTGGAAGCCAAACAGCCTCTGAGGGCTTTTCCTCGGAGGATGATTGGCTAAAACTTTTAGTTTCTCAAAGTATGGATGTTATGTGATGGATTGGATGCAATCCCATGGAAATTTCTCGCACCGGAAGGTAAGGTAGTCCGTTTTTCATTAAAGGTTCATTAAGGCAAAGTTTGGTTTTTATTTCCTTTGGACAACTTCCAACGGCCAATACTTGATAAGCTTTTGGATTTCTATCCATTAGTTATCTCCTACGAGCTATTGGAAGGTGAGGTTTTCAATTCCAAGTTTTGGATTAATCCGTTAGAACCAATTTCAAATGGCCATTGAAAGGTGAGTTTATCACTTGGAATGACTTTGAGTTGCCAATATTTGGTAAGCTTTTGGCTTTAGACCATTAGTTATCTCTTACGAGCCATTCAAAGGAAGTCTAAGGTGAATAACCATTGATGAAATTCACTACCATCTATTTTGTCATTTTAAAGGATTAAAACTTGATTTGCTAAATCCATACCGGTTCGGGAAGCAAGCATCACCATAGTTGCAACCCCAACGCGAGGAGCCTATCCTGAGATTTCCAATTTGCATAAGAGCCAGAGCATAGCTATCCTATCTTTGAGAAACTTGTTTTTACACCCTTTCATTTTAGTCTTTAATGTTAGCTTAGATTAGTTTAAATCTTTCTAAACATTTACATCTTGTTTTAAAGCTAACATCCATAAGAAAATCACCTATTTTCCTAATTTGAATATCACTTGTGTTTGCGAAAAACCCTTCCCAAAGGAACGATCCTAGAACCACTATGCTATAGTAGCTTGGCTACTTTAGTAATAGTATTTAAGGTATAAATTTTGTTGATACGCCTTTAAAGCTAAGCTACCATGAGTCGCAATCAAATGGCGCCGTTGCCGGGGAAGGTGCCACAAGCACAGTGAAGCAACCATTAAGGGTAACTTGTGATCTTCATCGCAAGTTTGGTGAGTTTTCTTATAATTTTTTTTTAGTTTAGTTTTTATTTAGTTAAATTTTTTATTTTCTTTTCTTTTATTTTTGTTTTAATTTCAATTTGTGCATTCCTTGTTAGATTCGAGACCAAGAGGGAACCCTGGTACAAGTTGAAGAAAAGAGCCTTAGTTGAATATTATTTTTTTTAGAAATGGAAATTCCACATGAAGATCAAAGCTCTCATTATGATCATGAGAAGGACAAATTTGCATACCTATCCATGAGGGATCGGATTGAGTTAGGGAAAAGGCAAGTTCAACAAAGACAATGGGGTAGTAAGTATGCCTTGAATGAAGACATAAGCATGAAGGCAAAGCTAGCATATATGGCTAGAAGGATAGAAGAGTTTGAATTGAGGAATGTGCATACTGAAGCACAACCACAAGCCATGCCAACTTCATTTGAGTATAATAACCATCCCAACCTTGCAACCCAACCTCAACCTCAACCATCAATGAGTACATCTTCATTGGAGCAAGCCATTTTGAAGATAAGCAAAGTCATGGAGGACTTTGTAGGTGAGCAACAAAAGATCAACTCTCATCTTAATGAAAAGATTGATAATTTGGAAAGTTCAATGAATGTAAGAATGGAGGGGGTTTATAATGATCTATCACTAAGGATAGAAAAAGTTCAAGACTCCATTGAGAAGGTCACCAATCTCGACATAGCAAGGGGGAAAAGGAAGCTTCCTCCTCAACCCCACCATAACCTTCAAGGAACCAATGCAAAAAGATCAAGGAAAGTGTTGATGATCGACACTTTGGTGGGGGATTGCTATGACAACTCTATGGACCAACCTTCCATTGAAAATCATAAGGTTCAAGATGACAAAGGGTTACTTGAACCCTTTAAAGCATCCACTTCTCCGGGGAAGAGAAGAGAAACGAATTCCCTTGGACCAAATGGGAAGGATGCCAATTTTGTTTGGGATCCAGGGGGAATTCAACATGAAGTGGGTGTGTGAGTGAGGATGAGCTAAATAGTTCATCTTCTTTTTGGGGTATATGCTATCAACTTCATTTAAATTCTATGTTTTCTTTAAATTTATGCATGTTTTAGTTTGAATTTTTAGCTTTAATTTAGTTTTAATATGTTTTTAAGATGAGTTTTGAAGTGTTCATGCAGGTAGGAAAGCTTGAAGAATGAAATTATGGTGAAAACAAGGGAAAATGGTGAAAGCAAGGGAAAACAGGGGAGAAAAAACCAAGTCTCAGCCATTTTCGCACAACACTTTCTGTTATGCGAAATTTTCGCATAACACACCCCTTATGCGAAATTGCTTTTGTACCAATTTTCAAAAATGCATGCTCTCGGTCCCTTCCCAAAAATCCCTTATGCGAATTTCACAGGAATGCGAACCTTATGCGAACCTTGTGCGAATTCGTTTTTGGGACAAATTTTCAAAACCATGCTTTCTGTCTTGGTATTCCACAGGAATGCGAAATTCGCACTTCCTCTTTAAAGGCCGTGTTCTCATCTTCAAATGCTAAGGTTCTTCTTCATTTCTCTCAACATCTCTCTTCCGATCAACCAATCCCAACCTTGCATTTACAAAGCCAAAGCCTCAAGCTAAGCATTCAAGCCACGTTTTCTTCAAAGAGAACCCATTGCCGCTGGTAGAGGGAGCTCCAATTTTCAAAATTTCTTCATGAAAAAGCTCCAATTTCCAAGCCTATTCACCATGAAAAATCCTTTTCTTACCTTATCCAGCATTTCCCACCCTCAAAAGCCAAAAATTTCCACAATTTGAATGACCTTCAAAACATCAAGTGGGCGTGTGAATAGTGCAAATGCGAAAATTTCGCATTCCACTATGTGAATAAAGCAAAATGCGAAATTCGCATTACCTTCCCCCCCATATGCGAAATTTTCGCATTCCACCTTGTGTTATGCGAAATTCGCATAACACCCCCCCTTGTGCGAATTTTTCTCACCACCCTTCCCTTGTGCCAATTTTTGAGCTTCTTCATCCCTACCTTCCCCAATCCCAAGCCTTTGAGCCTTGTCCTCAGCTGCTCAAAGTGGGGCCCACTCATCATTTTTGTAAATATTTAGTATAAATTCCTCTCTCATTCAATTTTTGAATTTTGAAACAGGTGGTTTACCTTCTCAACTCCAACTCCACATCACATGAGGTACCACTTCCTTCCTCCTTATTTTCGATTCAAACATTGAGGACAATGTTCATCTCGGTTGGGGGGAGAGATGAGGAAGTAAGTATTAGTTTAAATTTTTATCATACTTAGTTAAATTAGCTACTTTTTGTTTAAATTTTAAATTTTTTTGCTTTAAACTCCATGGATATTAAGGATTAACTCTCAAAATTAAATGAGAGAAGTCGAGTTTCAACTTGATTACATGAGTCTTAGAGTTTGTATTATGCTCTTCTAAAAGTTGATGAATTGTTGAAACTCCCATTGCATGCAAACTTATCTCTTCCACCTTAAGCTATTCGCACACACATACATTAGATTCCGGTTATAAGATGTGAAACTATCTCACCCTCTAAGCTTGAGAAATCATAATTTGACACCTTTAACCTCTTTTTAATAGTGTTGGGACACCTCATAAAGACCATTGAGTCTTTGAAAAAATAGAAAAAAGAAAAAGAAAAAAAATATAGAATAAACTTCTTTGCTTGCCTTGAAACCTGAGCATGGTCCGAAGGGGTGGCGAAAGCCTTTAAAGCCTGGTGCCCTAAGCCTTTATTGGTTGGGAGTCACCGATCCTCTGCTTGTTACATGGGTGACTTGGTTAAGTTTAGTAAGTCAAAAGAATTGTGAATAAGAGGTGCGTTCCTAGCCTATCAAGAGATGGTTTATTTGGCTAAGCTTAAAGAAAGACTTAGGTTGGGGGGGAGATGATAGTTATCCATACTATACTCGGAAGCTAATCACATTAACACTTAGCTTTTAGTGGAAGAATTTGATTTGGATCTTTTGAGAGTGGAAATTCTTTTGATGCTTAAACTTGCATAATATCCATTCTTTGTACTCTATGATCAAGTGAATCCTTTGACAACTCTTATTATATGTTGAGTTTCACATCTTTATTGATCCATGGATGTCCATCATGCCACTCATATCATTTTTTGGAGTGATTTGCATGATCCCTTTTATGTATATTATTATAGTTTACTTAGTTTTTATCTCCTCCATTGCTAAGGGACTAGCAATGAGTCGGTTGGGGGGTGTGATTACTACCAAAAAGTGCTATTTTGTAGACCTAATTATAATGGTTTTAAGCACCTTTGAGTAGTAATCATATTCATTTAACTCAATTAATTCATTAAGGTCCTTAGTAATTGGTTTTAACCATTTTGTGGCAAGTTTACATGTTTTTATCAGCTTATGAATCGATTCAAGCATGCCAAATGATGGAGGAGCTACTTGGACAAGTTAAAGCAAGGATTTTGGACGTTTACAAGCTTGAATTTCAAGTGGAAACACGAGCACAAGCAAAGAGAAGCAAAGAGCCAAAGAGAAGCAAAGTGAAGAAAAATCAAAATGTAGCAGCTGCAGTCTTCTTTCGCACTTTTGGAGCACTTCCCGGAGTCCATTTTTTACATTCTATATACCATTTTAAATCTCTGGAAGTTAAGAATCCAACGCTTCAAACCGTGCACGATTTGGAGCTGAAATGAGGAAGATATGGCCTTCGGAAGCAAACTGCTCCAGGTTATGCGAAAATTTCGCATTCCACAAGAGGTTATGCGAATTTCGCATTACGTTCGCATAACCCACGCGAATTTTGCTCTGTTTTGCCGACTCCACTTAGATATTTTCCTTTGTATTTTGTGATGTAATTTCCTTTCTTATCCTTGTAACTAACCAATTAGAAGCTTTTGCAATTGTAAAGACTATATAAGGGGTGGAAATCACCTCTTGAATAGTGAATATAGAGAATATATGATATAGAATATAGGTTACGTTTTTCACAGAGCTCTCTCGTCTCTCTTTTCTCTTTACTATTTTATTTTCTTGGAAGCCAAACAGCCTCTGAGGGCTTTTCCTCGGAGGATGATTGGCTAAAACTTTTAGTTTCTCAAAGTATGGATGTTATGTGATGGATTGGATGCAATCCCATGGAAATTTCTCGCACCCGGAAGGTAAGGTAGTCGTTTTTCATTAAAGGTTCATTAAGGCAAAGTTTGGTTTTTATTTCCTTTGGACAACTTCCAACGGCCAATACTTGATAAGCTTTTGGATTTCTATCCATTAGTTATCTCCTACGAGCTATTGGAAGGTGAGGTTTTCAATTCCAAGTTTTGGATTAATCCGTTAGAACCAATTTCAAATGGCCATTGAAAGGTGAGTTTATCACTTGGAATGACTTTGAGTTGCCAATATTTGGTAAGCTTTTGGCTTTAGACCATTAGTTATCTCTTACGAGCCATTCAAAGGAAGTCTAAGGTGAATAACCATTGATGAAATTCACTACCATCTATTTTGTCATTTTAAAGGATTAAAACTTGATTTGCTAAATCCATACCGGTTCGGGAAGCAAGCATCACCATAGTTGCAACCCCAACGCGAGGAGCCTATCCTGAGATTTCCAATTTGCATAAGAGCCAGAGCATAGCTATCCTATCTTTGAGAAACTTGTTTTTACACCCTTTCATTTTAGTCTTTAATGTTAGCTTAGATTAGTTTAAATCTTTCTAAACATTTACATCTTGTTTTAAAGCTAACATCCATAAGAAAATCACCTATTTTCCTAATTTGAATATCACTTGTGTTTGCGAAAACCCTTCCCAGTGAACGATCCTAGAACCACTATGCTATAGTAGCTTGGCTACTTTAGTAATAGTATTTAAGGTATAAATTTTGTTGATACGCCTTTAAAGCTAAGCTACCATGAGTCGCATCACCTCACATGAAAGATGTGGTGCGAGCTGAAGTTCTTAAGCTACTTCAGGCCGATATTATTTACCCTATATCAGATAGCCCATGGGTGAGTCCTACTCAAGTTGTACCAAAGAAGTCTGAGATCACGGTGGTAAAAAATGATAAGGGAGAAGATGTCTCTACACGCCTCACTACAGGTTGGAGGGTGTGTATAGATTACAGGAGGTTGAATGCGGTGACAAGAAAGGACCATTTCCCGTTGCCCTTTATTGATCAGGTTCTTAAGAGGGTCTTTGGGCATCCTTTCTATTGTTTCTTAGATGGCTACTCCGGGTACTTTCAGATAGAAATTGATGTTGAAGACCAGGGAGAAGACTACTTTCACATGCCCATTTGGAACCTATGCATATAGGAGAATGCCTTTCGGCTTATGCAATGCACCCGCAACTTTCCAAAAATGCATGTTAAGCCTTTTCAATGATATGGTGGAGCGTATTATGGAAGTCTTTATGGATGATATCACCATATATGGAAGTACATTTGAGGAAGGCTTGGTCAACTTAGAAGTTGTTCTGAACTGATGCATTGAGAAAGACTTAGTGCTTAACAGGGAGAAGTGTCATTTCATGGTACACCAAGGGATTGTCCTTGGGCACATCATCTCCAAGGAAGGCATTGAAGTTGACAAAGCAAAGGTTGAACTCATTGTTAAGTTGTCATCCCCAACAAATGTCAAAGGAGTAAGGCAATTCCTTGGCCATGCCGGGTTCTGTAAGAGGTTTATCAAGGATTTCTCTAAGCTTGCAAAGCCTTTGTGTGAACTATTGGTGAAGGATGCTAAATTTATATGGGATGATAGATGCCAAAGGAGTTTTGAAGAATTGAAGCTATTTTTGACAACCGCACCAATAGTGAGGGCTCCCAACTGGCAACTACCCTTTGAGGTAATGTGTGATGCCATTGACTTTGCTATAGGAGTTGTTCTTGGGCAAAGAGAAGATGGAAAACCTTATGTGATCTACTACGCGAGCAAGACATTGAATGAAGCACAACGAAACTACACAACTATCGAGAAAGAATTGTTAGCTGTAGTTTTTGCCTTGGATAAGTTTCGTGCTTACTTGGTGGGGTCTTTCATTGTGGTTTTCATTTATCACTCTGCTTTAAAGTATCTGTTGACTAAGCAAGATGCTAAAGCAAGGCTAATTAGATGGATTCTCTTGCTTCAAGAGTTCAATCTCCATATCAAAGACAAGAGAGGAGTGGAGAATGTGGTAGCAGACCACCTTTCAAGGCTAACTATCACACATAATTCCCATGGTTTGCCCATTAATGATGATTTTCTAGAGGAGTCTCTCATGTTGGTGGAAGTTGCTCCTTGGTATGCTCACATTGCTAACTACCTGGTCATAGGAGAAGTTCCAAGTGAGTGGAAAGCACAAGATAAGAAGCACTTCTTTGCAAAATTCATGCCTACTATTGGGAAGAGCCATTTCTATTCAAGTATTATGTGAATCAGATAATTAGTGATGGAGGTACTCATTTTTGCAACAAGCCTTTTGAAACTCTCCTAGCCAAGTATGGGGTGAAGCATAAGGTAACTACACCTTACCACCCTCAAACTAGTGGGCAAGTTGAGTGATTCGCTTGATTCCCAGCCGGGTCTTTTAATCAAAAACATTTATAAAACCTATGACCTTATACTGGCGTAGCAAAGCTACTATAGTATAGCAGTTCTAGGGTCGAACTCAGAGATGAGTTTTCACTCTATCAGTGACAGACTCTAAATTAGAAATTGATTCTGATGATTTCCTTTAGCACAAACTTGAAATTTAAAAGAAAATAAAATTGTTTTGAAAGTGGTGATTTAAACTAAACTCACATAGAACTAAGTAAAAAGTGGAAGAAAGAAAGTCTCCCGGGAGCTAAAGGTTGCTAGGTTCAAGCTCCAGATGCAAAGTGGAAAATTCCGGATTTTTCTCCTCGCATTGGGGATTTAACCTATAGTTATTTCCCGAACCGGTATAGGTTTGACAATGAAGTTTTAATCCATAAAAAATCACTAGAGATGGCAGTTAAGGTCCATTAATGGCTTAAGACACTATGGGCTATCACCTTGAATCACTTTCCAATGGCTCGTACATGATAACTAATGGACTGATATGGATCTAGCAATAAGCATCCACAGAGACCTTAAGCTTACCATGTATTGGCCACTCAAAGTGATCCTAAGGGATTTAAGGCAAAACCTTGGCTTTAGAAGCCATTTAAGGACTCCAACTACCTGAATTTAATGCACGGAAACTTTCCACCTTTTAATCTGGACTTTTCACCTAGCTTCCTTCACTCCAAGAAACTATTGGTTTAGCCTCTCATCCTCTGGGAAAACATCCTCAGAGGGTGTTTGGCTTCCAAGAAAATAGAAAAAAGAAGAGAGAAAAAGAAGGCAAAAGAAATCTCTGTATTTTACTAAGTATCAAATTTACATCAGTTGGTCTCCTGGAGAAAACTCCCCGAAAGATCCATTTTCAGTGATTACAAGAGAATTTATATAGGAAGGTAATTTTACCCTTCCTTGGATACTTCCTAGCTAAGGAATTACATGAGTGGTTGAATACAAGGAGAAAATGGAAATTTAGACACAAAAATATCAGAAGAAAAAGAGTCGGCAAAAATATCCAATTTTCGCACGCTGAGTTCCAATTTCGCACTTTGGTTTGAGGTGTGCGAAATTTTCGCACAGTGGACTGAGGATTTCGCACCTTGATTTCCATCGTGCGAAATTTTCGCTCAGCTTGATGCAGTTGTCTTCCGAAGGCCATATCTTTCTCATTTCAGCTCCAAATCATACATGGTTTGAACCGTTGGATTCTTGACTTTCTAAGATTTGAAATGGTATATAGAATGTAAAAAATGGACTTCGGGAAGTGCTCCAAAAGTGCAATGAAAGACTGCAGCTGTGTCCCCTGTTTTCATCCCCTGTTTTCCTCTTCTCCATTGTTTCTTCCTTGTATACTTTGAACTACTACGGCAAAGGATTATGAGACTCCATAGCTTGATTTCTTCATAAATTTAAGCTTTCAAAAGCTTTGCCATGAACTATAAATAGCTCTCCCTCATTCTTAAATTGCTTTGGTGAGCATAAAGCTATCAAAAAGCACCAAAACTTAACACAATTGTTAGAAATCTGATTGCAAGGGTCCCTAACATGTTAATTGGGTTAAAAGGTAATAATTACTACTCAAGGGTGTTTAAAAGAGCTAATTACAAGCTACAAAATAGCATGTTTTGAGTAGTAATCATTGAGTTAGCAAACAGGGAGATTAAAAACATATTAATGAAGGTGGTAAACACAAACAGAAAAGATTAGTCAATCAAGCTCCTCGATTCACTATGGGTATATAGAACAGCTTACAAGACCATTCTGGGGATGTCTCCATATCACCTAGTCTATGTGTAGACCCCCTCTTTTCAAACCAAATGTAATGGTTTGTTATTGTTATTTTATTATTACTATTGTTATAATTTGAAATAAATGGCACTTCATAACCACCCTGGAGAGTGGAGTTTATCCATTTTTTTGGAGTAGGGAGGGACCTCCTTATGCCGAGGACCAACTGCATGGATGGGTGGCAAGGAGCATGGCTGGCCATGGTGGTGGTTGAAGATGACATGCTTGCTGATCAGTGAACAGAGGAGCGGGTAATGGCTTGCGGGAGAAGACAGGAACAGGAGGAGGGCATTCTATTTTCCTGAGGGGTTGATTGAGAGATATTTGGGAGAGAATTCTCTAGCTTAAGGGGCAAGTCGTTGTAGTGAGGAGTAGCAGAGAACTTGGAGAAAAATCTGTGAGAGAGGACAGAGGTGGTTTTGGCTGGGTTTCAGAGATATTTTGAGAGGAGAAAGATAGCAAGAGGAGATGGAAATCAACTGGGTTTTCTTTGTGAAAGGAGCCCAGTAATCGCCAGAGCAGGACGGATATTTTCTGGTATTGCCATTTATAGTTTTTCCGTATATTCTCTCATATTTCATATTTCTCTTGTTTTATTCTCTATGAGTTCAACTCTGCTTGTTGGATTGCTGTGTTTTGATGATTATCAATCTAATCTTTGAAGGGCTTGCTGTATTTTAATGTTTCACCCCTAGCAAGCATTTTCCATTTTAACCCACTGATTGTTAGATTCACGGATAAAATAGTGAAATAGGTTTAGCATATTTGTTAAATGTTCCATGCTCTGTTCTATTTCCTTGCTCATCTGTTTTTTCCCTGAAAGAGATCGTCAGGCTTTAAGGTTGGGAATCTGGAGAGGTTGATTGACAAAGGATGATGGTGGTATGAAGAGGAGATTGGCAGCTATAGAATTTGAATCAGAAAATGTCCGCATGAGGTACCAACAACTTTTGGGATTAAGAAGTCCTTACTCGGGATTGTGGTAAGCATTGGTGAGAATGAAATAGACTCACAACAGAAGGACTTTGCACAGCAAATAATGGTCTCTTTGCTTAGACCTTCATGGAAAATAAACCGGAAAATTGCTCTTCTCGGTGTCTTATATGGTGAGAAGTACAAGGTTGCCTTTGATTCCATCGGTAGAAGTGTTCAGACTTTGCATATGCTTCGTCAGGTTTTGATGAATTATTAGCACCAGTAACACTCTGATAATGCAGTAGCCTCACCAAGGTTTGTGGTTTCCAAGTCACCAAATAGTTGCTATGGCTGCGTAACAACATTTGTAGCACAGAGTCTTGAGATTGCAAGTGCTATCGAGGCACCCAATTTCTAAGAAACAACTTGTTGTTGTTGGCAGTTTATCTGGGTTGTTTGACAACAATATTCATCATGTTAGGGCAGTACTTCGTGCTTTCTTTGAAAGTTATGTGAATGTCGTTTCTGAGTTGAACAGCTCAAAGAGACTGCAACCAGAAATCTGGGGGGTCACCACCAGCGGGCATACTCCGAGGTCAGTTTTCGAATCCTAAAAGACCTACATCTCGTCTCTAGTCCCCTTGATGTTTCCTTGGCAAGCTTCAAGGAAACAAGATCTAAGGACGATCTCTCTTACACATGCATTGACATTGACAAGTTTGGATGCATTGTTCATTGCTGCAGGAGGATCCCAAGTCTGACTGATACCATCTAGGGCACTAAGGAAGTCTGGAGGAGCGACAGTCGCGAGCTTTATCTCTGGCAACGCCCACTGAAGAAGTCTAATGGTTTTCTTTTTAGAATCTTCCCGTCTTCACCACCGCCATCGTTACAGGGTTCGTCATTACAGAATTAATGTACCTGTAGAGAGAGCATCCCATGAAAAACATATATAAGTTCCTCTGAAAATCACTCGTGCATGGTGTCAACTCATAAGATATTGTCATGGAGACGCAACTAGCTTCCCTACCTAGATCGCTCTCACACGCCACCCTGATCAGATCGGAAATGTGCATGCATTCGTTCTTGACTATTACTTCTTCATATTCACTCACCACCTTTCTCGTCTTCACAAAACCACCACTTGCCAATACCCATTTCTTTCTCTAACCACCACATCCATTTCATACTTGCATGCACTTGAACCATGCGTGCATGACCACCCCACTTCATTCCATTTTCAATCCTTACATGCCCATCACCAAGCCCACCTAATCTTTCCTCACCCATCAAACCCACTGGCTATAGTCGATACCTATCTCACCATATTTTTTCTCATTTTTTTCAAACACACTGCTCATATTTCATGCACCATCATACCTGTCTTTCACCTCACCACCTCATCACTCACCTTTCCCATCCATTCTCATGCATACGTACCCTTTTTCTCATACCCATCTCCATGCGTACACATATCACCCATCTTCTATACCCCCATGCATATCACCACATTTCTCTTTCTACATCCATGCATACCCATTTTCTCTTATCCCACGCATGTCATCACCTCCATGAAACCCACTGTCTTCATACTCATTCTCTACATTCCCATACCCATTCCATCAATTCTCATGCATGCATGGTCTTCACCTATACCCATTTCTCTTATTTACCACCTTCCTCATTTTCCAAACTTCCATACCCGTGCATACCACTCTTCCAATACCCATCATGCCCACCATCCCCATACTCGTTCCTCTATCCATCACCACACCATTTTTCTTCACTGCTTTCTCCTCTAAAACTCTCATCCATACAACCCACATGCGTGCTTACCAGGAGTATGTTCCCTTGCATAACACAGCCAAGATCAAGCCCGTGGTTGAAAATAGAGTTCTCAAGGACTGTAAGGAGCTCATGGTTCAAAGGAGGGTTCCAAGTCAGATTGAGTCCAATTGGGAGTTACATCAATATCATTTTAGCTCTGTAGAAGATGAAAGAGATGGTGAATATATAGTGTTCACAGTTCTTCCATCAACCCTAGAAGCGAACAGAGAATAATGATGAGATTCTCGTCATTGAAGTTGCTAAAACGGATAATAATGTTGTTCATGATGACATTCTTGTCAATGGATATGTTATCATTCTTCATGCTTCCTAAGAATGCAAGTGAATTGATCGTAAAGGCTATGGAGAAAGTTGGCAAAGAGGGAGTAATCACAATTTTAGAATGGGAAGACATTGTATAATGAATTGGAAGTTGTTGAGGGGATGAAGCTGGATAGAGGTTACATATCACCTTATTTTAAAACAAACCAGAAAACCCAAAAATGTGAACTAGAAAATCCTCTTGTTCTAATCCATGAGAAGAAAATCTCGAATATACATGTTGTTGTGAAAGTGCTAGAGATGGCATTAAAGACTCAGAGGTCTTTATTGATTGTTGCTGAAGATGTGGAAAGCGAGGCCCGGGCCACTCTTATTCTAAATAAGTTTCGCGCTGGAATCAAGGTCTGTGCCATCAAAGCACTTGGGTTTGGAGAGAACAGGAAGGCCGCCCTACGGGATCTGCCAACTCTCACAGGAGGGGAACTTATAATTGAAGAGCTTGGTTTGAACCTTGAGAAGGCAGAACTGGATATGCTTGGCATTTGTAAAAAGGTTACAATATCTAAGGACGATGCTGTTATCCTTGATGGGGCTGGTGATAAGAAGGTTATTGAGGAATGGTGTGAGCAGATTAGGTCAGCCATTGAATTGAGCTCTTCTGATTATGACAAGGAAAAGTTGCAAGAAAGGTTGGCCAAGTTTTCTGGTGGTGTTGCTGTCTAGAAGATAGGACGAGCTAGTGAAGCTGAAGTTGGTGAGAAGGAAGATAGGGCTACAGATGCTTTAAATGCTACTAAGGCAGCTGTGATTTTGCATTTGTCGATGCTGACAAGAGAATGAATCAAGAATACTTTGAATTGCTACTGCAACTGGTGAGGACCAGGGGTGTCATTGTGATTGATAATGTTCTTTGGCATGAAAAAGTTGTTGATCCTTTGGTAAATGATGCTAGGACTGTCGGCATAAGAAATTTTAATAAAAATATCATGCAAGGTTATGCGGGACCCGAGTGGAATAAATAGAGGCTTGGGATTTGTTGTCTTCTTAACTTCTAAAGAAGCATCTCGAGCACTCACGGAAATGAATGGTAAAATGGTTGTGAGCAAACCTCTTTATGTTGCCCTTGCACAGAGGAAAGAAGAAAGGAGAGCCAAGTTGCAGATACAGTTCTCTCAAATGAGTCCCGTCTTGATGGCACCTTCAGTTACACCTTGGATGCCAATGTACCCTTCTGGTGCACCCGGTCTTGGGCAGCAATTACTTTAGGGGCAAGGGCCACATGCTATAATTCCTCCCCAGGCCAGATTTAGTTACCAGCAGCAACTTGTTCCTAGAATGAGGCCTGGTGGTGCTCCCATGTCAAATTCTTTGTGCCGCTGGTCCAGTAAGGTCAGCAGGGTCAACGCCCAAGAGGCAGACATGGGGCAGGTCCTGTGCAGCAGAATCAGCAGCCAGTGCCCCTGATGCAACAACAGATGCTTCCAAAGGGGGGACGAGTCTACTGCTACCCTCCTGGCCGCAATATGCCTGATGTTCCAATGCCAGGTGTTGCTGGAGACATGCTTTCAATTCCATATGACATGGGTGGCATGCCACTTTGAGATGCTGTAATTGGACAACCAATGCCCATTTCAGCTTTGGCTTTAGCTCTTGCAAATGAAACATCTGATCGGCAAAGAACAATGTTGGGTGAAAGTTTGTACCCTCTCGTGGGTCAGCTGGAGCATGAGATGGCAGCTAAAGTGACAGGCATGCTTCTGGATATGGACCAGACTAAGGTTTTGCATCTGTTTGAGTCACTAGAGGCTTGAAGGAACAATGCTTTGAAATTCAAGAAATTCTTAAGAGGTTTGCAAGCCAAAGAGGAGAAAGATGCAAAGTGGAGCTATAGGAGAAAATGCTCACTACATGGCCACCTTAGCATGGCCACCTTCTGAGCCACGTGCCATCCCCCAGAATTCTTTCCCTTTTATTTCAAAAAAATAAATTCCTAACCCTGTTTCCAAATGATTTTCCAACTTCCAAATTTTTTAAATGATTTCAAATCCTCAAATCTTTCATCCTTAGAGTTTTTAGGTCTTAAAAATCACATTTTTAATAAAATCTTGTTGCCATTTTCTTCAGCATGCAATTTTCATAACTTCCATGTTTTTAAAAAAAAAATGTTTTAAATTAAGCAAGAATCAAATTCTGTAATTCCAAGTGATGGAGTTATTGGAATTAATTCATGCAAAATAAAATGGGCTTTGGTGGGGGCCCAACATCAAATAAATTTTCATCAAAATAAAAGTGAATTTGAATGAAATGTCATGCATACTATTGGTGGTTCTTCATCTTGTTTGGTGATATGAGTGACATGTTTTGTATTCATTAATTGTGTACTAACCCCATTTCTTGATAGTGCATGGTAGCTTGTTGCCCAGGTTCACATCCATTCCCATTCTAGTCCTTCTCTATGCATGTTTGATTCTCATATGTACATGATATTTCTGGGTATTCATTGATTTCCTCATCAATTGCCACGTCAGCTTTATTTTATTAGTAGAGACCCGACTTTAGGGACTTAGAGGGGTGCTATGGTCTTTACCATACCTTCCTGATTCGGTTTTTCACAGACCACATTTTCCAAAATAAAAAGTCACACTTACGGTTTTCTTTCTTATTTTGTTTACCCGTTAAAAATAAAACAAAAATAAGTGGCTACTCCAAGTCATTTTCTAATAAATAAAATCATTTTTCAAATAAAAATCGAGCTCGCCATCAAGTGGAAGTGCATGGGCCAAAGTGCGAGGTCCACACTATGGCAAAGCATGCCATCTCTTTATGGAATTAGAATACAAAGCTTGGTGGGCAATCAAGAAGCTCAACATGGATTTGAGCAGAGCTGGGTTGAAGAGGTTCTTAGACCTCAATGAGATGGAGAAATTGAGGAATGATGCCTACATCAATTTAAAAATTGCAAAAGAGAAATTGAAGAGGTGGCATGATCAGTTGATTTCCCGTAAGGAATTTTGAAAGGGACAAAGAGTCTTGCTCTATGAATCTAAGCTCCACATCTTTCCGGGCAAGCAGAAATCAAGGTGGATAGGTCCTTTTACCATTCACCAAGTGCATTCAAATAGAGTAGTGGAACTACTCAACTCCAACAGCACCGGGAGCTTCAAAGTGAATGGCCACCATCTCAAGCCCTTTGTGGAGCCTTTTTCTCATGACAAGGAGGAATTCATCCTTCTTGATCCACATCAAGCTTGACAAGACCAACTTTTTGATGGACTTAGTCTTTTTAAAGATTAATCGAGTCCATATCTTTTTATGTTATTTCTGATTTAAGAGTTTCCTATATTATTACTTGTTTTGATTTTGATTTCTTGTTTTAATTTTATTTTGGTTTGATTTAACTTAGATTTTTTTATGATCAATTGTAGAGGGATTTCAAATAGGGGGAAAACCAAGAAATTTCGCACACCCTGCAAAATTTTCGCAGGACATGCGAAATACATAACTTAATTCGCATGGGGTGCGAAATTTTGCACACCCTGTGAACCAAGTTCGCACACTGTGCAAAATTTTCGCAGACCATGCGAAAAATTTCGCACACCCAAACCCATTTCACACAGTATTTGAAACCCTAAGGGGTATGCGAAACCATTTTGTAGCCCCCAAAGCCATTTCGCACACTGTACGAAAACCAAGAGGCGCCTGCGAAAATGAAAAGTCGCCTGCCTACGACTTCTACTATTCCACCAGTCGCGCCTCCTACATCCGAGCAATCGAATACCATATCGGCTTCGGAGTTTCGTGCCCTTGTGCATACCAATCGAATACCATATCGGCTTCAGAGTTTCGTGCCCTTGTGCATACCTTTCAGACACTCACCACCACCCATTCTGCTCTCTTCCAATAGATGGCTGAGATGCGTGTTCATCAGGACCAGTAGACTGCTATTCTCCGCCAGATTCAACAGCACCTAGGACTCCTGCTTCCGCCTCAACCTGACCTTCCCGCATCCTCAGTGCCTATAGCTCCAACTGAGGACACAACTGATTTTGTGCCCAGCAAGTGTATGTCTTGTTGATTGGTGCTCACAAGGAAAAAAATGTTGTGATATTTCGGTGATATATTGCCGAAATATCTTGTATCGAATGGTATCGAACGATATTTCATGGAGAAATATCGATCCGGTGATTTTTTGGGATAAATCTTGAGAAATCGACGATTTTTCCCGATATATCGCATGGTCAACGCGGGTCAACGAAAGTCAAACGCACTACAGTACAGTCAATGTGATACAGTGCCGCTACAGTGCGCCTCCCATTTTCTGCCGAGGGGATTTGAACCCCAAACCTTTTGGTTTGGGGTTCACCCACTTACCATCTGGGCTAACTTGCCCTTTGATATATAATGCGCAATAAATTTATATATACTTAAACTCATTATATAAAGAAAATATTAAAAGAATATTTTAAAGAGCAAATTAATTATAATTATTTTATAATTAAATGCAAAATCTTTTAATTAATTACCAAAAATATAAAAATTATATAATTTTCTTCATAATGTTTTTAATATCATTAATAATTAATTAAATATTAAATATATATATATATATATATATCATAATTTATTTTATATTGTTTAATACAATTGAATTAAATGGATCATATTTTAATATTAATATAAATTTTAAAATTAGACATATTATAATCAAATATCATAATATTAGGTGCAATTTAATAATAAATGTATACTTATAAAATTCATATTTTTATCGATGCATACGATATTATTATCAAATATGATAAATCATGTTATACATATATCGAAATTTTCAATAAAATAACTTTAAAATGTCTATTATACTTCTAATTATATTATTATTAGGTTTTCCTTACATTTTCATGAGTTTTTAACAATTTTAAGCTTACCGATATTTTTTTTCAAAATATCTATAGATATATTTCCGATATATCCGATATATCCGTAAAATCGAAGTACCGATATATTCGTGATTACCGATATTTTCATCCTTGGGTGCTCAATCAACTGGTGTACCTTGATTTCGGTCCTCAGATGGGAGTAATCAACAAAATTTATAACATATATCACCATGTACTAGGATAGCCTCAACTAGCATAGCATAGTGGCTCTAAGATCGTTCACTAGGAAGGGTTTTCAACTTACAACTGATATTAATTCAAAGTTGAATTGGTGTTTTTTCATTTCAAGGTTAGCTTTAAAAGAAAATATGAACTTTGGTTTAAAAGGGATTGGTTTTAAGCTAACCAAAAATAGTAACTGAAATTACTTATAAAGAAAAGTGTTTCGTAGAGTTTTTGGATCACTAAGGTCAGGCTCCTAATACAAAAATAGAGTTCCGGTCACTTGAATATTTTCCTCGCATTGGAGATTTAACATATAGTCATTTCTCGAACCGATGTGGTATAGATGCTTCCTTTTTATGGATTCAAACACTAAATCCCTCTCACTGATTCATCTTGCAATGGCTCGTGCCTCTCACCTAGCATTTTCCATTCAAGGTGATCCTTAACCTTGGATTACCCTTCAAAATCTCGCAAGAGATAACTAATGGATGTCTCCTTAGAGTCCAAAAGCTTACCAAGTGTTGGCTATTCTAGAAAATCCTACCTTTGAACCACCTCCCAAAGGCTCGCAAGAGATAAACTAGTGTATCTCAATGGACGGAGATCACTTGCCTTACCAAGTGTTGGCCCAGGTGATTTAAAGGCGTTTTAAGTTAACTAAAAACATAGGAACCATTAATGGGTCACCCTTTCTCTTCATTAAAAGCTGAAACAACAAAACTTCCAATTTTTGCATTCGGCACCTTACCCAGCTTCCTTAACTCAAAGAGACAAAATCCCTAGCCACTCATTCTCTAAGGAAACATCCTCAGAGCTTGTTTGGCTAGTGAGAAAAATACAATCAAAATGAGTAGGTAAGGTAGAGCAAAGCTCTGTGTATTACTTCCTTCAAAACTATACAAAAAGTGGTCTCTGAGAACAAGCTCCCAAGATTTTTTTGTGTAAAGAAAATTACAAAATATATATATGAGGTTATTCACCCTTTGTTCTTACTTCCTAACTAAGGAATCCTATGATTGGTGGATTACAAGGAGAAAATGGGGATTTAAACAACAAATATCTGAAGAAAAAAAATCTAAAAGAGTCGGTCGCAAATATTTGAAAGCACTCAAGTGGATTTCGCAGCATGCAACATGGGATGTGAAAATTTCGCAAGCTGAAAGTCTCCATTTCGCACAAAAAGGCTGATTTCGTAGCTAGCACTTTGTGATTTCATAGCTTGCGAAATTGCCTTTCAACTTGGTGCGATTTGTTTCCAATGGCCATAACTTCTTCATTTCAGCTCTGATTTGTGCACCGTTTAAAGCGTTGGACTTCTGACTTCCCGAGCTTTGAAACGACATATATATATATAAAATGGACTCCAAGAAGTGCTCGAAATGTGTCCAACAATTTCTGTCATCTTGAATTTCTTCATGTTAGATTTCTCTCTTTGTTTCTCCTCCTTGCATTCATGATTTGCTTTTGGTGAAGGACTACAAAGCTCCAAAGCTTGGATTCTTCTTGTAAATGAGCTTCCATTTGCTTTGCCAGGGATTCTATAGAACTCTCCTCAATCTTGGATTGCTTTGGTGATCAAAAAGCTATCAAAAACACCAAAACTTAACACAATTTGATTAGAAACGATTGCAAGGCTTCTTAACATGCCAATTGAGGTAAAAAGTAATAACTACTACTCAAAAGTGTTTAAAAGTGTTATTTAAAAGCTATAAAATAGCACTTTTTGAGTAGTAATCACTTCCCCCAACCGACATATTGCTAGTCCCTTAGCAATGAAGGAGAGAAAAAGAAAACTAAACAGTAATATAATTTACAAAATCATGCTGATCACTTCAAAAAATTTCAAGTGGCATGATGATCAAACTCTCACATGGAACATTAAAGATATAAAACTTAAACTTCAACAAGAGTTATAAAATACCTTGCCTAATCACAATTCATAAAGAGAAGGCATTATGCAAATTTAAGTTTCAAAATAATTTCCACTTCCAACGGGCCAAACCTTACTCTTCCATAAAAACCTAAGTGTTACTTATTAGTTTCCAAATATAGTATGCTGAACTAATCTCTTCCCCCAACCTAGTTCTTTTTCGACACTTAGCAAACAGACAACCTTCAATAGGTTAAGAATGCACTTCATGGTTCAAAATTTTTTTCATTGTAGGAGTACAAGGCTTAAAGGTATTCTTTTCTAAATTGTCCATGTAACGGGGGTCCATCGATGACTCCCAACCAATTAAGGTTTAGGGCATCAAGCTTTAAGGATCTTTCAACCACTAACTCCTCGGATTTTACCCCGGACTTTTGAGAATGAATTTTAATACCCAAGCACCTATAGTATGTTAAACTCCACCTATTCACCCTTGTAACGAGCATTGAGGTCGGTGACTCCCAACCAATGAAGGCTTAGGGCACTAGGTTTTAAAGATTTTCACCATATACCCCTCAGACCTTGCTCGGGTTTCAAGGCAAGTAAAACATTTTTTTTTTTTTTTTTTTTTCAAAGGCTCATTGGCCTTTTATAAGGTGTCCCAACACTATTAAATAAGGTCAAAAGTACCAAGTCTAAATTTTCTTAAGTTCAGGGGGTGAAATAATTTTTCATCTTATAATCGGAACCTATTGTGTACAGTGTGAATAGGTTAAAGTGGAAGAACTAAGGTTGAATCCAATAAAAGTTTCAACAATTCATCAACTTTAATAAGCATAATACAAACTCTAAGTCAAGTAAAAAGACAAAAATTCAATTTCTCCCTTTTTAGTTTGAAAATTTTTCCTTAATAACCATGGAGAGTAGAATAAAAACTTAAAAAAAAAAATTTTAAAATTAAGTAAAAGCAACTAAATTATCAAAATAACTTAGCATTAATAACAAAACTTCCTTCCCCAACTCTCTTCCCTCCAACCAAGCTGAACATTGTCCTCAATGTGGCAAGAGCGATTGAAAATACAGGGAGGAAGTGGTACCTCCTGAGTGACATGGAGTTTGAGTAGTATAGGAGAAACCACATGTTTCAAAAACAACAAAAATTATGAGTAGAGGAAATAAAATGAGATTATGCCAAGTATACTAAAAAAATGATGGATATGTATTACTTTAAGAAAGTACACTATGGAGCAAAAACAAGTAATACATCCAATCCCAATATATAAAACATAAAAAACATAGGATTACGAGTTCTACTGAAGTAAGGAAATACAAAAAAGAAAATAGATAAATGATCAGACGGTGGTGGGAGGATCATGTGGAGACGATGGCTCGGTTGTAGAAGTCTGAGTGCTCGGAATGGATGCCTCTATCTGTCCTGTAGTCGTCTCCTCAGGGGGCACAGTCTGCTCTGCTAGAGGAGGGTCCTAGAATGGATCTGTAGGCTCTGATGGGCCAGGTATATCATGCTCAAGTGGCGATAGAATACCCAAATGTTGTTGTATCTGCCTAAGGATGGTAGTATGCTGGGTTTGGGTGGCAATAAGTTGATCCTGATGTGCACGTACGACTGCCATCTATTAGGCCAGGACGCTCTGAGTAGTGGTCAATGTCTGCAAAGTATGACATAGGCCTCTGAACTCTGAAATGGATATGGCGATACTAGACTCAGATGGATGAGGCTCAGATGCAGCTGATACAACTGTCGGAGTCCCGAGAGTGGCAGGAGGAGCAGAAGATGCGACCTCAGGCGTAGGTCCTGTAGAAGGCACTACAGAGGCAGGTGCTATGATCTCCGTAGGTATCTCAACTTGCTGTGGCTCCTCTGGATGCTCTGGCTGTGGTATCTCTGGATGCTCTAGTCCAGGTGCGGCTCCTGGCTGTGCATCATAAGCCGTCATACTAGTCCATTTGTCGAGAGTGAATATCTCTAGGCAAATGTGTCTGCGCTCAAGCTGAGGCTCCGATGGATAGCCTAAGTGCTCTAATATATGACAGAGCAACCTCAGGAATAGTAGTGGAATGGCATTCGCTCTCAATAGCTTCTTCCTATGGACCTTCTCTTCAAAGTAAAGAAAAGCGGTCATGATGAGATGATAAGGGCCAAAGAAAAATCCTTCTGATATCCGGAACAAGGCCTCTAGTATAGCTCCCTTCCTCTACACCATATGCTGAAGTGGAAATAGGTTGTGGCGCAGGAGTGCATCTAGAAGAAACATGCTGGGTGGAAGCTCCTTCCTTAAAAGATACGAGCGTGTGGACGTCCCCCTGGACAATATATGAACCATATCACTCTAAGAAGGATGAGCCCACACTCTATAATCCTCTGGACGCACTGGCTCATAAGGAATGCGTAGGGCCTCTGCTATGTGTCTGGCTCCCAAGATACCAAGACGTCCATCAATAGTGAAGTGGATGACAGTAGGATCCCAGACGCGATGCGTAGTCATAGACTGATAAAAGTCTAATGCTACTCGGGGATAAAAGAAATCCCTTGGAGTCATCAGGTGCTCCAAATGGTACCTCTGAAGTAAATGGAATGAATCTCTGAGCTCTGGTTGGTGTCTCAAGGTCTCTCTATCAAAACAAAGCTCAGAGTGGAATGGTCTTGCCCGACAATCCAAATTACCCTCTATGGGTGGCTGAGTAACCATAGGTCGCCTGATAACCACCTCCGAAGTCATCCCAGAAGGAATTTGAGACTCTGTAGTAGGCGGCTGAGGCTCTGATGGAGGCTCGGATGGCTTTACTGGAGATGATACTCTAGCTTTCTTCGCAAGAGGACGACTAGCTGACTTCTTGGGACCCGAGGAGCTTGCCCCTGGTGTAGTGGGTGGTCTCCTGGTTTGATATCGTCTTAGAGGAGGATTAGACAACGCTCCATCTACTGAAGGTGGGATGGCAGGTGGCTGTGAAGGCTCAGTCATGGAGTCTCGTACAGGTGAGACTCTTAGTGCTCTATTGTGGGCTAATGGAGATGAGGTCTTGGCTCCTCTTGTTTTGGCCATGGCTGACTTGAAGAAGCTTGAGAAGGTGGACAAAGGTGTGCGGGAGGCTATGCTTCAGACGGAGGTCCTCTGGAATTCCTTTGGAGATGGTGCTCTAAATTGGTTCAATTTCGCAATTGAAGGGGCTTTTTGTAGGTCAAAATACCTGTGCGAAATGAAACACATTAATTTAGAGGTTTAATTTGGTATTTAAATGACGGTTGGGATTTTCGTAGGACAAGAGGTATTTCATAGCCAAATAGGGATTTCGCAGCTCATTTTGCAGTTGCGAAATGGGCTTTTGGGCTGCGAAATGGCACACGTGTGCTTGGGAGTGGTCTCGTAGTTGCGAAAAATTTCACAGGGGGGTGGGGGGTTTGGGCTGTGAAATTTGGCTTTGGAGGGTTTCGCAACTCATTTCACAGCTGCGAAATGGGCTTTTGGGCTGCGAAATGATTTCATAGAGGAGGGCTCTTTTCGCAGCAAAACCCCAATTTCGCAGCTTGATCATTTTGGCTGCGAAATGGTTTCGCAGGGGAATCTTCTTTTCGTAGGAAGGCTCTGTTGGCTGCGAAACTTTCGCAGGAGCATAAGTTCCTCTGTTTTTTAGCTCCTTTGGTTTTTTGTGGCCTTCCTTCACTTCGTTTGAAATTCCTCTTGATTTTGATTATTCAAAAAGTCTAAGTTATATCAAAATAACATAAAACTAAGATTAAAATTAAAACAATTAATAAAGCTTAACAAAATTACACAAAAACATGGACTTTGGCAAGACCAAGTCCATCTAACCCCTTTTTGGTCAGGATTTTTGTGGCTCAAGAGGTTGACTTCCTCCTTATCTTGATTGAATGGCTCCATGAATGGTTTGAGACGGTGGCCATTGACTTTAAAAGTCTCTATACTGTTTGAATTTAGTAGTTCCACCACTCCATTGAGATTCACTTGGTGAATAGTGAAAGGGCCTATCCACCTGGACTTTAGCTTTCCAGGAAATATATGGAGCCTAGAGTCATAGAGTAGAACTCTTTATCCCTTTTGGAATTCTTTGTTGGAGATTAACTGATCATGCCATCTCTTCATCCTCTGTTTTGCAACTTTGGAATTGATGTAGGCATCATTTCTTAATTTCTCCATCTTATTAAGGTCTAAGCACCTTTTTGCCCCGATTCTGGTCAAGTCCATGTTTACCTTCTTGATTGCCCACCAAGCCTTATATTCAACTTCCACAGGGAGATGGCATGCTTTGCCATAGACTAGGTGATAAGGAGACATGCCAAGAATAGTCTTGTAAGTTGTTCTATATGCCCATAGTGAATCATGAAGCTTAACAGACCAATCTCTTATGCTCGTGTTCATCACCTTCATCAATATATTCTTCATTTCCCTATTTGCTAACTCAACTTGTCCGGAAGTCTGAGGGTGATAAGGTGTAGCTACCTTATGCTTCACCCCATACTTGCCTAAAAGGGTTTCAAAAGGTTTGTTGCAAAAATGAGTACCCTCATCACTGATTATGGCCTTGGGCACCCCAAATCTTGAAAAGATGTTCTCTTTGAGAAACTTGAGAACCACCCTGTGATCATTGTGTTTACATGGGATTGCCTCAACCCATTTAGAAACATAGTCTACCTCCACCAAAATGTAAGAGTTACCAAAAGACATTGGGAAAGGTCCCATGAAGTCAATGCCCCAAACATCAAAGAGAACAACTATTAGAATGGGGTTCATAGGCATTTGATTTCTTCGTGTCAGCTTCCCAAGCCTTTGGCATCTATCACAGCTCTGACACATGGTGTGGGCATCTTTGAAGAGTGATGGCCAACTAAAACTTGATTGCAACACCTTCATGGCTGTTTTTTGAGAGGCAAAGTGGCCTCCACATGCACTCTCATGGCAATGACTGAGGATTCCTTGTTGCTCTTCTTCAGGGACACACTTCCTTATTATTTGATTTGCACAATACTTGAAAAGAAAATGTTTTTCCCAATAGTAGGCATGAATCTTTGCAAAGAAGTGCTTCCTATCTTATGCTTTCCACTCACTTGGAACTTCACCAATAACTAGATAGTTAGCAATATGAGCATACCAAGGGGTATTTTCTAACAACATTAGTGATTCCTCTGGAAAGTCATCATTAATAGGTAAAACATGGGAATTATGTGTTATAGCCAACCTTGAAAGGTGGTCAGCTACCACATTCTCCACTCCTTTCTTATCTCTGATTTGGAGATTGAACTCTTGTAGTAAGAGAATCCATCTAGTTAACCTTGCTTTTGCATCTTGCTTTGTCAATAAATACTTCAAGGCTTAATGGTCAGTGAAAACAATGATGAAAGACCCTACTAGATAAGCACGAAACTTGTCTAAGGCAAACACTACAGCTAACAATTCTTTCTCTATGGTTGTGTAATTCTTTTACGTTTCGTTCAATGTCTTGCTTGCATAGTAGATTACATAGGGCTTTCCATATTCTCTTTGGCCAAGAACAGCTCCTATTACAAAGTCACTGGCCTCACACATCACTTTAAATGGTAGTTTCCAGTTAGGAGCCCTCACTATTGGAGCGGTTGTCAAAAATTGCTTCAGTTGCTCAAAACTCCTTTGACATCTCTCATCCCATATAAACTTAGCATCCTTAGCCAATAGTTCACAAAGAGGCTTTGAAATCTTAGAGAAATCTTTTATAAACCTCCTGTAGAACCCTGCATGGCCAAGGAATTGCCTTACTTCTTTTACAGTTGTTGGGGATGGCAATTTGACAATAAGTTCCACCTTTTCTTTATCAATTTTAATGTCTTTCTCGGAGATGATGTGGCCAAGGACAATTCCTTGCTGTACCATAAAATGACATTTCTCCTAGTTAAGCACCAAGTCCTTTTCAATGCATCTGTTCAGAACCGCTTCTAAGTTGACTAAGCATTCTTCAAATGTACTTCCATATATGGTGATGTCATCCATGAAAACCTCCATAATTCGCTCCACCATATCACTGAAGATACTTAACATACATCGTTGGAATGTTGCAGGTGCATTGCATAAACCAAAAGGCATTCTTTTGTAGGCATATGTCCCAAATGGACATGTGAAAGTGGTCTTCTCCTGATCTTTAACATCGATTTCTATTTGAAAATACCCAGAGTAACCATCCAAGAAACAATAAAAAGGATGGCCTAAGACTCTCTCCAACACTTAATCAATAAATGGCAATGGAAAATGATCATTCCTTGTCACAACATTCAATTTTCTATAATCAATACACACCCTCCAACCTGAAGTGAGGTGTATAGCAACTTCTTCTCCCTTTTCATTTTGCACCACCGTGATCCCTGACTTCTTTGGTACCACTTAAGTAGGACTCACCCATGGGCTATCTGACATAGGGTAGATAATACTTGCTTGAAGTAACTTCAGAACCTCAGTTTGCACCACCTCTTGCATATGAGGATTCAATTTTCTTTGAGGTTGACGAATTGGTTTAGCTTCTTCTTCTATGTATATATGATGTGTACAAACCAAAGGACTGATGCCTTTTAAGTCAGATATTTGCCATCCTATTGCTTTCTTACACTTCTTAAGAATTTCAAGTAGACACACCTCCTGAGGAGTAGTAAAAGATGAAGATATAACAACATGGCACTTTTTATTCTCTTCTAGGTATGTATATTTCAACTCCGTGGGCAAGGGCTTCACAGATTGAGCTTTGGGGTCTCCTCTTTAGCAGCTTCTTGTGCCTCCTCTTTATTGAACAAAGGTAGAATTTCTTCTCTCCTCCTCCAACCTTGTTGAGCAGCAAGCAAATCTGAGGGTTCAGGCAACCCTTCTTCCAGATCCCCAAGACTTTCATTCAACTTCTCTTGCATTTTCTGATTACAATGCTCCTCCACTAGAGTGTCAATGTTGCACACCTCTTCTGGACCTTCTTCTTCTTCCAGAGTGATTGGCTTTTTGGACATATAGAAGATATTAAGCTCCAATGTCATGTTGCCAAATGTGAGTTGCATGAGTCCATTCCTACAATTTATGATTGCATTTGATGTAGCTAGGAATGGCCTTCCAAGGATAATAGGAACATAATTAGTTTCCTTGACAATTGGGTTCGTGTCAAGAACAACAAAGTCTACTGGATAGTAGAAATTATCAACTTGAACTAAGACATCTTCAATTATCCATCTTGGAATTTTTATTGATCTATCTGCTAGAGATAGAGTGATTGATGTTGGCTTCAATTCACTAAGTCCCAATTGCTTGTAGACAAAGTATGGTAGCAAATTCACACTTGCTCCCAAGTCTAACAAAGCTTTCTCCACTACAGTTCCTCCAATCATGACTGAAATGGTAGGGCAACCCGGATCTTTGTACTTCAATGGAGACCTATACTGTATGATAGCACTTACTTGCTCAGTCAAGAAGGCCTTTTTATTCACATTCAACCATCTTTTGATAGTACACAAGTCCTTCAGGAATTTTGCATAAGTTGGAACTTGTTTAATCATATCTAGCAATGGGATGTTGACCTTCACCTGTCTCAATACTTCAAGAATTTCTGATGCATTTATGATTCCCTTTTTCCCATGCAAAGCTTGAGAAAAAGGTGGAGGTGTATGTCTCTTCATCACATCTCCCTTGATAAGTACTTTCTTTGGAGTTGCTTTCACTGTTGAATCATGGTTATCTTCCCTTTCACTGCTATCTTTCTTCTTTCCTTTGATTTCCTCCCTCTTCTCTGTCTCTTCTTCTTCTTCTTCTTCTTTCTCAACATGTGGCTTGGGTGTTGGCAGCTCAACCTTTTTACCACTCCTTAGAGTAATCAAGGCTTTGACATCTTTCACCTGTGAAGACTCTCCTTCATGAATTTCCACTTCATGGATACCCTTGGGGTTTTGATGAGGTTGAGAAGGAAATCTCCCTTTCTCTTGCACGTATTAAGGTTAGTGAGCCTTGAGATTAAGTATTGGAGATTATCTATCTTCTGAGATAAATCATTTTGCATTCCATCCATCCTTTTATTCAATGTATTCTCTACATTGTCAACTCTTTGACTGAGTTGAGCATTGATGGATTTCTGATCTCCAACAAAATCTCCCACTACCTTGCTTAGATTCACTATTGCTTGCTCAAGATTTGAAGCTTGTTGAGATGCTTGAGCTGGCTGTGTATACTGAGGTGCTCTTGGCTTCCAGGAGAAATTTGGATGGTTCCTCCAATTTGAGTTGTAAGTATTTCCATATGAAGCATTATTGTTGTGCTTGAATTGTCCAATGACATTTACTTGATCTCCAAACATTTCCCTAACAGTTGGAATTGTAGGACACTCCTCCACAAAGTGCTTATAAGATTGACAAATAGGACATGGCTTGACTTGCACTGGTGTCTCAACAACAGCTTGCACTTCATGTACCTTTTTCAGTTCTAGCTCCTCCAATCTTCTTATCATAGCTGCAACCTTTGCTTTCATATCAATATTTTCATTCAAGGTGTACATCCCAGCCTTAGCATTAAAGGCATTCGGTTGCGACTTCGTCTTTCCCACTTCTCATTTGTTCGGTTCATCTCATCCCTTTGAAACTTCAGCCACATAACTCAAGAAGTCCATGGCTTCCTTCGGATTCTTACTCATGAAATCTCCTGCACACATAGTCTCGAGAAGTTGCTTCATTGAGGAAGACATTCCATCATAAAAGTAACTCACCAATAGCCATGTATCAAAACTAGGGTGAGGACAAGCATTGATGGCTTCCATGTATCTCTCCCAACACTCATAGAATTTCTCATTCTCTTTAGCTGAGAAGTTTGAAATTTGCCTTTTCAAGCCATTTGTCCTATGAGTAGGGAAAATTTTCTTGAGGAATTCCACTTGCAAATCAGTGCAAGTTCAGATACTCCTTGGCCTTAAAGAATTAAGCCATATCTTAGCCTTATCCTTCAAAGTAAAAGGAAATAACTTTAGCCTCATCAAGTCGATCAAAGCTCCTCCTTCTTGAAATGTGTTACAAACATCTTCAAATTCCTTGATATATGCATAGGGATTCTCACTTTCCATCCCATGGAAAGTAGGTAGAAGCGGAACAATATGCGGTCTAATTACTAGCTGCTCTGTAGGGGGCACTATACATGATGGTGCACTCATACGAGGTGGATGCATGTTGTCCCTCATTGATTTGAATGCATTGGGATTGTCCTGATGACCATGATGACTATGTTGATCTTCAGGTGTAGCTTCCATGATGTTTAAGCTCAATTCCAACTCCTTTTTATGAGGTGTTTCAAGTTTCACAAGCCTTCCTCCACTGTCCCGTATCCAATTTGGCATACACAACTAGCATTAACTGTAACAAAAACAAAGAAACAAAAGAAAACAAAACTACAAAAAGACTAAGATTAACTAAAACTAAATTAAAAGATATGTTAAAATATGAACAAGTAGAAGAAACAATTAAAAGAGTTAGTAAAATGAAAGAAAAATCACAAAACTTGTGATAAAGATCACAAGTACTTTGAAAAGATGATATCACTGTAAAGTTGGCACCTTCCCCGGCAACGACGCCATTTGATTTCGTGCCCAGCTGGTGTATGTCCTGTTGATTGGTGCTCAATCAACTGGTGTACCATGATTTCGGTCCTCAGATAGGAGTAATCAACAAAATTTATAGCCTATATCACCATGTACTAGGATAGCCTCAGCTATCATAGCATAGTGGCTCTAGGATCGTTCACTGGGAAGGGTTTTCAACTTACAACTGATATTAATTCAAAGTTGAATTGGTGATTTTTCATTTCAAGGTTAGATTTAAAAGAAAACATAAACTTTGGTTTAAAAAGGATTGGTTTTAAGCTAACCAAAAATAGTAACTGAAATTACTTATAAAGAAAAGTGTTTCTTGGAGTTTTTGGATCATTGGGGTCAGGCTCCTAATACAAAAATAGAGTTCTGATCACTTGAATCTTTTCCTCGCATTGGAGATTTAACATATAGTTATTTCTCGAACCGGTGTGGTATAGATGCTTCCCTTTTATGGATTCAAACACTAAATCTCTCTCATTGATTCATCTTGCAATGGCCCGTGCCTCTCACCTAGCATTTTCCATTCAAGGTGATCCTTAACTTTGGATTACCCTTCAAAAGCTCACAAGAGATAACTAATGGATGTCTCCTTAGAGTCCAAAAGCTTACCAAGTGTTGGCTATTCTAGAAAATCCTACCTTTGAACCACCTCCCAAAGGCTCGCAAGAGATAAACTATGTATCTCAATGGACGGAGATCACTTGCCTTATCAAGGGTTGGCCCAGGTGATTTAAAGGCGTTTTAAGTTAACTAAAAACATAGAAACCATTAACGGGTCACACTTTCTCTTCATTAAAAGCTGAAACAACAAAACTTCCAATTTTTGCATTCAGCACCTTACCCAGCTTCCTTAACTCCAAGAGACAAAAAGCCTAGCCACTCATTCTATGAGGAAACATCCTCAGAGCTTGTTCGGCTAGTGAGAAAAATACAATCAAAATGATTAGGTAAGGTAGAGCAAAGCTCTGTGTATTACTTCCTTCAAAACTATAAAAAAAAAAAAGTGGTCTCTAAGAACAAGCTCCCGAGATTTTTTTGTGTAAAGAAAATTACAAAATATATATGAGGTTATTCACCCTTTCTTCTTACTTTCTAACTAAGGAATCCTATGATTGGTGGATTACAAGGAGAAAATGGGGATTTAAACAACAAATATCTGAAGAAAAAAAATCTAAAAGAGTCAGTCGCAAATATCTGGAAGCACTCAAGTGGATTTCATAGCATACAACATGGGCTGCGAAAATTTCTCAAGCTGAAAGTCTCCATTTTGCACAAAAAGGCTGATTTCGCAGCTAGCACTTTGTGATTTCGCAGTTTGTGAAATTGCCTTTTAGCTTGGTGCGATTTGCTTCCAATGGCCATAACTTCTTCATTTCTACTCTGATTTGTGCACTGTTTGAATTGTTAGACTCCTGACTTCCCAAGCTTCGAAACGACATATATTATGTATAAAATGGACTCCAAGAAGTGCTCGAAATGGGTCCAATAGTTGCTATCCTCTTGAATTTCTTCATGTTAGATTTCTCTCTTTGTTTCTCCTCCTTGCATTCATGATTTGATTTTGGCAAGGGACTACAAAGCTCCAAAGCTTGGATTCTTCTTGTAAATGAGCCTCCATTTGCTTTTCCATGGATTCTATAGAACTCTTCTCAATCTTGGATTGCTTTGGTGATCAAAAAGCTATCAAAAACACCAAAACTTAACACAATTTGATTAGAAACGATTGCAAGGGTCCTTAACATGCCACTTGAGTTAAAGGGTAATAACTACTACTCAAAAGTTTTTAAAAGAGTTATTTACAAGCTATAAAATAACACTTTTTGAGTAGTAATCAACAACACCAGCAGAGGTACGAATTCCACCACCTTAGGATGAGCCTCCCACAGTCACAACTACGCCTGAGGATGCATCATCTCCACCCGAGGCTCCCACTACTTGATCATAGGACATCTCTTTATCTTATAGTATTTTCATATTATATTATTAGAGATTTGTCCTTGTTGTGATGCTTTATAAACCGGGATTAGATATATTGTCTAATGATATCTTATATTGTACTTTCTCAGATTAATATATAGACATCATGTTTTTAATTATACTTAGCATTTTTCTATTTCCTCTACTCATTACCCTTTTGTTTTTGACTCATGTGGTTTCTCCTTTATGACTCATACTCCATTTCATTCAGGAGGTACCACTTCCTCCCTTTATTTTCAATTGCTCTTGAAACATTGAGGGCAATGTTGATCTCGGTTGGGGGGAGAGTTGAGGAAGGAAGTTTTGTTAAATAATGCTAGGTTAATTTGTTAATTTAGTTACTTTTTTCTTAATTTTAAAAGTTTTCATTCTACCTTTAATGGTTATTTAGGAAAAATCAAAATGAAATGGGAGGAATTGAGTTCTTGTCTTTTTACTTGAATCTTAGATTTTGTATTATGCTTATTGAAGTTGATGAATTATCGAAACTCCTATGGAATTCAACCTTATTTCTTTCACTTTAATCTTATCACACACTATGCACATTAGGTTCCGGTTATAAGATGAAAAACTATCTCACCCCCTAAACTTAGGAAAATTTTGACTTGGTACCTTTGACCTCATTTTAATAGAGTTGGGACACCTTATAAAAGGCTAATGAGCCTTCGGAAAAAAAACAAAGAACAAAGTGTTTTGCTTGCCTTGAAATCCGAGCAAGGTCCGAGGGGTATATGGCGAAAGTCTTTAAAACCCAGTGCCCTAAACCTTTATTGGTTGGGAGTCACTGACCTCAATGCTCGTTACAAGGGTGAATAGGTGGAGTTTAACATATTGTAGGTGCTTGGGTATTGAATTTCAATCTCAAAAGTCAGGAGAAAAATCTAAGGAGTTGGTAGTTGAAAGATCCTTAAAGCTTGATGCCCTAAACCTTGATTGATTGGGAGTCATCGATGGATCCCCGTTACATGGACACTTTAGAAAACAATACCTTTAGCATTGCACTCCTACAATGAAAAAAATTGTGAAATAAAGAGGTGTGTTCTTAGCCTATGGGAGGTTGGTCAGTTTGCTAAAGTTTGAGAAAGATCTAGGTTGGGGGGGAAAGAATAGTTTGACATACTATAATCGGAAACTAATAAGGTTAACACTTAGATTTTTGTGGAAAAATAAGGATTGAACCTTTGGGAGTGGAAATTCTTTTGATGCTTAAAATTGCATAATGCCTACTCTTTATAAATTGTGGTTAGGCAAGAGATTTGATGACTCTTGTTGAAGGTTGAATTTTACCTCTTTGATATTCCATGAGAAAGTATAATCTGTATCATGCCACTTGAGAATTTTTTGGAGCAATTAGCATGATTTTGTAAATTATTTTACCGTCTATTCTTCTTTATCTCTCCTTCATTGCTAAGGGACTAGCAATATGTCAGTTAGGGGGAGTGATTACTACTCAAAAAGTACTTTTTTATAGCTTGAAACTAACTGTTTTAAACACTTTTGAGTAGTAGTTAATATCTTTTACTCAATTGGCACATTAAGGAACCTAGCAAGGGTTACTAATCTATTTTTGGCAAGGTTTGGTGTTTTTGGTAGCTATTTGATCATTGAAACAAGCCAAGAATGAGGGAGAATTTGGTGAAATCCATGGCAATTCAAGTTAAAGCTCAAATACATGAAGAATCCAAGCTTTGGAGCATTTCATAGCCTTTTGCCAAGCCAATCAGAGATGCAAGGAGGAAAACTAGAGGAAGAAATCCAACAACTAGCATTTTCGCATGGTTGTGCGAAATTTTGCACACCATGTGAAATCACTTGAGGCAGCCAAAGGATTTTGCACACCATGCCAAATTTTGCATGGTATGCGAAATCTTCCTATGCACCGACTCCGTTAGATTTTTATCTTCAGATATTTTGTGTAATTTCCTAGTTTCTCCTTATAACGAACCTATATATTTTCTTTTATATCTTTTAGGTAGCATATATATATAAGGAGAGAGAGAGGAGATGAGGATGTATGTTTTCATAAAACACTTGTAAAATTCCCATAGTAAGAAATATGCAGAGCTTTTGCTCTATCTTTCCTTTTCATTTTGTTTTCACTTTTCTTTCTAGCCAAACAACCTTTGAGGATGATTTCTCAGGGGATGAGTGGCTAGGTTTCACGTTTCTTGGAGTGATGGAAGTTAGATGAAGGACCTGAATGCAAAGGTGGGAGTTATCCTTACTTTAAATGACAGTAGTTGTTAACCATCAATGGTTTTTATTTCAAGGTTTAGCTTTAAATCCCTTAAAAACACCTTGAATAGCCAATACTTGGTAAGCTTTTCGGATTCCATCGATGCTTATTGCTAGATCTATGGATGTCTATTAGTTATCATTTACAAGCCATTGGAAGGTGGTTCAAAGTGAGAGTCTTTAGTGTTTGAAGCTGATTACTACTCAAAAAGTGCTATTTGATAACTTGTAATTAACTCTTTTAAACACTTTTGAGTAGTAGTTATTACCTTTTAACTCAATTAACATATTAAAGACCTTTGCAATCATTTCTAATCAAATTGTGTAAGTTTTGGTGTTTTTGTTAGTAATTTGATCACCAAAGCAATCCAAGATTGAGGAGAGTTCTTTGGAATCCATGGCAAAGCAATGGAAAGCTCAGTAACATGAAGAACCAAAGATTTGAAGCTTTATAGTCCTTTGCCACAAGCAAATCCGGAATGCAAGGAGGGAAAGCAAAGAGAGAAATCTAACATGAAGCATTCAATAGGACAGCAACTCTCAGCCACTTTTGGAGCACTTCCTGGAGCTCAATTTAGGCATACTATATTTCGTTTCGAAGCTCGGGAAGTCAGAAATCCAACGCTTCAAATGGTATGCGATTCGGAGTTGAAATGAAGGAGTTAGAACCATTGGAAGCTGATCACACCAAGCTGAAGGCCAATTTTGCGGGCTGCGAAATCAGCCTTTGGCTGCGAAATAGTGTCCTTCATGCTGCGAAATTTCGTAACCATCTTGCACGCCTGCGAAATTCTCCTGAAGCTTCCCGATATTTGCGACCGACATCTTTAGATTTTTGCTTTAGATATTTGATGTCTAAATCCCCAAACTCTCCTTGTAATCCACCTATCATAGGATTCCTTAGTTATTAAGCAAGAACAAAGGGTAAATAGCCTCATATATATTGTTTGTAATTTCCATTACAGAAGGACATCAGGGAGCTTGTTCTCAGAGATGCAACCTTTGTATAGTTTTTGAAGGAAGTAAAATACAGAGCTTTTGCTCTACTTTACCTACTCAATTTGATTGTATTGTATGTATTTTTTCTTACTAGCCAAACAAGCTTTGAGGATGTTTCCTCAGAGAATGAGTGGCTAGGCTTTTAGTTCCTTGGAGCTAAGGTTGCCGGGTAAGGCCCTAAATGTAAGAATTGGTAGTTTTGTTGTTTCAGCCATTAATGAAGAGAAAGTGTGACCCATTAATGATTTCTATGTTTTTAGTTAACTTAAAACGCCTTCAATTCACTTGAGCCAACTCTTGGTAAGGCAAGTGATCTCCGTCCATGGAGATGCTCTAGTTTATCTCTTGCGAGCTTTTGGGAGGTGACTTGAAGGTAGGATTTTCTAGAATTGCCAACACTTGGTAAGCTTTTGGACTCTAAGGAGACATCCATTAGTTATCTCTTGTGAGCTTGAGAAAGGAAGTCCAAGGTTAATGATCACCTTGAATGGCAAATGCTAGGTGAGAGGCATGAGCCATTACAAGTTGTATCAGTGAGAGAGAATTAGTGCTGAAATCCATTAAAGGGAAACATTTGTACAACACCGGTTAGAGAATTAACTATATGTTAATTCTTTAATGCGAGGAAAAGATTCAAGTGACCGGAGCTCTATTTTTCCATGAGGAGCCTCCCATGTGAACCTAAAACTCCAAGGAATGTTTTTCTTCATAAGTAATTTTCATTACTTTCTTTGTAGTTAGCTTAAAACAAATCCTTTTTCAACCAAAGTTTATGTTTTCTTCTTAAGCTAACCTTGAAATGAAAAAGCACCAATTTAACTTTGAATTGGTATCAGTTGTAAGTTGAAAACCCTTCCCAGTGAATGATCCTAGAGCCACTATGCTATATTAACTAAGGCAATCCTAATCTATGGTGATATAGGTTATAAATTTTGTTGATTACTCCCGTTTGAAGATCAAACTCATGATACACCATTGGGACACGAATCAAATGGCGCCGTTGCCGGGGAAGGTGCCAACTTCACAGTGATATTATTTTAGCGTACTTGTGATTTTCATCACAAGTCTGGTGATTTTTTTTTCATTTTACTAACTCTTTTAATTGTTTCTTGTACTTGTTCATATTTTAACATAGCTTTTAATTTGGTTTTAGTTAATCTAAGTCTTTTTGTAGTTTTGTTCTCTTTTGTTTTCCTCTGTTTTTGTTTTTGTTACAGTTGATACTAGTTGTTGATTCGACTCATGGTAGCTTAGCTTTAAAGGCGTATCAACAAAATTTATACCTTAAATACTATTACTAAAGTAGCCAAGCTACTATAGCATAGTGGTTCTAGGATCTTTCACTGGGAAGGGTTTTCGCAAACACAAGTGATATTCAAATTAGGAAAATATGTGATTTTCTTATGGATGTTAGCTTAAAAAGAAGATGTAAATGTTTTAGAAAGATTTAAACAAATCTAAGCTAACATTAAAGACTAAAATGAAAGGGTGTAAAAACAAGTTTCTCAAAGATAGGATAGCTATGCTCCGGCTCTTATGCAAATTGGAAATCTCAGGATAGGCTCCTCGCGTTGGGGTTGCAACTATGGTGATGCTTGCTTCCCGAACCGGTATGGATTTAGCAAATCAAGTTTTAATCCTTTAAAATGGCAAAACAGATGGTAGTGAATTTCATCAATGGTTATTCACCTTAGACTTCCTTTGAATGGCTCGTAAGAGATAACTAATGGTCTAAAGCCAAAAGCTTACCAAATATTGGCAACTCAAAGTCATTCTAGGTTATAAACTCACCTTTCAATGGCCATTGAAATTGGTTCTAATGGGTTAATGCAAAACTTGGAATTGAAAACCTCACCTTCGAATAGCTCGTAGGAGATAACTAATGGATAGAAATCCAAAAGCTTATCAAGTATTGGCCGTTGGAAGTTGTCCAAAGGAAATAAAAACCAAACTTTGCATTAATGAACCATTAACGAAAAATGACTACCTTACCTTCCAGGTGCGAGAAATTTCCATGGGATTGCATCCAAGTCATCACATAACATCCATACTTTGAGAAACTAAAAGTTTTAGCCAATCATCCTCTGAGGAAAAGCCCTCAGAGGCTATTTGGCTACTAAGAAAATAGAAATGGGGAAGAACAGGAGAAGAGAGAAAAACAGAGCTTTATATATTTCTAAGTTAATATACAGAGGATCGATCACCCCATATCTCCATTTTTTGGAGGCGTTGTGCACCTCTATATATAGCAAAATTACAAGATAAAGCCTTATGTCGGCTGAATACAAGGTTACAAAAGGAATTTACAAGATAAAATATCAAGCTAAAAATATCTGGGAAGTCGGTGGTGCGTGCGTGGAGAAACAGAGGAAAATTCGCACCACGCATGGGCTGTGCGAATTTGGAAGGTGTTGTGCGAGTGTTGTGCGAGTTTCGCACAAGGTTCGCACAAGGAAGGTGTTGTGCGAATTTCGCACAAGCCTGGAGCAGTTGTCTTCCGAAGGCCATATCTTCCTCATTTCAGCTCCAAATCGTACACGGTTTGAAGCGTTGGATTCTTGACTTCCTGAGATTTGAAATGGTATATAGAATGTAGAAAATGGACTTCGGGAAGTGCTCCAAAAGTGCGAAAGAAGACTGCAGCTGCTGTCCTCTGTTTTCTTCACTTTGCTTGCTTTTCCTCTTTGCTTCTCTTTGCTTCTCTCCTTTGCTTGGCTTGTCTTAATGATCCAAAAAGCTGTCAAAACACTAAAACTAGCCACAAATATGATTAGAAGTCATTGCTAGGTCCTTAACATGCCAATTGGGATAAAGATGGAGAACTACTACACAAAAGTGCTTAAAACATAATGAATTAAAGGTGTAAAATAGCACTTTTTGGGTAGTAATCAGTTGTGTATGCCAAATTGGATACGAGATAGTGGAGGAAGGCTTGTTAAACGTGAAACACCTCATAACAAGGAATTGGAATTGAGCTTGAACATCATGGAAACTACACCTAAAGATCAGCATAGTCACCATGGTCACCAGGACAATCCCAATGAATTCAGATCAATGAGGGACCGCATGCATCCACCTCATATGAGTGCACCATCATGTATAGTGCCCCCTACAGAGCAGCTAGTGATCAGACCGCATATTGTTCCACTTCTACCAACTTTCCATGGAATGGAAAGTGAGAATCCCTATGCACATATCAAGGAATTTGAAGATGTTTGTAATACATTCCAAGAGGGAGGAGCTTCAATTGACTTGATGAGGCTTAAGCTATTTCCTTTTACTTTAAAGGATAAGGCCAAGATTTGACTTAATTCTTTAAGGCTAAGGAGTATCCGTACTTGGACTGAATTACAAATTGAATTCCTCAAGAAGTTTTTTCCTACTCACAGAACAAATGGCTTGAAAAGGCAAATTTCAAACTTCTCAGCTAAAGAGAATGAGAAATTCTATGAGTGTTAGGAAAGATACATGGAAGCCATCAATGCTTGTCCTCACCATGATTTTGATACATGGCTATTGGTGAGTTATTTCTATGATGGGATGTCTTCCTCAATGAAGCAACTCCTCGAGACAATGTGTGGAAGGGATTTCATGAGTAAGAATCTGGAGGAAGCTATGAATTTCTTGAGTTATGTAGCTGAAGTCTCAAGGGGATGGGATGAACCAAACAAAAGAGAAGTGGGAAAGATGAAGTCTCAACCGAATGCTTTTTTAATGCTAAGGCTGGGATGTACACCTTGAATGAAGATGTTGATATGAAAGCAAAATTTGTAGCTATGACAAGAAGATTGGAGGAGCTAAAACTGAAAAAGATGCATGAAGTGCAAGTTGTTGCTGAAACACCAGTGCAAGTAAAGCCATGTTCTATTTGTCAATCTTATGAACACTTGGTGGAGGAGTGCCCTACAATTCCAGTTGCTAGAGAAATGTTTGGAGATCAAGCAAACGTCATTGGACAATTCAAGCCCAATAGCAATGCTTCGTATGGAAACACTTACAACTCAAGTTGGAGGAACCATCCAAATTTTTCATGGAAGCCAAGAGCACCTCAGTACCAACAGCCGACTCAACCATCTCAACAAGCTTCAAGTCTTGAACAAGCAATAGTGAATCTTAGCAAGGTTGTGGAAGATTTTTGGAGACCAAAAATCCATCAATGCTCAACTCAATCAAAGAATTGATAGTGTAGAGAATACTTTGAATAAAAGGATGGATGGGATGTAAAATGACTTATCTCAGAAGATAGATAATCTCCAATACTCAATCTCAAGGCTCACTAATTTGAACACAGTGCAAAAGAAGGGTAGATTTCTTTCTCAACCTTACTAAAACCCCAAGGGTATCCATGAAGTGGAAACTCATGAGGGAGAATCTTCACAGATGAGAGATGTTAAAGCCTTGATCACTCTAAGGAGTGGCAAAAAGGTTCAGTTGCCACCACCCAAGCCACATGTTGAAGAGAAAGAAGAAGAAGAGACAAAGAAGAGGGAGAAAATGAAAGGAAAGAAGAAAGATATCAGTGAAGGGAAAAAGGACTATGATTCAACAATGAATGCAAATCCGGAGAAAGAGCTTATTAAGGAAGAAATAATGAAGAAACACACGTCTCCACCTTTTCCTCAAGCTTTGCATGGGAAAAAAAGGATAAAAAATGCATCAGAAATCCTTGAAGTATTGAGACAAGTGAAAGTCAATATTTCATTGCTGGATATGATTAAGCAAGTTCCAACATATGTAAAATTCCTAAAGGACTTGTGTACTATCAAAAGAGGGTTGAATGTGAATAAGAAAGCCTTTTTGACTGAGCAAGTAAGTGCCATCATACAATGTAAGTCTCCTTTGAAGTACAAAGATCCGGGATGTCCTACCATTTCAGTTATGATTGGGGGGAAAGTAGTGGAAAAAGCTTTGTTAGACTTGGGAGCAAGTGTGAATTTGCTACCATACTCCGTCTACAAGCAATTGGGACTTGGTGAATTGAAGCCAACATCAATCACTCTATCTCTAGCTGATAGATCAGTGAAAATTCCAAGGGGAATAATTGAAGATGTCTTAGTTCAAGTTGACAATTTCTACTATCCAGTAGATTTTGTTGTTCTTGATACGGACCCCTTTGTTAAGGAAGCTAATTATGTTCCAATCATCCTTGGACGACCATTCCTTGCTACCTCAAATGCAATCATCAATTGTAGGAATGGACTTATGCAACTCACTTTTGGTAACATGACACTTGAGCTCAATATCTTTTATATGTCTAAAAAGCTGATCATTCCAGAAGAAGAAGAAGGTCCAGAAGAGGCATGCATTATTGACACTCTAGTGGAAGAGCACTGTAATCAGAATATGCAAGATAAGTTGAATGAAAGTCTTGGGGATCTTGAAGAAGGGTTGTCTGAACCCGCTGATGTGCTTGCTACTCTACAAGGTTGGAGGAGAAAAGAAGAGATTCTACATTTATTCAATAAAGAGGAGGCGCAAGAAGCTGCTAAGGAAGAGATCCCAAAGCTCAATTTGAAACCTCTGCCCATGGAGTTGAAATACACGTACCTAGAAGAAAATAACCAATGCCCTGTTGTTATATCTTCATTTCTTACTACTCATCAGGAGATTTCTTTTCTTGAAGTTCTCAAGAGGTGTAAGAAAGCAATAAGATGGCAAATATCTGACTTGAAAGGCATCAATCCTTTGGTTTGTACACATCATATATATATGGAGGAAGAAGCTAAACCAATTCGTCAACCTCAAAGAAGATTGAATCCTCATTTACAAGAGGTGGTGCGAGCTGAGGTGCTGAAACTACTTCAAGCGGGTATTATGTATCCCACATCTAACAGCCCTTGGGTGAGTCCTACTCAAGTGGTACCAAAGAAGTCAGGGATTACTGTGGTTCAAAATAAAAAAGGAGAAGAAATTGTTGCACGCCTCACTTCAGGTTGGATGGCGTGTATTGATTATAGGAAATTGAATGCCGTGACAAGGAAAGATCATTTTCCACTACCGTTTATTGATCAAGTGTTGGAGAGAGTCTCTAGCCATCATTTCTATTGTTTCTTGGACGAGTACTCAGGGTACTTTCAAATTGAAATTGATGTTGAAGATCAGGAGAAGACCACTTTCACATGTCCATTTGGAACATACGCCTACAAAAGAATGCCTTTTAGTTTATGCAATGCACCTGCAACATTCCAAAGATGTATGCTTAGTATCTTCAGTGATATGGTGGAGTGAATTATGGAGGTCTTCATGGATGATATCACCATATATGGAGATACATTTGAAGAATGCTTAGTCAATTTGGAAGCGGTTCTTACCAGATGCATTGAAAATGACTTGGTGCTCAACTAGGAGAAATGCCACTTTATGGTACATCAAGGAATTGTCCTTGGCCATATCATCTCCGAGAAAGGCATTGAAGTTGATAAAGCAAAGGTGGAACTTATTGTCAAATTGCCATCCCCAACCACTGTAAAAGGAGTAAGGCAATTCCTTAGCCATGTAGGGTTCTACAGGAGATTTATAAAAGACTTCTCTAAGCTTTCAAAGCCTCTTTGTGAACTTTTGGCTAAGGATGCTAAGTTTATATGGGATGAAAGATGTCAAAAGAGTTTTGATCAATTGAAGCAATTTTTCACAACTGCTCCAATAGTGAGGACCCCCAACTAGCAACTACCCTTTGAAGTAATGTGTGATGCCAGTGACTTTGCTATAGGAGTTGTACTTGGCCAAAGACAAGATGGGAAGCCCTATGTGATCTACTATGCAAGCAAAACATTAAACGAAGCTCAAAAGAACTACACAACTACAGAGAAAGAGTTGTTAGCTATGGTGTTTGCCTTAGACAAGTTTCATGCTTATTTGGTAGGGTCTTTCATCATTGTTTTCACTAACCATTCAGCCTTGAAGTATTTATTGACAAAGCAAGATGCAAAAGCAAGGTTGATTAGATGGATTCTTTTATTACAAGAGTTCGATCTCCAAATCAGAGACAAAAAAGGAGTGAAAAATATGGTAGCTGACCACATTTCAAGGTTGGTTATAGCACACAATTCCCATGTCTTACCTATTAATGATGACTTTCCTGAGCAATCACTCATGTTGCTAGAGAAAACTCCTTGGTATGCTCATATTGCTAACTATTTGGTTACTGGTGAAGTTCTAAGTGAGTGGAAAACATAAGACATGAAACACTTCTTTGCAAAGATTCATGCTTATTATTGGGAAAAGCCTTTTCTTTTCAAGTATTGTGCAGATCAGATAATAAGGAAGTGTGTCCCTGAAGAAGAGCAACAAGGAATCCTCAGCCATTGCCATGAGAATGCATGTGGAGGCCACTTTGCCTCTCAGAAAACAGCCATGAAGGTGTTGCAATCAGGGTTTACTTGGCCATCGCTTTTCAAAGATGCCCACACCATGTGTAGGAGCTGTGATAGATACCAAAGACTCGGGAAGCTAACAAAAAGAAATCAAATGCCCATGAACCCCATCCTAATAGTTGATCTCTTTGATGTTTGGGGCATTGACTTCATGGGCCTTTCCCAATGTCTTTTGGTAACTCTTTTATTTTGGTGGGGGTAGACTATGTTTCTAAATGGGTTGAGGCAATCCCCTGTAAACACAATGATCACAGGGTGGTTCTCAAGTTTCTTAAGGAGAACATCTTCTCAAGATTTGGGGTGCCTAAGGCCATAATCAGTGATGGAGGTACTCATTTTTACAACAGACCTTTTGAAACCCTATTAGCCAAGTATGGAGTGAAGCATAAGGTAGCTACACCTTATCACCCTCAGACTTCCGGACAAGTGGAGCTAGCAAACAGGGAAATCAAGAACATATTGATGAAGGTGGTGATCACGAGCAGAAAAGATTGGTCAATTAAGCTTCATGATTCATTATGGGCATATAGAACAGCTTACAAGACTATTCTTGGAATGTCTCCCTATCGCCTAGTCTATGGCAAAGCATGCCATCTCCCTATGGAAGTTGAATATAAGGCTTGGTGGGCAATCAAGAGGTTAAACATGGACTTAATCAAAGCCGGGGCAAAGAGGTGCTTAGACCTTAATGAGATGGAGGAATTAAGAAATGATGCTTACATCAATTCCAAAGTTGCAAAATAGAGGATGAAGAGGTGGCATGATCAATTAATTTCCAACAAAGAATTCCAGAAAGGACAAAGAGTCTTACTCTATGATTCAAGACTGCATATCTTTCCTGGGAAGCTCAAGTCAAGGTGGATAGGTCATTTCATTATTCACCAAGTGCATCTCAATGGAGTGGTGGAATTACTGAAATCCAATAGCACTAACACTTTCAAAGTCAATGGTCATCGTCTCAAGCCATTCATTGAGCCATTCAAGCAAGAAAAGGAGGAAATCAACCTCCTTGAGCCACAAAAAGCCTAATTAGAAAAGGGTTAGATGGACTTGGTTTCTCCAAAGTCCATATTTTTTGTTTAATTGTGTTAATTTATAAGCTTTATAAATTATTTTGATTTTAATTTTGGTCTTAAATTGTGTTATTTTTATGTAACTTAATCTTTTTGAATGATCAAAATCAGGAGGAATTGCAAAGAAATTGAAAGAAAGAAGCTAGGAATCAAGAGGAGCTCAAAAGCAAGGAAAAAGCATGCTCTGCGAAATTTCGCAGCCTAAAAAAGGCCCTTGCGAAAATGGTTTCGCAGCCCCATGCCCCCCTTTGCGAAAATTTTCGCAACTACGAAACACCTCTTTGGCACACGAGTGCCATTTCGCAGACCCCTCCTCATTTCGCAGTTGCGAAACGGTTGTGAAATCCTCCATGCCTAAAAATCCTCATTTTCGTAGCCGAGACCCATTTCGTAGGTGGTTTCGCAGCTGCGAAACCACCCATTGGCACATGAGTGCCATTTCCCAGCTCCATACCCTCATTTCGCAGCTGCGAAATGGGCTGCAAAATGGTTGCAAAAATGACCCCCTCTGCGAAATCCGCTCCCGTTGCGAAAATTCCCATCTGCTGCGAAAATGAAAAGTGTTCCTTGGCATCCTTTTTAAACGGTATAAATTCCATTTTTCCTATTCTAACCGGTCATTTGAACTTCAAAAAGGTACCAAGAGAAGCCAAACCAGAGTACCCTCCCGTCTGCTTCTCTCCGCCTGAGCCAAACCGCGCACACCTCCGGCCACTTTCTCAGACAACCATGGCTAGAACCCAAGGAGCTAAGTCCTTGTCCCCATCATCTTACCTGAGAGTCCCAAGAGAGAGCCGTGTCCAAGCTGCCACACCCGAGCCTCCGCGGCCACCGGTTGAGGACGTACCCATGAACCCCCCTGTGAGACGCTATCAAACACGAAGGTCACTTACCATGGTTGGTGCGAGCTCTTCCAAAGGCCAAAAGTCAGGTAGCGGTCTCCCAAAGAAGAAAGCCAAGGTCTCTGAGCCAATTGATTTAATAGAGTCGTCTTTAGAGCCTGAATCAAAGCCTACGCCATCTCATCCACCTGTCAAAAAGTCTCAGTCGTCTCAACCACCAGCCAAAGAGTCTCAGATTCCCTCAAGCATGACCCCTGAGATGGTTTTCAGACGCCCCATGGTTACACAACCACCAATTGAAGGAAATTTGGATTGCAGGGCAAGGCCATTCCACTCCGAGCTCTGTTTCGACATAGCCACTTTCAAACTTCAGCCTGAACTTAGGGATTCCTTCCATCTGCTACAGAGGTACCATATGGAGCACTTGCTGACTCCCAGGGATTTTTTCTATCCCCGCGTGGCATTGGACTTCTATCAGTCCATGACCACAAACCAGGTCCGGGATCCTACAGTCATCCATTTTACGATAGATGGACGCCATGGTATTCTGGGAGCCCGACATATAGCAGAGGCACTCCATATTTCTTATGAGCCAGCACATCCAAAGGATTTTCGAGTCTAGACTCATCCAGCATAGAGCGACATAGTTCATATTTTGTCCAAAGGGGCATTCTCGCGCCACTATCTGTTGAGGAAGGAGCTTCCTCCCTGTATGTTCTTCATTGATGCACTCCTGCGCCATAACATCTTCCCACTTCAGCATTGGGTGCAGAGAAGAGGAGTTTTGCTGGAGGCATTGTTCAGGATATCTAAGGGATACTTCTTTGGCCCTCATCATCTTATCATGGCCACTCTTCTGTACTTTGAAGATAAGGTCCATAGGAAGAAGCTACTCCGAGCGAATGTTATTCCACTTCTCTTCCCCAGATTGTTATGCTAGATATTGGAGCACTTGGGATATCCAGCAGAGCCTCAGCTTGAGCGTAGACGCATTTGTCGAGAGATATTCCCTCTCGACAGATGGACGAGTATGACAGCCTATGGTGCAGACCAGGGAGCCCCAGCTGGACCAAAGCATCCAAAGCAGCCAGAGGAGCCAGTTGAGATACCAGCTGACACTCCGCCACCTGCCCCTGCAGTAGCCTATATAGAGTATATACCTGAGGTTGCACCCTTTGCTCCTCAGGCCACACCACAGACGCCCCCTGTTATTCCACCCACATCAGAGCCATCTCCTTCAGCTGAGCCAAGGATTGCTATACCCATTATCGAGTATAGAGGCCTATGCCATACTTTCTAGGCATTGGCCACTTCTCAAAGCATTCTCACTCAGCAGATGACAGCTCTTCGTGCTCATCAGGAGCAGATTATCGCCACTCAGACCCAGCACACTACCATCCTAAGGCAGATTCAACATCATCTGGGTATTATATCAGCTCCATCTGGGTATTATATTAGCTCTTGAGTATGCCAGTCCTAGCCCACCAGAGCCATCACAGGCCCCTCCATTCGTACATCAGACTATGCCTCCTGAGGAGCCAACTACAGGAGAGGCAGAGGCAGCTGAGCCATCATCTCCACATCATCATCCAGCCACCATCTGATCATTTTCATATTTCCTTTATATATTTCCTTTATGTATTTCGTTTATGTATGTCCTTTTTGAAATCCCATGTTTTTGGTATTATATATTGGGATTAATTGTATTACTTGTTCTCTTTTTGTACTTACATGAAATGAAGTAACACAAATCTATCACTTTTTGAGCACTCTTAGCATTATTTTATTCTAATTCCTCTACTCATATCTTTTATTGTTTTTGAAACATGTGGTTTCTCCAATCAATACTCGAAATTGATATCATTCAGGAGGTAACACTTCCTCCCTATAATCTCAATTGCTCATGCCACATTGAGGACAATGTTCAACTTGGTTGGGGGCCAGAGTTGAGGAAGGAAGTTTTTGTTATTTATACTAAGTTATTTTGGTAATTTAGTTGATTTTTGTTTAATTTTAAAATTTTTTAAAGCTTTTTATTCTACTCTCCATGGTTATTAAGGAAAAATTTTCAAATTAAAATGGGAGAAATTGAATTTTTGTTTTTCACTTGACTTAGAGTTTGTATAATGCTTACTAAAGTTGATGAATTGTTGAAACTTCTATTGAATTCAAGCTTAGTTCTTCCACTTTAAGCTATTCACACACTATGCACAATAGGTTCCGATTATAAGATGAGAAACTATTTCCCTCTTGACTTAGGAAAATTTAAACTTAGTACCTTTGACCTTATTTTAATAGTGTTGGGACACCTTATAAAACGCCAATGAGCCTTCGAAAAAGAAAAGAAAAGAAAGAAAAAATGTTTGCTTGCCTTGAAACCCGAGCAAGGTCTGAGGGGTATATGGTGAAAATCTTTAAAGCCTAGTGCCCTAAGGCTTCATTGGTTGGGAGTCACCGACCTCAATGCTCGTTACAAGGGTGAATGGGTGGAGTTTAACATACTATAGGTGCTTGGGTATTAAAAATTCATTCTCAAAAGTCCGGGGTAAAATCCGAGGAGTTAGTGGTTAAAAGATCCTTAAAGCTTGATGCCCTAAACCTTAATTGGTTGGGAGTCATCGATGGACCCCCGTTACATGGACAATTTAGAAAAGAATACCCTTAAGACTTGTACTCCTACAATGAAAAAAATTGTGAAACAAAAGGGTGTGTTCTTAGCCTATTGAATTTGGTCAATTTGCTAAGTATTGAAAAAGAACTAGGTTGGGGGGAGAGATTAGTTCAGCATACTATATTCGAAAACTATAAACTAACACTTAGATTTTTGTGGAAGAGTAAGGTTTGGTCCTTTGGAAGTGGAAATAATTTTAAAGCTTCAATTTGCATAATGCCTTCTCTTTATGAATTGTGTTTAGCAAAGTATTTGATAACTCTTGTTGAAATTTGAGTTTATATTTCTTTAATGTTCCATGTAAGAGTTTGATCATCATGCCACTTAATTTTTTGAAATGATCAGCATGATCTTGTAAAGTATATTACTTTTTAGTTTACTTTTTCTCTCCTTTATTGCTAAGAGACTAGCAATATGTCGGTTGGGGGGAGTGATTACTACTCAAAAAGTGCTATTTGATAGCTTGTAATTAACTCTTTTAAACACTTTTGAGTAGTAGTTATTACCTTTTAACTCAATTAACATATTAAAGACCTTTGCAATCATTTCTAATCAAATTGTGTAAGTTTTGGTGTTTTTGTTAGTAATTTGATCACCAAAGCAATCCAAGATTGAGGAGAGTTCTTTGAAATCCATGGCAAAGCAATGGAAAGCTCAGTAACATGAAGAATCAAAGCTTTGAAGCTTTATAGTCCTTTGCCATAAGCAAATCCGGAATGCAAGGAGGGGAAGCAACGAGAGAAATCTAACATGAAGCATTCAATAGGACAGAAACTGTCAGCCACTTTTGGAGCACTTCCTAGAGCTCAATTCAGGCATACTATATGTCATTTCAAAGCTTGGGAAGTCATCAATCCAATGCTTTAAACAGTATGCGATTCGGAGTTGAAATGAAGGAGTTAGAGCCATTGGAAGTCGATCACACCAAGTTGAAGGCCAATTTCACGGGCTGCGAAATCACAAGAGGATGGCTGCGAAATCAGCCTTTGGCTGCAAAATGGTGTCCTTCATGCTGCGAAATTTCGCAGCCATCTTGCACGCTTACGAAATTCTTCTGAAGCTTCCCGATATTTGCGACCGACATTTTTAGATTTTTTGCTTCAGATATTTGATGTCTAAATCCCCAAACTCTCCTTGTAATCCACCTATCATAGGATTCCTTAGTTATTAAGCAAGAACAAAGGGTAAATAGCCTCATATATATTGTTTGTAATTTCCATTACAGAAGGACGTCGGGGAGCTTTGTGAAACCAAGGTTTGGTTAATCTTGATTTTCATGATAACAAAACAAGGTTTAGAACTAATGATCATATTTCAAGTGTGATTAGGCAAGACAACTTCCAAAGTGGCAATCCAAAGACAAATCAAGCCAAGGAGAAATCATGAAGAAGAAGACCACCTCAAAGAGAAGAGTTTTTCAAGACCAAAGCTTCTTAGGATCTCTTTGTAAGGTTGTTGGTGCACTAGGACTTTCATGCATTTCATTATTTATTTATGCACCAAAATCATCCAAGAGTAATATTGTTTTAAATATCTTAAGAATTGGATGATTTCATGTTTTCAACTAAAACCTTGTATTAAATGATTTTCAAACTTGTGTTAAAAGGTTTTAAGTTGAAAAAGGTTGAGTGTTAAGCCAAAAGAATGGCTCAACCGGTTCAACCGGTCGACCGGTTGTGCTCGTCCGGTCAAGGACCGGTTGAGGGAGCCAAAAAGTTTCTCTCTCTCCTAGTGGCTTCCTCTTCCCGGTCAAGGTTGAACCTCAACCGGTTGAGGTCCAATCGAGGTTCGGTTGAGGTCCGGTTGAGGCCCAACGGTCACTTTTCCTAACGGCTAGTCAACTGGTCGACCCCTAGCTCGACCGGTCGAACCCTCAACGGCTAGTATGACTTTTTTCTTCTATAAAAAAGCTCCAAACTTCATTGTTTCATAAGCAAAACCTTCCCAAATCATTCTTGATTATATTTGAGCATTGGAAGATTATTTTTGAGTGCACCATTATTCCAAAACTTGCATATCTTTAGTGCACCATCCAATCCTAGTTTCTCTTGTATCATTTGAGCTTAAAGTTCTTGTGCTAGGATTTTTGTGAGATCATTATTTGTATATCTTTGAGAAGAATTTTCTCAAGTGAGGGGTATCACTTGAGAGGTTGTTCAAGAGAGGGATATCTCTTGAAGAAGTGTAAAGGGTGCTTGGAGCCAAAAGTCCAAGAGGGTGAATTGGAACCATAATTCAATTGTAAAGAGATTGGAAGCTTGGTTGAAGCTTCAAGATAGTGGAACCCTCACTCGGTTAGGAGGTTGAGGAGAGTGGACGTAGGCAAGGAAGTGCCAAACCACTATAAACTCTCGTGTTTGCACTCTCTCTTCCCTAACTCTTTTAAATTATATGCAATTGTGTTTATTTGCATATAATTGTCTCTTATTTTTGCATAGTTTAAATTTGTGAAAAAGAGACCATCACCCTATTCACCCCCCCTCTAAGGTGATTACCATAAGTTGGATTAGCCTCAAATTCCTAACAAGCTTGTTCTCAGAGACACAACCTTTGTATAGTTTTTGAAGGAAGTAAAATACAGAGCTTTTGCTCTGCTTTACCTACTCAATTTGATTGTATTGTATGTATTTTTTCTTACTAGCCAAACAAGCTTTGCGGATGTTTCCTCAGAGAATGAGTGGCTAGACTTTTAGTTCCTTGGAGCTAAGGTTGCTAGGTAAGGCCCCAAATGCAAGAATTGGTAGTTTTGTTGTTTCAGCCGTTAATGAAGAGAAAGTGTGACCCATTAATGATTTCTATGTTTTTAGTTAACTTAAAATGCCTTCAATTCACCTGAGCCAACACTTGGTAAGGCAAGTGATCTCCGTCCATGGAGATGCTCTAGTTTATCTCTTGCAAGCTTTTGGGAGATGACTTGAAGGTAGGATTTTCTAGAATTGCCAACACTTGGTAAGCTTTTGGACTCTAAGGAGACATCCATTAGTTATCTCTTGCGAGCTTGAGAAAGGAAGTCCAAGGTTAATGATCACCTTGAATGGAAAATGCTAGGTGAGAGGCACAAGCCATTGCAAGTTGTATCAGTGAGAGGGAATTAGTGCTGAAATCCATTAAAGGGAAACATCTGTACAACACCGGTTAGAGAATTAACTATATGTTAATTCTCTAATGCGAGGAAAAGATTCAAGTGATCGGAGCTCTGTTTTTCCATGAGGAGCCTCCCATGTGAACCTAAAACTCCAAGGAATGTTTTTCTTCATAAGTAATTTTCATTACTTTCTTTGTAGTTAGCTTAAAACAAATCCTTTTTCAACCAAAGTTTATGTTTTCTTCTTAAGCTAACTTTGAAATGAAAAAGCACCAATTTAACTTTGAATTGGTATCAGTTGTAAGTTGAAAACCCTTCCCAATGAACGATCCTAGAGCCACTATGCTATATTAGCTAAGGCTATCCTAATGCATGGTGATATAGGTTATAAATTTTGTTGATTACTCCCGTTTGAAGATCAAACTCATGATACACCATTGGGACACGAATCAAATGGCGCCGTTGCCGGGGACCATTGAGAGGACATGAATCAGCTGATACACGAATTAGGAATGAATCAGAAGCCATTAATGGGAAGAACCTATCATTTTTCGTGAAACCTTTGGATCAAATCTTAATTGCTAAATATAAAACCGGTTCGGGAGATAACCATCCTTTATGTTATTTTCCTCAATGCAAGGAAAAGATCCGGAATCTCCCCCTTTGTCTATAGAACTTGATCTTAGTGACCTAAAGCTTCAAGAGACCTTTTCTTTGTGGTTAATTTCACCTATTGTTTTTGCTTAACTTAAAAATCAATCTTTGCAACCACAATTCCATTTTCTTTAAAAGCTAATTTTCATAAGAAAAAACACCATTTTATTTCTTTCTTTTAAGTCAACTGTACGATGAAAACCCATCCCTGTGGACGATCGTAGAGCCATTATACTATGTTAGCTATGCTACCCTAGTGTGAGGTGATTTAGGTTTTATAAATTTTGTTGATAACACTCGTCTGAGCCAGAATCGAATGGCATGACTGCAATGGGGACGAATCACATAACTAACTTCAAATACATGTATATATGTAGAGTCACGACTCACAAAAACAGAGAATGAATCTTAGAAAATAAAGATTTCAGAAGATTCAAGAAACCTCTATTCTACCCTATTTTTCCGTTTCATTCCATTCAGCTTTCCACTTCTCACAATCCTGGTGTTCTCTTCTAATTAACGCAATGCTTGGTAAAAAACTAACAAGTTCTACAACAACAGTCTCTAGTTGGATTAAATGGGCAAATTTCCATTCCATGTGATTGATCGGCTAGTCAATTTATTCATGAATTCTACCCAGGTTATTTGAGTTGTACGGGATAATGTTTAATTCTTAATCATCCAAATAAAAGTTCATTACCTGACTAACTATTGCTCCAAAAATTAAAACAACTGCAGAAATGGATGATGTCCTACAATTGTTTGAACCATAAAATCAAACGCGTAAGTTCTATATGTACATATTAAGGACCACAACTTTGAACATGTAGAATCAAAGCCATAGAGGTTGAAAATATTATAGAAAATATTAAGTACATATTAATGTGCCAAATATATACCTTGCTTATAGAAAATGTTTTGCAAAGAAAAATGGGTTTGAGAAATTAATCAAAGTAATTTGAGAATGTAATAGAATCAAGAACCACGAATTTACAATGCAAGTGAAAATTTTGAAATAGGCATTTTTGGTTTTTCATGTGTTGCTATTGTATAAAAAAAAATTTTAAACTTGTAATTGATAAATACTTAATAAGTTATTCCTAGAGAGAGAGAAGCTCTCTCTTTAGAGAAACCCTAGCCTCTAAGAGTTCTTTTTTTTTTTTTTTTGCTAGATTGTTATTTTTCTTAGAAAGGACACATCTTTAAGAGTGGTTGTAGAAACTCTATCCCTAACTGCACAAAGGCTCAAAAGGACATTTACTTTATTGAAGACGGTTTAGCATGAAACCTTCAATAATTTATTTGCAACTAGTCAAATACATAGAAAGTAAGAATATAAAGATGCATGTTTAGATTTCAAAATAAGAGTTTTGATTAATTTCTATTCAACATGTGTAATCCTATATGTTTTTTACGAATATTTGGAAGAATTAATTGGTTAAAAGGGATTAAATAATCCTCATATTTGTGATTTTAACTTCTTTCATATTCTTTATTGAAGAGTAACCCATTTTTTTACATTAATGTCTTTGACTAACCAAGCAAAACTATTTAATTATGCCATGCATGTTGTCTTCCGTCCTTTTTTTTTTTCCTTCTAAAAGTCAACTCTCCTCATTCCATTTCTATTTAACTATGCATTTAGGTTTTTTTAATAACTTGTATGAAAATAATATAAGTTGAACTATTTAATAATTTTAAAAATTATAAAATAATATTTAACTATACTTTTTTGTTGATTCTTTATATATGTTCTTTACTTGTGATAGTTGCAAACTTGGTAAAAGCAAGACTCTTCCCATTCCAATCCATAAAAATAATTTTTAAAATTATTTTGATCTAATTCATATTGATGTTTGAGGAAAGCAATGTTTTCATAACCAAATTGGCCATTAAACTGAAAAAATTATCAGTTCATGATTTAATGGTCAATCAGACCATTGGTTGAACCACGATTAAATCGATGATGTTATAAATATATAATTTAATAATTTATATATTATATAAAAATAAAAATAATTATAAAAAATAATGAATATATATAATTAAATTTTTTTAATAATAGTCAATTTTTATTTAAAAACATATATAATATGTAAGTATGAATATATGTTTAAGATTAAAGAAAAATTATAATATTTAATTTTATTCATATATCTTATTTTAATTCATTTATATTATTTCATTCTTATTATCATATAATTATTATAAAAATAAAGATGAAAGTAAATATTTATATTTATTTAATGGTTTTATTGCATCAATACCTTCTCAATTTTGGGTAGAAGCATTGTCTATAGTTGTGCACTAAATTAATTGTTTATCATCATTTAAGCTTCATAATGAGTCTCCATACTTCTGTTTGTAAAACCAACATCCTTACTACACTCAATTACATGTTTTTCGATGTCTTGTTATGCTCATCTTCCCTCATTAGACAAGGATAAATTGACTACATAGTCTCTACTATATGTGTTTTTCTTATGTATGCAAATATCACAAAGGTTTCCTTTATTATGATCTCATTACTCATCACACTTACATTTCTCGAAATGTCATTTTTGTTGAATATATATACAAATATAGATATAGATATAGATATTTCAAAATACTCATGTTCACACTCCTCCATCTTCATATTCTTATCCTCATGACTTTAACCATGTCACTTCTAATGTTGCAAGGTTTAAATCTAGGGTAGTGCATTAGTGGAGAGCAAAATTAGTAATCAAGAAATAGAAGGCCTCATCGAGAAACTTCTCCTTACCTTGATCCAAGTCTTGAATCATCCAAGACAACTAATATGATAGTTGCACCTCCTCTACGAAGATCCACTCCACAAATTAAACCTCTTGATTGCTTGTCTCTCATGACTATCTTATCCTCCATCGACATTCCAAATTCGTATTCACAAGTTAAACATTCACATTGGCAGACGACTATGAATAAAGAATTGAAGGCTTTGACAAAAAAAAAAAAAATCATATAAAATTGTTCCTTATCCAAATTAGTGTTGGTCAATTGGGGGCAAATGAGCTTACATAATTAAATAGAAACCTGATAGACCTTTGGATCATTATAAAGCTCATATGGTTACTCTTGGAAATTGGTAAGAATATGGGATCAATTATCCAATAGCCAAAATGGCAATTGTTTAAACTTTGTTAGCTATTGTATGTTCACAAGGATGACCTTTTTTCCAAATGGATCTTAAAAACACTTTCCTACATGGTAATCTTCAAGAAGAGGTCTACATTAGTTGTCCTGCTAGAGTAAGATCTTATTCTAAAATTCATGTATGTTGCCTACAATGTCATCTTAATAGAATGCAACAAACCCTGCATTCATAGTTTGATAAATTTCACCAATTGGTGAATAAGTTGGATTTTGGTAAGAGTTTCAATGATCTTTCTATGTTTCTTCATTGTTCTATTGTTGGTATCGTCATTCTTCTTGTTTATATAGATGATATAATCATCATTAGGAAATGCAATAAACAATAGATGATATTATCACCAATGATCTTTCTATGCATCTTGGTGACGTTCTTGTTTCATGGAAATGCAATAAACAAGAGAAGATATCTAAATCTTCTACAAAAGCAAAATATAGAGCTATGTCATCTGCTTGTTCTAAAATTATCTAGCTTCGTTGATTGCTATTTCAATTGGTTTTCCCTCCAACAAATCTTACACCTCTATATGTTGATAAGATGAGTGACATTCAAATTACTACAAATCCTATTCTTTATCAACGAATTAAACACATGGAAGTAGATTATCACTACATTTGAGATGGATATGCTAATCGTACTATCACACTAATCCATGTATCCACAAAGTTTCAAACTGCTAATATCTTTATGAGGTCCTTGACAAAAACATGACATGAATTCTTAGTTGATAAATTGATGTTTATCAATTCACTAGCATCAATTTGAGGGAGGATGTCAAATATAGTATCTTGGGAGATTGTTTGGCATGATATTAGTTTTTTTTTTTTTTTCTATTAGATTCTGTACTTGACCTCATTGTATGATTTTAGGAATTTCCTTGTTATACCTTCATTGTAAATACCTAATGTTGGGATTGTAATTTTAAACCTTCTTTGCATAATTTTTTTCTCAATATAAGAAGGTTTAACCCCTAAGAAGGAGATAATACCATTTCAAAAAAATTCTTTGTTTCCCAAAAAGTTCTTTATTCCTTTGAGTCTCTTTTATTTGTCAGTGTGACCCTTTTGAAAAAATCGGAAAAAATCAAATTAGTAATTATTTTTAAATCAATACACACTATCTCACTCTCTTCAAATAAATTCCTAATCAATCAACATCCTAAGTGTGCTGTGCCACTGCACTAGCCTTTATTAAAAGAGAACGCTATGGTGGAACTATCTTTCCCTTTTTTATGATTCACAGAATAGTGATGACTTCTCTCTTAGTAGAGAACATCAATCAGCGTCCTAACAACTCAATTACCCATGAAATTTGCATGGAGTGGGCTACTGCCACCACCACTCTTCCCTTGCTTCCCAGCTGTTGTGCCATTCAACTGGGTCCTCTCCAAAGACAGGTGGAAAGGCAAAAGTTTTAGCCGCAATCACATTCTTAATTTTCTCTTAATGTTTTTTCTTCTATCCCTATCAAAGTGTACGATTATTTAGCTATGATTAAACCCCATTTCATTGTCCCCTTCTTCCTTTAATTTTCATATCATGCTTAGTTTCTAGTGGAAAAAACAGTGAATTAGCTTAACTAATTCCTCACTCTTCCTAAGCATGTTTGAATTGGCTTTTTGAAATTCAAAAGTTCTTTTTAAAATAACAATAAAAAAATTGATAAATTAAGCCACAATCGAGTTTCCAATAGTTCCCATGTGGTGATATGATACAAGCGTCATTTAAATTAAGCCACTTTTATCAAAAAAAAAAAAAAAGAAGTCAAAACCAAAGGCTTGTTTGGCAACTGTTTTCAAAAATGGTTCTAAAAAATAGTTTTTAAGAAAAAAAAATTTAAAACTATTTTTTTATTTTTGTCAAACAAAAGTTTGTTTGAAAACCTAAAATATTTTTAACATATTTTTAATATTTTTAAATATGTTTTAAAAATAATTTTTATATGTAGTGTTTTATTTTTAATCATTCCACATGTTTATATAATTATTTTTTAAAACAATAAGTGAAACAACAAAAAACAATTAAAAGATATTCTCTAAACATACCCCCACTTTATATTCTCAAGAACAAAAAGTATAAAACAATTTTTGGTTGTCAAACGTGTTTTCATGCTTTTTTATTCTAAATAACAAGAAACTATTCTAGAAAATAGTTATCAAATAGACCCTAAATATTTACAAAAAATAAAAATAAAAAAATTCAAGGGTTCATTAGCTATACCCTTTATATGATATATTTGGATATATTCAATTCTTCTTACACTTATCACATGGATTTGTCCATTCATTTTAACAAAAAAAAAAAAATTCCTGTTTGATGTTTTGACATAATTTTGGATTTATATTACTTTTAAAACTAATTCAAAAACTAGATTTAACACATCGGTAAAAATAAATGAATGATTTTTTTATATTTATTCTAGAAAGAATTCAAGCTCTATTTAAGAAAATAGTATTTCTCATAAATGATACCATTTAGTTTATGTTAAAATAATAATTGTTGCTTTATTTATTAACTAAAGTAAAAAAAAGTGAAGAATAAGACAAAGTGGTTGTTCGATAAATCAATTTAATAACTTAAATTAAATTATTAAGTAAATTAAGTATGATTAGTAAAATAACTTAATGATACGACTTAAAGTCAAAACCAACTTTAAGTAATAAGTAAAAACAATTAATTTATTCTTAAATACACAACTTTATTTTACTCTTTTACCTTTATTTATCCTAGTTGTCTTTATGATCTTTTGTACTACTTCATAACCCTTATTTTAATTCGACCTCCTTTACCCTAATTATAATTTATAAGAATAAATATGTCAATTTAATGATTTCGAATAAATTTTTAAATTAATTTTATCAAACAACCTTAATACTTAAAATAAAAATTAAATAATAAGTTTTAAATCAATAATTTAAGTATAATTTAACTTAATGCCAACTAAGTTATTCACTAATAAGTATTAAATTTTACAAAAACAACCCCAAAACCTAAAATTATTTGTTTTTAAATTCCTCTACATTCATTTAATAGTTCATATTTACAAAGTTGGAAGTTATTCTTTCACAAACATGTTGAATGCCTTTTTCATGGTTGATGATAAAAGGCAATTTTCATGGGGAAGAGAAACTTGAAGGCAACACCTGGTCGACCAATAGTTTTTCCACAATTTTTTCAAAACCAAAGACTATTAGGTCATTCCGCAACTTTTAAGGACATGTTTACTAATTTGATTCTATCACTAGGAATCAAAAGGTAGGAACTCACTCCCTTTTCCTTATTCCCATGTTCACTTTACTTAGTTGTGGAATCAAATATATTGGTAAGACCCAAAACAAGTGTGTTAGGACCCAAAACAATTTGGGACTGTTGTGTGCACTGTTGTGTGTTTGATACGTGAGAATGAGGAGTGAGAATGGACATCTTTCTTTTTCTTTTTTGATTCCTATGTTTGGATAATTTAAATTATGATGAGAATAAAATCAAAAAATGATTTCATTGGATCTGATTATGAGGTATTTTGATTCCCTAATGCAAATTATTTTTAAAAATTAAAAAGTTAAAGACCTTTTTAGATAAGTTGTTTTAATTTTTTTTTATTTTGTAAAATGTACAAATTATAATTTATTTAACGTAAACTAAATTTTTTAAATGCATGTCTTATTAAAAAAAAAAAATTATTACAAATAAATTTTTTAAAAAAATTAATAAAATATGAATATTAATAATATAATAAAATAAAAAATTATATTTTTTTTATAAATATTATAAAAATATAGATATTTGTTGTAAAATAAAAGAATAAGAAGAAAAAAAAGAAAAGAAAATAAATAAAGATATTCAAAGAAAAGCATAATAGAATCTAGGAAGAAAACGATATGAATTTTCATTAGAGGTATCTCCCTTTTATAGGAAGTTATAAAGGGATATATATCAACATGGATGATCATCCACAAGTTCCCATAATCCGATAAATTATCATATTTTATAACATTGCCTCTTGGATGATCATAAAAATATGACTCATTAAAACCTTACTAGAAAAAACCCTAGTGAAGGAAAAAGAGTATGATATCCTTTTAGATTACTACAACTACCTCGTTAAAAACCTTGCTAGTAAAACCAAATGGGACAAAGCCTGGACGAAGGAAAAAAAAAGTGCAATGTAGTGAATTTTTTATCAATTAGCTCCCCCTCATGTTGACATGATTATATTTTATATAGTAGCACAACATGGAGATCTTTAAGTCGGCATATTCCAATGAGCTTCTTGAGTATTGTAATTGACAATACCTTTGTAAATAGATCTACTAAATTGTCACTTGATCTTATTCGTCGAATAGAAATTTCATCACTCTTTTGGAGTTAATGAAAGTAAAAGACTTGGGCGATATATGCTTAATTCTATCACCCTTAATGTATCATTCTTTAATTTGTACAATGCATGCAACATTATTAACTTGGTAGCTTTACCTTTGAAGGAGGGTAGTCCACATGTTTCCATTATTTACTTGATTGATTTCCAGAATATTGTCGTACCACCATATATAAATACATACCTCATTTGAGATCGAGCTTTGTGGGGGTCTAAAAGATAGTCAGCATCTACATATTCAAACAATTAAGATTCTAATCCTTCAAAATAACATACACTTATGTTATTGTAGTACATGATTGGCTTTATTCCAATTTCTCTGAGTTGGTGTAGAACTATATCTCACAAGTAAATTAACAAGCAGTGCAATATTTGGTCGTGTATAATTTGCAAAATTCATTAATACAGCACTAACACTGTAATATGGTACTTTTGGACCAAGTAATTCTTCATTATCTTCTTTAAGACAGAAGAGGTCATTTTTCACTTCAAATGAATGAACTATCAACAAAGAACTTAATAGATGTGATTTATCCATATGAAAGTGCTTCAAGACTTTCTTTGTATTTAAAAATATTTGTTAAGGTATTTAAAAAATATTTATTATATATTTTATAAGTTTGAAAAAAAAATGATGATGTCTAATTTGCAAAGTTAGAACAAACAAAGAATACTAATATTTTATGAGATGTTTAAAAATAGTTTAATATTTATGAGAAATAATGCAAGTTGGAAATAAAGAATAATATTTATTATATATTATATAAGTTTCTAAGGTATTTAAAAAATATTTGTTATATATTATGTGAGTTTGAAAAAAATTGATGAGGTACTTAAAAATTATTTATTTCAAAAATGCATTTGACAATAATAATTTTTAACCATTTATCTCTCATGTTCAATTTGTTAGAGAAAAATGATTGGGAAATCATTCAACTTAGTCTCACTAATAAATAGGTCAAAGAATAATGAAAGAGTCAAAAAGACAATGAGAAAAATGAGGTGACCGGTTAGTTTTTTCATTTAATAGTCAAGTCATAATCTCAGGTAATTAAAATACATATTAGATATTTTCATAATTATGAAAAATATGCATGTTAAAAGTACAATTTACAATAACCTTAATTGAAACAAATTTGACAACAAAAAAAGTATAATTTATAGATTATATTGAAAAAAAAATGGAGGTTTGTATTCATATTAAGTAACAAAAAAAAAAAAAAAAAAAACTCTTTCCAATTGAATTAGTTGTTTTTCAATAAAAAATAATAATAATTTTCTTTTTACTTAAGAGTGTTTCGATATTTTTTCGTTCATAAAAATTATAAACTAAATGCTAAAAAAATAAGAAACCTAAATTTTAAAATTTTACTAATATTTATAATAATAATAATAATAATAATAATAATATCAATTGTATATAAAAGCATATAAAAGTAGGATATATCACTAATTGCGGAAAAATTATGGGTCAAAGAAGTTCAAAATGGATAATATTTTTATTTAAAATATTATATAATTTTCTAAACCAATAATTATAATAATATTAAAGGAGATTTCCAAGTTATTGAATTCAATCTCATTATTCTATTATAAATAAAATTTTCTCATTTTTATTTTTTTAAATTTAAAATTTTCCTTTTCACTTTATTTTACTTTCAACTCTCAATTAGTATGATGAGAAAAATAATAAAAATAACATTTTATCCTTTATTATAACTAAAGTTCATTTCCAATCATTTAATAAAAATATAAATATTGTAAGATTATTTATTTATTTTTCATAAATAGCCTAAGAGATTAAAAAAAATTATTCAAATAAATTTTTTAAAAAAGGTTGTAATATATTTATTAAGGGGAACTATGCAAGCATACATTATTAAGGTGAAAATTTAGTATTGAATTATGACAAGTTTTAATTCTAGTTTTAAGAAAAAACCAATATAAAATATAAAATATAATTTTTTTATAAAAAATATTTTTCATTTTATTTTATATAGAAATTAAGAATTTTAATAAAAAAAAATAAGTTAAAACTATGATCCAAGTTAAAACCATACAAAAAAAGAGCTAAAACTATCATCATTAAATGTAATTTTGATATGAAATATTTAGTTCTAAGTATAATATTATATAGATATTGTTATTATGTTACCATATGATAAAACTTATAAAATAAATAAATATTTTATTTAACAATTAATATTAAAATTCATACCATAAACCTCTAAATAATAAAACATAACTTTTAAATACAATCCCTAAATTATCAAATGTATCATTATAATTAATATTTAATATTATTAGATATGTTATTTGTTTATTATATATTTATGTTGATATTCTATTTGTTTTTATTAATTATTTTTTTATTTTTTTATTTTTTTTGTGTTTAATGTATTTTAAAAATGATTAAAATCAATAATACGAAGAAAAAAAATGAAAGAGTGAAAAAAAAAAAAAGGGTTTTATTAGTCAACATGTAACAAAAAAGGGCAAAAAAAAAAAAAAAAACAATGACATGTGTAAAAGTGAGAGAAAGAAAAAATGAAAATAAAAAGGTAGTAAGTGAAAAGTGATTTGTGCCGTGGAAGTTTAAAAAATAAAAAAATAAAAAAATTCATGAAGAAAATCATAAAAATCATTTTTTGCCATTTTTTGGACACCCCGCCGCACTTTTCCTCCATGCAGCCGCACTTTTCCTCCCCCTAACGTCAACCTTTTTGTTTCTTTTTTTCCTTTTTCCACCGACCCAGCCCCTCCTCCCTCTTACAATAATGTTGATGGTTCAACCATCAAACCGTCAACTTACAATTCTTTTTCGATTCGATAATGAGTGATTCTAAAAACGTTATCTTTAACAATCTCATAAATCATCATTTTGGTTCTAAACATCATTTGAACCAATGACCACTCTATCTGAGTATCCAACAGATTAGATCATCCCCACCGTGCACCATCATTTTCATTCCAATACAGTAATGTCAAACCCACGAGACCAAAGGCGACAAACTATTTAGTTTCCTTTGGAAATCTTAGAGTAACAAGGGCCCAATCAAATAGAAGATCCTTGCATGTTGCCACATTGTCTGGATGTAGTATATCTCAACTCTAAAACTTTCGCATGATTCTAGAATAATTTTAGATAATCGAACCATTTCAAAGTCATGAGTCTTCTTCTATAGCTTAATCACATGATTCAAATATTAGCTACGATCTGGATCAGACAAGTATCCTCAGGATTAAATTACAGTAGCTTAGGCTGGAAAAAACTTAGCTTGACAGCATGCTAAGAGTTTTTTGGCATGCACATGCTAGGCAGTTGGGTCATCTCATGCATTGCACCTGTTGAGAGGAGACACGAGTTGGGTAGGCAGTTGACTCAGACAAGAAGCAGCAAGGCACAACACCAAGGGATCATTTGGGTACGTGCATGACATAAGAGAAAGGGTTGGTTGTTATGTAGTTGGGCAGTTAGACAAGTTAGATAACTGCCCCACCTCCTACAATTAACAGAGGGTGCTGTAAGATCCTCACTGGTTGATTTCAAATGGGGAGTTATGGTTGGGAGATTGCACAGAGATACTATATAACCTATGTAATTCATCAAAGACATAGAGCAAGGGGGATGTTGTCTGTGAAAGGCTAAGTGTTGAACCACTTCAATTTTGCATCTTGTATTTGTTGAGTTAATAACACAAGTTGGGTGTCTTATTTCCAATAACTATTGTGTGTGTTGTATTCATCCATTGTTGCCAAATGTTCTTGGATGAGGGCTGGATAATTTTACACTCACGGTCACTCGTTAAATTGTCAGTTAGGGAGAAGCGGATTCCTAGTGATGCAGGTCCCAAATTGTCGGTGCATGTTTCCTCCTAATCATGGACTAGAATGGGAGGAACACGAGATACTCAGGCCTACACAAGATATGGGCTAAAGGTAAATATTGGATAAGAGCAACGCTTTCTTGAGCAACCAGGATGCCCTTTTCGAACATCTTATCTAAAACAATTAGGCTTGTCTTTCAAAGCTAGACGGTGTATAATGTGGTAGTTTAAAGAAATGACAGAAGGTGGTGTGAACCTACATTGTTCATGTACACCCCACTCATTGGCGAGACTTGCTAGTTAAAAAACTAGGGTAGCTGCTTATTTTATTTTATTTTAAAAAGAAAAATAAAACAAGAAAGAAAACCCTAAAAAAAATGACTCCTTAAGTTTCAGAAAAGTCTGTCTTTAAAAAACCCCGAGTTTAGGTCTGGAATCAGGTTACTTATTGGGACTAAACCCTAAAGATGTCTCTATTGGCTAAGTAGAAGGAAATAGGGCAATTGTAACTTTTTTGAACACATTTATTTATACATAGTTTAGTTTAAGTTGCAATATTATATGTAAATAATTTATTGGGTATGAGAATTATTTTTATGAATGGTTGAATAGGTTCAATTTTATCTATTAATTTATTGAGAGTGAAAATAATTATTAATAGATGATTTGATAACTATGAGATGGAATTAACTCATTAAACAAATAAAAATAGTAATATATTATTTTAGCTTAAATCACTTCTTGATGGTATGTATATTTACGATAACAAGAAGACTTATACTGACAATTATAAAACATCAACATTCAATTACATTGCTAACTTTGGAACATTAACATATGCTTATTGATTACTACTCAAAAAGTGCAATTTGATTAGCTTATAATCAATCCTTTTAACCACTTTTGAGTAGTAGTTTAGGCCTTTTAACTCAATTGGCATGTTAAGGGTCCTTGAAAGCAATTTTACTCATTTTGTGCAAGTTTTGGTGTTTTTGTTAGTATTTTGATCACCAAAGCAAGTCAATATTGAGGAGAGCTTTGAGGAATCTTGGGCAAAGCTTAGAAGTTATTTGCCAAAAGTAAATCCGGATTGCAAGGAGAAAAAGCAAAGAGGATCAGCTATGGAGCATGTTCTTGATGACAGTCACTGCAGCCACTTTTGGGGCACTTCCTGAAGTCCAAATGATGCATGCTATATACCATTTCAAAGCTCTGGAAGTCAACAATCCAATGCTTCAAACGGTGTATGATTTGGAGTTGAAATGAGGAAGTTGCAGCTGTTACAAGCAGATCAACCAAAAGTGTCATGAAATCAGCCTTTTGTTGCGAAGTGATTTCGCAACACTTTTGTCTGATGAGAATGCTTCTCCTTCTGACGATGCCCAATTCATACCGCGAGAGGGAAGCTTGGAACATCAAGATGGAATCCAACTTCGCAAGCCTTCAGTGATGGATTGTTGTTGCGAAAATATTTCGCAGCCCTCTTAAGTGTCTGCGAAATTTCGCAACAACCATTTTCCTCCTGCGGAATGCCTCCTGAAGACTTCCGACAGCTGCTACCGACATTGGGAGATATTTTCCATTAGATTTTTGTTGTCTAAATCCCAAAATACTCCTTGTAAACCTCCAATTACATGATTCCTTAGTTTTTAAGTTAGTAAAAAGACCAAATATCTTTGTAACAATTAGTTTTATATTATGTTCATATATATTCCTCTCGGGAGCCTGTTCCAGGAGAGGAGTTCCTTCTGTAAGAGTTTGGTAAGCAAGTAAAGGGTCTTTTCTTTCTACTACCTTACCTTCTCACTTTGTTTTTCTTATTTTTTTACTAAGTTATGAATTCTCTGAGGAGTTTTCCCCAGAGAATGAGTAACTAAACCTCCAATTCCTTGGAGCTAAGGTTGCCGGGGAAGGTCCCAAGTGCAAGAATGCAAAGCTCTGTGGTTTTAGTTAGTAATGAAGAGGAAGTGGAATCCTTTAGTGATTTCAATGTTTTTAGTTAACTTAAAACACCCGGGAGTCACCTGGGCCAACACTTGGTAAGGCAAGTGATTTCCAACCATGGAAATGCACTAGTTTACCCCCAATGCGAGCCTCCGGTAGGTGACTTCGAGGGTAGGATTTTCTAGAATAGCCAACACCTGATAAGCTTTTGGACTCCTAGGAGACATCCATTAGTTATCCCTTGCGAGCTTTTGACGGGTAATCCAAAGTTAAGGATCACCTTGAATGGTTGAGGCTTAGTGAGAGGCTTAAACCATTGCAAGTTGCATCAGTGAGAGAATTAAAGTGAAATCAAATTGAAGGGTGAATCTGTACCACACCAGCTAGAGAATTGACTATATGTTGAGTCTCTAACGTGAGGAAAGGAACCATCTGACCGGAGCTTTGTCCTTTGCATGAGGAACCATCCCCAGTGTACCTAATTCTTCAAGGAATGTTTTTCTTCCTAAGTTATTCCAAACTTCTATTAAGTCAATTAGTTTAAGTCTAAACCATCACCAACCAAAGTTTGTGTTTTACTTCTTTTACTAACCTTGAAATGAAACAATACCAATTCACTTGGAATTGGTATCATTGATTGCTTGTGAATCATTCCCAGTGAACGATCCTAGAGCCACTATACTATAGTAGCTTTTTATTTGCTACCCTAGTATATGGTGTTAAAGGTATAAATTTTGTTGATCACCCCCTCATCCAAGGAGCACCAGCTGGACACGAATCAGCTGAGACACCAATTGGGCATGAATCACTTATGGTGATGGCAGGATGTTAATATATCTTAGACACCAGTCATGACCATGAGCAAGGTTCAAGGCAAGGATCTATAAATATTCCAGTCCCCACTAAATGAACGAAATAACAAAAGAAAGATGACATAGGAATTAGAAATAAAAGAGGTGCGTTCATATCCATCTAGTGCTAATCAATGTGGAGTTAAAGTTGTAAGCTGGTTGAAGGGGGGTTAAAAACTGGTCCATTTAACCTGGGTTGGCCAGATTAACACTTTAGAGTGGGTTAAAAATTTTCCTTTAAAAGGCACATGTTGAAAACATGATGGACACCTAGGCAGGAATTTGATTTAAAACATCAAGGTAAATCATGATATCATGTAAAAGAGAAAAATCAAAATCAGTGTAAGTGAGATCAAGTGCAAAGCATGGTTAAAAGGAGTTGACATCTCATCGTTGTTTTTCCACAAAGGGCAAGTGGACTGTAACAAGTGGTGTTGCTTGATCATGACTCAAACAGCCTTCGGGGCCCATGGCTCACACAAGGCATGTTTTGCATTGTGTGCACGGCCAAGGTTTCGAAACGCCTTGTTTGACCAAAACTCTACCAAAAAGGTGTTTTAGTCATAACAAACTCCCATGCTGTTTGAAACCACCCAAGGAAGTGTTTTTGCTTGAAATTGGGGAGTTTTAATGCTTTTCAAATATTGGTTGTTGGTTTTGGACTTTGGGGAGTGTGCGTGGTTTGGCTCAAGACTTTCAAGTTGAGGTCCTTAATGTCTAATGAGACTTTGGTAAGTGTTCTTTAGTGTCTTATAGATGAACAACTCATTTTAAGGGGACTTTAGAGAGAAGAGAAGAACTCAATCTGCTGAGATGGATTAAATGGGTGAATTTCCGTTTCATGTGATTCAATTGAGATGGAAATCAATTCTTTGCCCAAATATTTTGTACTAACTAATCATGCATGAATTTTTTATACAGGTTTGAGTTGTAGGGGATAGTGTTTAGTGATCAATCATCTAAATAAAAGTTCATTTCCTGACTGACTATTGCTCCAAAAATGAAAACAGGTTCAGAAATTGAAATCAAATGCGAAAGTGCTACATCTACAGATTAAGAACAACAAATTCGAACATGTAATATTAATGGAGTCGAAGTCATAGAGCCTAAAATTTTCCAGCCATTAGATAAGTGGACAGTAGAAACATACATGAATTTGGTTTCACAAACCTTTCGGTATCCAATTGACGCGTTCAGCAGTCATGGAATATGGTCTAGGAAACTCCTAGCCTTGAAGTGCATACTCTTCTGTAACTGCACTTGTGGATGCGGAAGAAAAGGAGTACCTTCCACTTACAGCGCAGTTGTCCTGGCAGGTCTGCTTAAGTGATGGCTGCTTCATAGTCCTCCTCAATTGGTGGAGATCTGCTGCTATTTCTTTCATGGCTGGCCTTTTCTTCCCACTCAACTTCAGGCATCTCTTAGCAATTTTAGCAACAGCAAGAATCTCCTTTTCCTGACCTTCGTTCACTATCACCTTGTCTAGAATTTCAAACAGGAAATTTTGTTTCATTGCCAATCTAAAATGAATTGCTAGACTCTCTTCAGATCTACTAGAACAAATCACTTTTTCACCCGTGAGAAGTTCAGCAAGAATCATCCCAAACCCGTATACATCACTTTTGTCTGTAAACTGACCCTACCGAAAATACTCTGGATCCAAGTAACCAAATGTGCCCTGCACTAATGTGCTCAAGTGTGTTTTTTCATGGGCAATTGACCTTGAAAGTCCAAAATCAGAAACCACAGCCCTGAAGTTCTCATCCAGCAGTATGTTCCTAGACTTGATATCCCTATGAAGGATAGCTGTAGAAGCATATGAATGTAAATATGCTAGGGCTCCTGCAATTTCATCTGCAATTCGCAAGCGCTCTTCCCAAGACAATGTTGATGCATGGTCCTCATTATGGAGATGGTGGGAGAGAGTATCATTGGAGACGTATTCATAAACCAGTAAAGGAACTTCACTCTCCAAACAGCAACCTAACAGTTTCACTATGTGCCTATGGTTAATCTGTGAAAGAATGAAAACTTCGTTGATAAACTCAACAACTTGCCTTTCATCAACTACAATTGATTTCTTAATGGCCACTATGCTTCCATCTAATAGCATCCCTTTGTATACTTTACCATGACCTCCCTTTCCAAGAACTTGACCTGCATTGAAATTGTCTGTTGCCTTCTCCAACTCTTCTATGGTATAGAGTTTTGTTTTCTCAACGCTACTTCCTATACTACTTGAAGAGATTTGCCGTTGCAGTAGAAGACCACCATTCTTCTTGAATGACATCTGCTTGAGTTTGCTTTTCTTTCTCTTCTCAATTTTTTGATTCAACCAAAAGCTAATAGCAAGTAGGATGAGAAGAACAAGAGTGACTGCTATTCCTGCATGTATAAGCCACAAAGGTACGTAATTAACAACAAACTCAAGAGAAAGAAGAGGGTGAACCTGAGGGAGACAGTGGGAAAATTTTATACCTGAAGAAACAAGAAGAGTTGGATTGTGTTTTCCTTTGTCGCGTACACACTCATATTCAGGTTTGTCATCGTCTCTGTAGTAACCAGGTGGGCAGTCGCAATAGTAGCTACCATTCGTGTTAGTGCAAACAGCTCCTTTTTGGCAAAGAGTATTGTTTGACTCCATGCACTCATCAACATCTTTTAAGAAGCCAGAAAAAGAAACTTATTAATAGGAAATTGATGGATTGAGGCTCCTATCACAGTGTCGGGAAGGTGTATCAAATTCCTATTTAGAATATACTTTTTTTTTTTTTAAAATGAATATTATATAAAATATTTTTTAACTTTATATGTTATTGTAATTAAATTTCTTATAGATAAGGAAAGTTGATAGAAATATCTCTATAAATATTCTAGGTTATGAGGGAAAAAAGTTATTAGAGGGACACGAGATAGAGATGTGAAGAAGAGTAAGAGAGACCTAATGGAGCAAGAGGTCTACTCACTAATGTGTAGATGTGAACAAGGATGAAAATATCGATAATTATATTTTATGGATATATTGGATATATTAGGAAAATATCAATAGATACTTTTTCACAAAATATCAGTGGATGAAAATTGATAGAAAAAAATGCATAAAAATATGAGGAAAAACTCAAAAAATGATAAAATAATAATAATAATAATACATATATTGAAGTTATTTTAACAAAAAATTAATATATATATATATATATATATAAGTATTTTTTATTTTAAAATATTAATCATTTTATTTATATATTTATATTTTTCTTGTATTTAATTACTATATATATATTTATAATATGCATCTTAGGAAACTAAGGCTAACACAACTTTATTGGCAAGTGGCTTAAATTCCATGTAGAATACCAGGGTTATACAGCGATATTAAAGGCTCATGGTTGGTGTGTATCTACCTTTTGTTTGGTTTACTTTATTTTTTGTGTTCTTCCTTTAATATATTTAAATTAACACTTGTGGTATAGATTGATGTCCCTCAATCTGATATTCTTAAGTGGGAATATATCAAAGTGGTCGAGTTGGTGGTGTTTCAGGTATGACTGGTGGTGTTTCAGGTATGACTAAGCGTAAGATTGTGGTTGTGCTCTTAATGTTAATTGGAAACGGTGTGGAAATCATGTTTTGTTGTCTTATAACATAATCTTATTAGTTGCAGTGTTGATACCAATTGTGGTCTAAGGCAAAAATTCTAGTCGTTCGTTTCAAAAACCATAAATTCATATTCCTAAAGAAGGATCTTATTCTTCTTTCTGAACAGGCGCTTTCAATATACAAGATATCATTTCTACTTTGGAATGCTAGTGAGAATGAAACTATGGAGAGGGATTGCCGGGTTCCCTCAAAACAAGAAATCACACCAAAGTGCTAGTGCTACTATACATCCAAATATCAAGCCAAGAATAATGAAATATACCTCCACAGCCATCTGGAAGGTAGGGATTCCCACGGTAGCCTGAGTTGCATTGACAAGTATATCCACTGCCTTTCTTGGAATTAACGCAACGACTATTGCTGCCACATGCATAATCTCCTCTTTTTTGAGCTTCGTGGCAAGACTTGTTTCCTATTGCCCAATTCAATACTGAAGGGTAAAAGTACGTCTTGTTTACATTGGAGAAAGAGACGTCAAATTGGTGGAATTCAGAGAAGTTATTCTCAGCAATGAGGACAAGGCTACATTGATTGGAGGGCCAGTCCCCGCCGTCAGCCCAGGTGCTCATGTTACCAATCCGTATCTCAAAGATGGAAAGATCCTCGGGAAAAGTAGTCTGGCAGCAACCAATGCCAGAGCAAGAATAGTTAGTATCAAGCCAAGACCAGCCTTGGCCATTGCAGACGGAGACACACCCGCTAATGTAGCTTTTGTTGGTGGAATTTGTAGTATTGGAATAACCAATATAAGCAAATATGTCGCAGCCAATGCCAATGAACTTATTTTCAGTGTGAGAATAACTGAAAGGCTCCATCGGCGCAACTGGGAACTGGGCATAACTTTGCCCTTCTGATGTGTAATTCGCATAACAATCAGGGGAAGCCCAATCTCTGATTCTCATATACTCCAGAGACATATACAGAACTTCAGCTTCATTTTCCTCGTCCACATGGAAAAGTGGATGAGGCAGACTAGAATTATTGCATGTGATCCAATACCAAATGGATAAACGATGCTGACGTTCCCACATGTCTCAGGGCAACCAGGCTTGGCCATGGATGCTGATCAAGATGGTGAACGCAAGAACTTGTATCATTTGCATAACCATTTTACGGGGTATTACATTCAACTCTGAAACTTATAATGAAGAGACACAACAGTATTAAATCTCATGTGCCTCACTATTCGAAGAGTTGGATGCATCAAATTATTAGATTGAAGGGAATCTTCTTTATTAAAGAAGGCGGGGCCATGGCCCATGACAAAGTTGTTGAGACAAAGAAAGCGAGCAAGCGAAAGAAAGCAAGAAAGAATCCAAATCCTATGTGATTTAACATAAAATAAAATAAAATAAATAAAAATTAAAAATTTAAAAAGCTCAATATAATAGAAATAAAAAATCTTTTTTTCATTATTTATTTATTTTTCTTTCATTTTCGCTTTTATTGGCTCTTTGACTTCTTATGATCAAACAATGCGTGTTGGAATGATGAGGACAATAATTATACATTTTTATTGAAAAAGATGATAATTATTTTTATTTTTTTTTAATTTCTTAATGTAGCAAAATTAAAATTCTAAGTGAAGTCCATTTGATTGGTTTATACAATTTCTCTTTTATTAAAAGTATTTTATTAAAGAGTTCCAAAATTTCTTGTTGGTTATAATTTCAAAGAAGATAACAAGAAAAAAATATATATATAAGGTACAATTTATTGGAAAAAAATTGTTATTATTATTATTATTATTTATATTTTTTCTATTATTGTGTATATTATGATCATTGATTATAAATTATAAATTAATTAATACAAAAATTATAAATTTATTTCTTATGTAGCAATACATCTACCTTGGAACAACAATATATAGTTAAATACATTTTTCAGTGAATTTGATAACTATAATTTTATATCTCCAAAACTATTAGCAAATATTTAGTATCTATAAAATTTAAATGTTTTGGAACATAATTTAATCCATGCACTTGTATGTTTATTTTACATGAACAAATTGCAAATGAATCATTTACCAGTCAAGAAAATTTCAAAACACATGATACTTTTATGTCACATGATAATTTTTATTGATCAATATATTAAGTTTTATAGAATTTGGAAAGAATATTTTAAAATATGTCACATAATGAGTATATGGTTAACTTTTTAAAATAAATAATTTTTAGTCTTCAATTATTTTCATTATCAAAAAATTAAATTAAATTTAGTACCTCAAACAAAGATGATACCAAATGTTTTTCACTTCGATCAATTTAGCATTTATAATGTGTAACTCATAATTTTTAGTACTTAATTTTCAATTTTATCAAGCCCACTAGATCTTTGAACCGGTCAATTTTTAACCACATATTTTAGGGTTTGAAGGAAGTTTTCCCCCTTCCTATCCCATTGTCATTAAGTAAAATAGGAGAGTGACCCAACATTATTTGTAGTTGAACACTTTGAAAACGACCATTGAAATGATTTTTCCACTCTTTTGACACTAACAACTAGTCTAGTCTAGAATGGGATTTATTGTTCTCACCTCCACACCATGTGAATGAGCCTTCCATTTAGCGGAATATCATGTAAGTTCAATTCCTTAATAATCTATACTACTATTAAAAGTATGAGGTGTTTGACAAAAAAATTTCCTTGAAAATACCAATAATCTACTAAATAATCTCAAAACTACTCTTACTCAACAAAGCAATCCAATGTAGCTTGGCCTAATCTAAAACCTGCTACAACCTAACATCTCATCAGCCTATCCAAGCCCAAAAATTAAAACTTAACAACCTATCAAAACCTACCCATCTAGCCCAAACAAAGCTTGATAAACCAAAAATAAAAATGAATAAATAAATAATCCAACACCAACCCACAAAACCATAATGTATTTACCATGTTCATTTCATGATCTGCCACCGTCAACGATAAAACTCAACAACATTTGTATCTCTCTATTTAATTTACAAGCCAACAACACTAGTCCAATTATGACGTAAGATTTAGAAATAAGAGTTCCTTCCACTTCTTGACTCGATTTCTGAATTTACCAAGTTCGAGTTCCTTTACCAACCATAGATAGATAAAAACCCTAGGTTACATAAAGGTCCAACTTCCCCATATGCTCTCCCAAACAACCAAGTTCCATCCGCCAATTGAGTTTATTTCAATTTTAAATACATTCCACTTAATTTTATGAATTCATTCTTTCAAATCAAATTACCATTTTTTTTACTAAATTCAAATGGTTTGTAATCATTTGCTTTTTCAAAATCTTCACCAATTTATAGTTTTCTTCATTTTTTGGTTCTTCCTTTACCTTTCCTCATTCTCTTCATTATTGGTTTCTCATTTCTTTCCCTCCTTTAACTTTCATGGTCTCTTCATTTTCAATCTACCACTTTTATTTTTCCTTTTATTTATTTTTTTGAATTGGACTCTTATTTTAATTTTTCAAGTATAATATTATGAATCTATCAAATATAATTTTATTTTTTTTGGATAAATAAATTGATTGATTCCTTTTTTTTTTTTTCATTTTTACTTTCTTTTATGTTAGTTTTTGATTCTAGAAGTAAAAAAATGCTAACAATTGGAGATGGATTTGTTTGCCACGAAGTGACTGTGCTGCTCATTATTGTCATTGGGATTTCATTTATTTTTTCTTATTATTATGCAAGTGGACTGGATCCATTTTCTTTTCCTCATTTTGATGTTGAATCTTCACCACCTAAAACCCATTGTTGTGGAGCCATCTTTTGGGAAAATAAAAATAAAAAACCATGAAATTACGGAGAATCATTGAAAGTTTTCCATTTGAGACCTGAATTGTTGTGGAATTTCCTAAATTTTTGTGGTTATATTGATTTTTTTTTTGGAATTTCCTAAATTGTTGTAACTGTGCTGTTTAGCTTTGGGCAAAAGAAATTAATAATTTTTTTTTATTAATATTTCTCAATTCATAATGAATTATGTTTAGTTGACGGGAAAGGATATGATAGAATATGTATATCCTAAAATATCATATCTCATTGGATAGGATATGAATATCGTAAGATATGATTTATAAGTATGAAAATATCGATAATCACGGATATATCGGTATTTCAATTTTACGGATATATCGACGGATATTTTGCTACAAAATATCGATAGACTTAAAATTGATCAAAACTTATAAAAATATAAAATAAAACTCTTAGAAATGAAATTAGAAGTATAGTAAACATTTTAAAGTTATTTTGTTGATTAAATTGAAAGCATAACTTATGAGATCAACGACTCCTATAACCAAGTCAAGTCACACTAAACAATATAACAATTATGCATTGCAATCAACAGGAAGAGATAGCCTACTCTTTTTGGTGAATGTGGACATATTTTTTTGTTTGAGAGTAACTGATAACCATGAACTCCTCCATACGCTTAATGCTATGCATCATGGTCATCGATAATCAAAACTTTGGTCACTTTAGTACACTACTTATGTATTAACATAGATACAACTTATTAAAGATACGCAATGAGTGAGATTCCTTATAGTTTTAGTGCTTTCCCTTTAACAATGTTATCGAGTTCTATTATTCTTCAAATATCTCGTCTCACTTATACCTATCTTTACTTAAATTGGTCTCTCATTCACTAACAATTATCTAGAAGAGTAGTCACTGTTATCCTTTGAATTCTAAACCATAAAGAAATCACAAGTTTGTCATCTATTGATTAGAAAATGTGAAGATCTTATCTTTGCCATGTGAAAGTAAAGGAGTCTCCTTTTTCACTTTCAATAAAGATGTATCATTGCCGACAAACTCCTTTTTTAAAATCAAACGGGTGCCAAGTTCTTGCTGGACTGGGAATTCAACTTCGCAAATGCGGCATTCCTTTTCTTTTATAAAGAAGATACCCTTTAATATAATAATGAGAGACATCTAATATTTCTCAATGTCTGATCAGTATTAGAGGCTCTCTATTTGTTTCTCTTTATAAGATAATCCTTGTGTGAGTCATGGGCCCCTAAGGCCGTTTGAGTCATGACCAAAACACCTTTTTGGTAGAGTTTTGGTCCAACAAGGCGTTTCAAAACCTTGGCCTCGAAGACAATGCAAAACATGCCTTGTGTGAGCCATGGGCTCCTAAGGGCGTTTGAGTCATGACCAAGAACCATTGTTACAATCCACTTTCCCTTTGTGTAAAAACGACTATGAGCCAGTACTTTATGGGCTCCCATTTTCAACAAGCTCATCAAAATTTTCCATTTCATCTTCCTCAGATCTTATGGTTTTTTCATAGTCCCTTGATTTAGAGACAGTTGCTCTATCTCTAGTTTAATCAAGATTTTTTAAAAAAAAATAAAAGAAAGAAAGAAAGAAAGTTGATTCCAAATGCATTCTTGGTTCTTAAAAATCATGTGATATGGAAGGATAAAGGAGAATATATATATATATATAAACTAATACATATAAAAGCCAAATAATAATTTATGAGCTTGGATCATATTTTTGTCTGTTAGAGAGGCCACACTATTCGTACTCTACCACGAAATTCAAAAGGAAAAAAGTAAGATAACCCTTGAAGTACTGTAAACCCCTTTTTCTTTTTCTCATTCCATTTATTATCTCTTCAAGGTAGTTCAAAACATGACTGACCATTTAGATGCTTCATCAAATCATTTTATGATAAGCTGAGAGTCATATCTGATGCCATTTTAGTTTATAATATAGCAAAAATACAACGCTTATACATATTTAATTTTAGAGACAAAATTTTCGTTCTGCTCTAAGGACATTCTATCAAAGAACATTTATGATGCTAAACCAGTCAAAAGGTTGCTGAGTATGTCCACCCAGGCCTATCACCTATAGTACCTAGCTCCTGCATAATCCATATTTTTCCATTTTAAAGCTCCACTCACTGAGTTCCTACACCATACTCTTCTGTAACTGCACTTGTGGATGCGGAAGAAACATACAACATATCATGTATGGTCTAGAAACATACATGATATGTTTTTAATGATTTAATATCAACTCAATTTAATGATTTAATATGATATGATATGAAATTGGCGAGTTTGAATGCTTTTCAAATAGTGGTTGTTGGTTTTCGACTTCGGGGAGTGTGGTTTGGCTCAAGACTTTCAAGTTGAGGCCCTTAAGGTCTAATGAGACTTTGGTAAGTGTTCTTTAGGGTCTTATAGATGAACAGCTCATTTTAAGGGGACTTTAGAGAGAAGAGAAGAACTAAATCTGTTGAGATGGATTATATGGGTAAATTTCCGTTTCATGTGATTGAATAGCTGGTCAATTTAGATTATTATGTGTATCTTGGAAATCAATTCTCAGCTGGAGTACCAAGCATTTGCCCAAAGCTCCAAAAATGAAAACAGGTTCAGAAATTGAAATCAAATGCGAAAGTGCTACATCTACAGATTAAGAACAACAAATTCGAACATGTAATATTAATGGAGTCGAAGTCATAGAGCCTAAAATTTTCCAGCCATTAGATAAGTGGACAGTAGAAACATACATGAACTTGGTTTCACAAACCTTTCCGTATCCAATTGACGCGTTCAGCAGTCATGGAATATGGTCTAGGAAACTCCTAGCCTTGAAGTGCATACTCTTCTGTAACTGCACTTGTGGATGCAGAAGAAAAGGAGTACCTTCCACTTACAGGGCAGTTGTCCTGGCAGGTCTGCTTAAGTGATGGCTGCTTCATAGTCCTCCTCAATTGGTGGAGATCTGCTGCTATTTCTTTCATGGCTGGCCTTTTCTTCCCACTCAACTTCAGGCATCTCTTAGCAATTTTAGCAACAGCAAGAATCTCCTTTTCCTGACCTTCGTTCACTATCACCTTGTCTAGAATTTCAAACAGGAAATTTTGTTTCATTGCCAATCTAAAATGAATTGCTAGACTCTCTTCAGATCTACTAGAACAAATCACTTTTTCACCCGTGAGAAGTTCAGCAAGAATCATCCCAAACCCGTATACATCACTTTTGTCTGTAAACTGACCCGACCGAAAATACTCTGGATCCAAGTAACCAAATGTGCCCTGCACTAATGTGCTCAAGTGTGTTTTTTCATGGGCAATTGACCTTGAAAGTCCAAAATCAGAAACCACAGCCCTGAAGTTCTCATCCAGCAGTATGTTCCTAGACTTGATATCCCTATGAAGGATAGCTGTAGAAGCATATGAATGTAAATATGCTAGGGCTCCTGCAATTTCATCTGCAATTCGCAAGCGCTCTTCCCAAGACAATGTTGATGCATGGTCCTCATTATGGAGATGGTGGGAGAGAGTATCATTGGAGATGTATTCATAAACCAGTAAAGGAACTTCACTCTCCAAACAGCAACCTAAAAGTTTCACTATGTGCCTATGGTTAATCTGTGAAAGAATGAAAACTTCGTTGATAAACTCAACGACTTGCCTTTCATCAACTACAATTGATTTCTTAATGGCCACTATGCTTCCATCTAATAGCATCCCTTTGTATACTTTACCACGACCTCCCTTTCCAAGAACTCTACCTGCATTGAAATTGTTTGTTGCCTTCTCCAACTCTTCTATGGTATAGAGTTTTGTTTTCTCAACGCTACTTCCTATACTACTTGAAGAGATTTGCTGTTGCAGTAGAAGACCACCATTCTTCTTGAAGGACATCTGCTTGAGTTTGCTTTTCTTTCTCATCTCAAGTTCTTGATTCAACCAAAAGCCAATAGCAAGTAGGGTGAGAAGAACAAGAGTGACTACTATTCCTGCATTTATAAGCAACAAAGGTACGTAACTAACGACAAACTCAAGAGAAAGAAGAGGGTGAACAAGAGGGAGACAGTGGGAAAATTTTATACCTGAAGAAACAAGAAGAGCTGCCTTGAGTTTTCCTTTGTTGCGTACACACTCATACATAGGTTTGGCATCATCTCTGTAGTGACCAGGTGAGCAATTGCAGTAGTAGCTACCATTTGTGTTAATGCAAACAGCTCCCTTTTGGCAAAGAGTATTGTTCGACTCCATGCACTCATCAACATCTTTTGAGAACACAAAAAAATTAGTAAAATAACTAATTAATAGGAAATTGTTGGGTTGGGGCTCCTATCACAGTGGTAGAGGTGGTGGGGTGATGCAGTTGATGTCCCTCAATCTGAGGGATGGGGAACAGAAGGGGTGTTGCTTCCATGGAAGTGGTAGAGTTGGTGTTTCGTGAATTACTATGAGGTTGTGTGATAAACCACCTCAACTTAATGACTTAATATCAACTCAATTTAACGATTTAATATTATATGGCATAAAAACTTAATTTAGCTTATTAAGTAGATTAGGTATGTTTGATAAAATAATTTAATATCATAGCTTAAAATTAAAATTAAGTTTTAAATATTAAATCAAAATAGTTAATTTTATTCGATCTCAATTTTTTTTTTTACCATATTTTCTCACATTAGATAGAGTATACTTTACAATCATAATTTTGCATCCATGACTCATTTTTAATTATAAATGTTTTGTACTTATATTATGTATCAACAATATTTTAAATATGGATTTTTGACCAACAAATTTATTATTTAAGATTAATGAAAATAAATATTAATTAAAGTTAAAAGCACATAAATATGAGAATTTAATGATGTAAAATAAATTTTAATTTTATTAAATAATCTTAATACTTAAATTAAAAATTAAGTAATAAATTTTAAATTAACAACTTAAGAATAATTTAATACAAAGTTAACTTAAGTCATTAAGTAATAAATACTAAGGTGGTATTTGTTTTTTGGTTGAATAAAAAAATCAAAATATTTGACTTTTTTTATTCAGTTAAAAGTAACTTATTAATATCAATCAATAAAACTAAAATAAACTTATTATCAATAGGTTTGTTTTATTTATGTTGCTTGATATTAATATATTACTTTTACATAAATAAAAAAAGCTAAATATTTTGACTTCTATTCAACCAAAAAAACAAACACCTAAGTTTTATCTAACACCCTCTAAACATCAAATAGTAATTGTTGCCAAAGGCATTACTATTGGTAGTGTTGATGGCAGTTGTGTCAAAGGAAAAAGTTCCAGTCTTTTAGTTCCAAACAGGATAAATCCATATTCTTAGAGAAGCATCTTATTCTTCTTTCTGAACAGGTGATTTCAAAATACAAGATTGAAATGATTTCTACTTCGGAATTCTAGTGGGAGTACTGCTGCTGAAGAAACCTATACAAGAGGGATCCCCAATAATAAGAGATGTCACCAAAGTTGTAGCGATACAATACATCCAAATGCCAAGCCAAGAGTAAAGAAACATACCTATGCAGCCATCTGGAAGATAGGGGTTCCCACGGTAGCCTGGATTGCAAAGACACCTATATCCACTGCCTTTCTTGGAATTAACACAACGACTGTTGCGGCCACATGCATAATCTCCTCTCTTTTGTGTTTCATGGCAGGACTTGTTCCCGATTTCCCATTTAAGCACTGCAGGATAAAAGTACTTCATTTTTTGATTGGAGAATGAGATGTCAAATTGGTGGAATCCAGAGAAGTTATTCTCTGCAATGAGGACAATGCCACATTGATTGGAGGACCAGTCCCTGGCCTCTTGCCAGATGCTCATGTTACCAACCCGTACATAAAAATTGGGAAGATCATTAGGGAAAGTAGTCTGGCAGCAGCCAATGCCAGAGCAGGAGTAGTTAGTATCAATCCAAGACCAGCCTTGACCATTGCAGACGGAGACACATCCACTGATGAAGTTTTTGATGCTGGAATTTGTACTATGGAAATCGCCGATGTAAGCAAATATGTCACACCCAATGCCTATCAACTTGTTTTCAGTGTGGGAATAACTGAAAGGCTCCATGGGGGGCGCTAATGTGAACTGGGCATAGCTTTTCCCTTCCAATGCGTTATTGGCATAACAAAGAGGCGAAGTCCAATCTCTGATTCTCACATGTTCCTGAGACATATCCAAAACTTCAGCTTCTTTTTTCTGGTCGAGGCGGAGAACAGGGTGAGGATTGGAGTAGTTGTTGCATGTGATCTCAAAACGTTTGTCAAGGTAGCAACCTTCTCCAATACCAAATGGATAAACAATGGCAAGATTCCCACATGTCTCCGGGCAACCAGGCTTGGCTGTGGATGCTTTCGTTTCCTTCAATGAGAATACCAAGGAGATGATGCTGATGATGATCGTGACCAGATGAACTTGTATTACTTGCAAAGCCATTTTTAGAGAAATCAAATAGAGAGCCTCTAATGAATGCTTCTTTGGAGTCCAATGATATTAAAAAGTAGGAAAAATGATATCTGTATTTTGGTTGAAAAAGAAGTTTGTCGGCAATTATACATCTTTTGGTTGATTTCACATGGAAGAAATAGACCTTCACGTTGCCTAATCAATACAGGATGAACATGATCTCTGTATGCTTTAGAATTCAAAGCAAAATTAATAACAGTTTTAGATAATTATCTAGTGAACTTAAGTAGAGATAGTTATAAGTGAGGCAAGAAATTAGAATAATTGGAAAATTCAATGTCATTGTTAAAGGAAAGCATTCAAATTATAAGCAAGGATGAAAATATCGGTAATTACAGATATATCGGTACTTCGATTTTACATATATATCGGATATATCGGAGATATATCGACGGATATTTTGGAAAAAAATATTGGTAGGCTTAAAATTGTTAAAATCTCATGGAAATGCAAGGAAAACCCCATGTATAATTAGAAGTATAATAGATATTTTAAAGTTGTTTTATTGAAAAATTTGATATACATATGATATAATTTGCGATATTAGATGTAATTATATCATGTCGATCTATAAGAAATGTTAATTTTGTAATTATTCTCATTATAAAGTCACATAAAATACTTCATTTCATTAAATATCAATAATTTGTGCACATTAAATTCATTAAATAAACATATTTCATATTCAAAATATACTAGTTCATGTTAATTAAATAATTTATCATGTTAATTAAATTAATTAAATAATTTAGCTAAGTTAACTAGTTTAATTTAATTCTAAATGTGAAAATAAATCACAAATAATCATCTAAAATAAACATATCAATTTATAATTAAATAATCAAATTAACCTAAGTTAATTCAATAAAAATATAAAAATTAATTACAATCGAATGTAAAAATAGCATTAAATCATCCATATTGCAAACATACTAATTAATTGAAAAAACATGAATTAATTACAATTGCAAACAAAATTAATTACAATTTAAAACAAACATACCTTAAAATGATTGAATAATTGAGGAACCTTAATAAAAATTGGAGTAATGAGAGAGCAAATGAAGAATGAAAGCAAAAATGGATGAAATGGATTAAATTTGGGCTATTTATAGAAGAAATTTGGGCCAAAATAGCCGTTGGAACATTAATTTACTGTTGAAAACCAATTTTGGCCATTGGATAAAAAACTGGGAGCAATCTGGCCGTTGGATCGCCATATTACCGTTGGAATCACATCTAGGTCGTCGGATCAACACGAGCGTGATTTGGGTCGTCAGATCACGCTGCATGAAGGAGGGGAAATATCACCAAAAAATCGACGTTTTATCTCCGATTAATCACCGATATATCGCCGATATTTTGCCACCAGAGGCGATTTTTTCACAAAATCGTCGATTTTTTCACAAAATCGTCGATTTTTTCACAAAATCGCCAATTTATCTCCCTGAGTCGATATATAGCCGATATTTTGGCAATTTTTGCGGAAATATCTCCCCTCTGATTTCCACAAAATATCGCGTCGACCCCTCCCAATACATGATATATCGGCGATGTTATTGTTGTTGTTATTGTTATGATTATTATTGTTACTATATGTATATATGTATGTATTATGAAGGGGATGTGTTTTATCTAAAAAACTTTTTTGTCTTTTTAGTAAGTGAATATATATATATATATATGGATGGGCAGAAGATTAAAGAAGATTATAAATGGTCAAACAATAAGGTAGACAACCTTTTAATTTCCTTGAATTGATCATTATTGTAGATGGACTCACTTACAAGCTATCTAACAAGTTTTGGGTTTTAGTTTAATATATTCTATTATTTTGGCATGCAGTTATGACATTGCATTACAATATGTTCATCGTTTATCTACATCAACTAGACTATAGGAATTGGATGGAATGTTCTTGTTTTGATCAAGAGCTAAAAGTAAAATTACCCTCAAAACCCAATAACAACTTCTTATTGATGTAATGCGCCAAATTTATACCTTGCTAATAGAAAATGTTTTGCAAAGAAAAATGGGTTTGAGAAATTAATCAAAGTAATTTGAGAATGTAATAGAATCAAGAACCATGAATTTACAATGCAAGTGAAAATTTTGAAATAGGCATTTTTGGTTTTTCATGTGTTGCTATTGTATAAAAAATATTTTAAACTTGTAATTGATAAATACTTAATAAGTTATTCCTAGAAAGAGAGAGCTGAGAAACCCCATCTCAGAGATTTTTCTTTTTTTTTTTTCTTTTTTTTTTGCTAGATTTTTATTTTTCTTAGAAAGGACACATCTTTAAGAGTGGTTGTAGGAACTCCAACCCTAAGTGCACAAAGGCTCAAAAGGACATTAACTTTATTGAAGACGGTTTAGTATGAAATCCTCAATAATTTATTTGCAACTAGTTTAAATACATAGAAAGTAAGAATATAAAGATGCATGTTTAGATTTCAAAATAAGAGTTTTGATTAATTTCTATTCAACTTGAGTAATCCTATATGTTTTTCACGAATATTTGGAAGAATTAATTGGTTAAAAGGGATGAAATAATCCTCATATTTGTGATTTTAACTTTTTTTCATATTCTTTCTTGAAGAGTAACCCATTTTTTACATTAATATCTTTGACTATTTCAAGTATTTACATATAGGTTTTAAAAGAAATGGTTATTTTTACAAGAAAAAAATAAGGGTATTTTAATCCAAATGTGGTCAAAAAAGAATGGAGGGTTAGATTTCCAAAATTAGATTTTCAATGATCCTTTTAATCAAATAACCCTATTTGAAATGAAATCATTTTGCATCCACATTTGTTTTTGAAAATCTGGAGCAAAAGGATTGCTTTTATATTTTTCAAAACTTCGAAATTTGAAAAGTTCAATTTTTTATGAAATTTTCGACTTTGCTTCACCTTCATCTTCATCCATGATTTGATGATCAAGATCGCATGATTTGGATTTTAAACGATGGAATATATGTATATATATATATATATATATATATATATATATATATATATATATATATATATATATATATATTCACCATATTGTGGGAATTATGTAAAAGTGCATTAAAAATATTGATGAATTGAGAATCTAAAAAAGTGGGTTATATTTTGGGAAAAATAATTCCCACATCATGCACTAGAATCGTAACTTTGGGCATGCTTAGGAATGGCAACGGGGCGGGTTCGGGACGGGTCGCCCCTATCCCAACCCCGCCCCATTTATTAAAAATAATTCTCATCCCCGTCCCATTTAAAAAATTAAACGGGGCGGGCGGGTATAAGAAATTCCCATACCCGCCCCGCCTCACCCCGTTTAGCTTTTTTTTTTTAAAAAAAAAAAAAAATTTAAAAAAAATTACTTTTAAATTTTTTAATTACATTAAAATAAATATATTTTATAAATAATAAAATTATTATATTTTTTATAATTTATTTTATTAAATTTTTTATTATTATCTATATATTAAAAATAGTAAAATAAAATTTTAAATTAAATTAATTTTAAAATTTAAATTAAATTTAATTTTATATGTAAACAGGGCGGGGCGGGATGGGGCAATACCCGAACCCGCCCCGTTGCCATCCCTAAGCATGCTTCCAAGACTACCCTTAAGCAAAGTGGGTTGCCACCTAACCAAGCAAAACTATTTAATTATGCCATGCATGTTGTCTTCCGTCCTTTTTTTCTTTTTTTTTTCCTTCTAAAACTCAACTCTCCTCATTCCATTTCTATTGACCCATTTGGTGTAAAGATCGCATTTAAATTTTTATTTTCTTTTTTGAAAATAATTCGCATTTTTTTCCCCATTTATGAAAATCTACTAAATTAAAAAAGCAAATATATCTTAAGGAGAATTAATTTTTTTATACATCATATAAAGTGGTCTATTCATTCATTTGTTAAAAAGTATACTACAAATTAATCTATAAAATAACATTGTTTTTTATTTTTTAAATTCCACTTATTTTAAATTTTAAATTTTTAAATAAATATAAATATTTAACTCCACATTTAGGTTTTTTTAATAACTAGTATGAAAATAATATAAGTTGAACTATTTAATAATTTTAAAAATCATAATATAATATTTAACACCGGTTTTTTTGTTGATTCTTTATATATGTTCTTTACTTGTGATAGTTACAAACTTGGTAAAAGCAAGACTCTTCCTATTCCAATCCATAAAAATAATTTTAAAAATTATTTTGATCTAATTATATTTGGGGAAAGCAATATTTTCATAACCAAATCGGTCATTGAACCGAAAAAGTTATCAATTCACGATTCAATGGTCAAACCATTGGTTGAACCACAATCAAAGTGATGATGTCATAAATATATAATTTAATAATTTATATATTATATACAAATAAAAATAATGAATATATATATATATATATATATATAATTAACAATTTTAATAATAGTTAATTTTTATTTAAAAACATATATAATGTGTAAGTATAAATATATATTTAAGATTAAAGAAAAATTATAATATTTAATTTTATTCATATATCTTATTATTTTAAAAAATATTATATTAATTAATTTATATTATTTTCATACTTATCACCATATAATTATTATAAAAATAAAGATGAAAGTACATATTTATATTTATTTAATGGTTTTATTGCATCAATACCTTCTCAATTTTGGGTAGAAGCTTTGTCTATAGTTGTGCATTAAATTAATTGTTTATCATCATTTAAGCTTCATAATGAGTCTCCATACTTCTGTTTGTATAACCAACATCCTTACTACACTCAATAACGTGTTTTTGGATTACGTAGTTATGCTCATCTTCCCTCATTAGACAAGAATAAATTGACTACATAGTCTACTATATGTGCTTTTCTTATGTATGCAGATATCGCAAAGGTTTCCTTTATTATGATCTCATTACTCATAACACTCACATTTCTCGAAATTTCATCTTTGTTGAATATATATATATATATATATTTCAAAATACTCATGTTCCCACTCCTCCATCTTCATATTCTTATCTTCATGACTTTAACCATGGCACTTCTAATGTTGCAAGGTTTAAATCTAGGGTAGCGCATTAGCGGAGAGCATAATTAGTAGTCAAGAAATAGAAGGCCTCATCGAGAAACTTCTCCTTACCTTGATCCAAGTCTTGAATTGTCCAAGACAACTAATATGATGGTTGCACCTCCTCTACGGAGATCCACTTGACAAATTAAACCTCTTGATTGCTTGTCTCTCATGACTATCTTATCCTCCATCAACATTCCAAATTCGTATTCACAAGTTAAACATTCACATTGGCAGATGACTATGAATAAAGAATCGGAGGCTTTGACAAAAAAAATCATACTAATTAGGAAATTATTCCTTATCCAAATTAGTGTTGGTCAATTGGGGGAAATGAGCTTACGTAATTAAATACAAACCTGATGGACCTTTGGATCATTATAAAGCTCATATGGTTGTTCTTGGAAATTGGTAAGAATATGGGATCAATCATCATAAGACATTTGCTCCAATAGCCAAAATGGCAACTGTTGAAACTTTGTTAACCATTGTAGGTTCACAAGGACGACCCTTTTTCCAAATTGATGTTAAAAACACTTTCTTACATGGTAATCTTCAAGAAGAGGTCTACATTAGTTGTCTTGCTAGAGTAAGATTGTAGACATAAAAAAATTAGTGGATTAAATTATCTCTAATTCGGTCTTCAAAATATATATATATATATATATATATATATATCCTCTTATGGATAAGTTTCCCTAATCTCCAACTATAAAAGGGATAATAATAATAATAAGAAAATTATTATTGTTATTATTATCTTGTTGGTAAAACCTCCTGGAGAGAAAAAATTACTAAAATCAAGGAACTAAATTCCTTGAATTAAGCAACTAAAATTTGGGAATTTAAAATTCAAATTCCCTATCTTCACCTATAAATAGAGGTGTCTTCTATCAAAAGGAGGGAGAGAAATCAGAAAAATCCAGAGAGGAAAATTCTAAGGAGAAAATCCAAAGGTAACTTCGGGAGAAGTGGCTTCACAATAAAAGAGAGTTTCATCAAATCTCTCTACAAGTTCGGTAAATAGCAAAAGACTGGTACACGCGTTATTCGCCATTCAACAAGGTTATTCGAGAATAAGCCACTTGTGGCCCTCGGTTGATCTTCGAAACAAATTTCTGGAACGACAAAAGAACTGGTACATGCATTCTTCGCCATTCAACAAGGACATTCGGGAATAAGCCACTTGTGGCCCTCGATTGATCTTCGAAATCAAGAAAACGTCATCGTCGTCTTCCAAAGTGTGATCAAGGCAAAAGAATCAGAGGGAAAATATTCTTTGTTGGAAAGAATATTATTTTTGAGATTGTACCCACAACATTTTTAATTTCAATAAATATTTTGTTCGCATTATTTTTCCTATTTTGTTTTGCTAATTTCGCAGGACTAAAATTTTACGAAATTTGTGCGTACAAAGATCTCATTCTAAACTTCCATGTATGTCACCTACAATGTCATCTTAATGGAATGAAACAAACCCTACATTCATAGTTTGATAAATTTCACCAATTGGTGAATAAGTTGGATTTTGGTAAGAGTTTCAATGATCTTTCTATGTTTCTTCATTGTTCTATTGTTGGTATCACCATTCTTCTTGTTTATATAGATGATATAATCATCATTAGGAAATGCAATAAATAATACATGATGTTATCACCAATGATCTTTCTATGCATCTTGGTGATGCTCTTGTTTCACGGAAATGCAATAAACAAGAGAACATATCTAAATCTTCTATAGAAGCAAAATATAGAGCTATGTCATCTGCTTGTTCTAAAATTATCTAGCTTTGTTGATTTCTATTTGAATTGGTTTTCCCTCAAACAAATCTTACACCTCTATATGTTGATAAGATGAGTGACATTCAAATTACCAAAAATCCTATTCTTCATGATTTAAAGAATTAATTAAACACATAGAAGTAGATTATCACTACATCTGAGATGCATATGCTAATCGCACTATCACACTACCCCATGTATCCACAAAGTTTCAAACTGCTAATATCTTTATGAGGTCCTTGACAAAAATACGACATGAATTCTTAGTTGATAAATTGATGCTTATCAATTCACTAGCATCAATTTGAGGGAGGATGTCAAATGTAGTATCTTGGGAGATTGTTTGGCATGATATTAGTTTTTTTTTTCTATTAGATTCTATACTTGACCTCATTGTTTGATTTTAGGAATTTGCTTGTTATACTTTCATTGTAAATAACTAATCTTGGGATTGTAATTTTAAACCTTCTTGTGTAAATTTTTCTCAATATAAGAAGGTTTTACCTCTAAGAAAGAGATAATACCATTTCAAAAAAATTATTTGTTTCCCAAAAACTTCTTTATTCCTTTGAGTCTCTTTTATTTGTCAGTGTGACCCTTTTGAAAAAATCGAAAAAAATCAAATTAGTAATTCTTTTTAAATCAATACACACTATCTCACTCTTTTCAAATAAATTCCTAATCAACCAACATCCTAAGTGTGCTGTGCCACTGCACTAGCCTTTATTAAAAGAGAACGCTATGGTGGAACTATCTTTCCCTTTTTTATGATTCACAGAATATTGATGACTCCTCTCTTAGTAGAGAACATCAATCAGCGTCCTAACAACTCAATTACCCATGAAATTTGCATGGAGTGGGCTACTGCCACCACCACTTTTCCCTTGCTTCCCAGCTGTTGTGCCATTCAATGGGGTTGGCTATTCAACTGGGTCTTCTCCAAAGACAGATGGAAAGGCAAAAGTTTTAGCCGCAATCACATTCTTTTCTCATAAATCGTTCTTTCTACTCCTGTTTTTTCTTCTATCCCTATCAAGTGTACAATTATTTAGCTATGATTAAACCCCATTTCATTGTCCCCTTCTTCCTTTAATTTTCATATCATACTTAGTTTCTAGTGGAAAAAACAGTGAATTAGCTTAACTAATTTCTCACTCTCCCTAAGCATGTTTGAATTGGCTTTTTGAAATTCAAAAGTTCTTTTTAAAATAACAATAAAAAAAATGATAAATTAGGCCACAATCGAGTTTCCATTAGTTCCCATGTGGGGATATGATACAAGCGTCATTTAAAATAAGCCACTTTTATCAACAAAAAAAAAAAAAAAAAAAAGTCAAAACCAAAGGCTTGTTTGGCAACTGTTTTAAAAAACGGTTCTAAAAAATAGTTTTCAAGAAAAAAAATTTAAAACCATTTTCTGATTTTTGTAAAATAAAAGTTTGTTTGAAAACCTAAAATATTTTTAACCTATTTTTAATATTTTTAAATATGCTTTAAAAATAATTTTTATGTCTAGTGTTTTATTTTTAATCATTCCACATGTTTGTATAATTATTTTTTTAAACAGTCATCAGACAATAAGTGAAACAACAAAAAACAATTAAAAGATATTCTTTAAAAATACCCCACTTTATATTCTTAATAACAAAAAGCATAAAATAATTTTTGGTTGTCAAATGTGTTTTCATATTTTTTTATTCTAAACAACAAGAAACTATTCTAAAAAATAGTTATCAAGTAGACCCTAAATATCTACAAAAAAAAAATTAAAATTCAAGGGTTTATTAGCTATACCTTTTATATGATATATTTGAATATATTCAATTTCTTCTTACACTTATCACATGGATTTGTCCATTCATTTTAACAAAAAAAAAAAAAAAATCCTATTTGATATTTTGACATAATTTAGGATTTATATTACTTTTAAAACAAATTCAAAAACTAGATTTAACACATCGGTAAAAATAAATGACTGATTTTTTTTATTTATTCTAGAAGGAATTCAAGCTCCATTTAAGAAAATAGTATTTCTCATAAATGATACAATTTAGTTTATGTTAAAATAATAATTGTTGCTTTATTTCTTAACTAATGTAAAAAAGTAAAGAATAAGACAAAGTGGTTGTTCGATAAATCAATTTAATAACTTAAATTAAATTATTAAGTAAATTAAGTATGATTAGTAAAATAACTTAATGATACGACTTAAAGTCAAAACCAACTTTAAGTAATAAGTAAAAACAATTAATTTATTCTTAAATACACAACTTTATTTTACTCTTTTACCTTTATTTATCCTAGTTGTCTTTATGATCTTTTGTACTACTTCATAACCCTTATTTTAATTCGACCTCCTTTACCCTAATTATAATTTATAAGAATAAATATGTCAATTTAATGATTTAGAATAAATTTTTAAATTAATTTTATCAAACAATCTTAATACTTAAAATAAAAATTAAGTAATAAATTTTAAGTCAATAATTTAAGTATAATTTAACTTAATGCCAACCTAAGTCATTCACTAATAAGTATTAAATTTTACAAAAACAAACCCAAAACCTAAAATTAATTGTTTTTAAATTCCTCTACGTTCATTTAATAGTTCATATTTACAAAGTTAGAAGTTATTCTTTCACAAACATGTTGAATGCCTTTTTCATGGTTGATTATAAAAGGCAATTTTCATGGGGAAGAGAAACTTGAAGGAAACACTTGGTCGGCCAATAGTTTTTCCACAATTTTTTCAAAACCAAAGACTATTAGGTCATTCCGCAGCTTTTAAGGACATGTTTACTAATTTGATTCTATCACTAGGAATCAAAAGGTAGGGACTCACTCTCTTTTCCTTATTCCCATGTTCACTTTACTTAGTTGTGGAATCAAATATATTGGTAGGACCCAAAACAATCTGGAACTATTGTGTGTAATGTTGTGTGTTTGATACGTGAGAATGAAGAGTGAGAATGAACATTTTTCTTTTTTCTTTCTTGATTCCTATGTTTGGATAATTTAAATTATGATGAGAATAAAATCAGAAATGATTTCAATGGATTTAATTGTGAGGTATTTTGATTCCCTAATGCAAATTATTTTTAAAAATTAAAAAGTTAAAAACCTTTTTAGATAAGTTGTTTTCAAAAATATTTTTTTTTATTTTGTAAAATGTACAAATTGTAAATTCAATTTATATAATGTAAACTAAATTTTTTAAATTCATGTCTTATTAAAAATGAAAACAATTTTTTAATTACAAATAAATTAAAGATAAAAAGTTTTTAATAAAATAGGAATATTAATAATATAATAAAATCAAAAATTATATTTTTTTTATAAATATTATAAAAATATAGATATTTGTTGTAAAATAAAAGAATAAGAAAAAAAAACAAGAGAATAAACAAAGACATTCAAAGAAAACCATAATAGAATGTAGGAAGAGAACGATATGAATTTTCATTAGAGGTATCTCCCTTTTATAGGAAGTTATAAAGAGATATACATCAATATGGATGATCATCCACAAGTCCCCACAATTCGATAAATTCTCATATTTTATAACACTCTCCCTTGGATGATCATAAAAATATGTCTCATTAAAAACTTACTAGGAAAAACCCTAGTGAAGGAAAAAGAGTACAATATTTTTTTGGATTACTACAACTGCCTCATTAAAAACCTTGCTAGTAAAACCTAATGAGACAAAACCTGGAAGAAGGAAAAAAGAGTGTAGTGTAGTGATATTCTTATCAATTAGCTCCCCCTCATGTTGATATGATTATATTTTATCTAATAGCACAACATGGAAATCTTTAAGTCGGCGTATTCCAATGAGCTTCGTGAGTATTGTAATTGATAATACCTTCGTGAATAGATCTACTAAATTGTCACTTGATCTTATTCGCTGAATAGCAATTTCATCACTCTTCTGTAGTTAATGAAAGTAAAAGACTTGGGCGATATATGCTTAATTCTATCACCCTTAATGTATCATTCTTTAATTTGTGCAATGCATGCAACATTATTAACTTGGTAGTATTACCTCTGATGGAGAGTAATCCGCATGTTTCCATTATTTACTTTATTGATCTCCACGATATTATCATACCACCATATATAAATACATACCTCATTTGAGATCAAGTTTTGTGGAGGTCTAAAAGATAGTCAGCATCTACATATTCAATCAATTAAGATTTTGATCCTTCAGAATAACATACACTCATGTTATTGTAGTACATGATTGGCTTTATTCCAATGTCTATGAGTTGGTGTAGAATTATATCTCACAAGTAATTAACAAGGAGTGCGATATTTGGTCGTGTATAATTTGCAAGATTCATTAGTACACCACTAACACTATAATATGGTACTTCTAGACCAAGTAGTTTTTCATTATCTTCTTTAGGACATAAGAGGTCCTTTTCCACTTCAAGTGAATGAACTATCATCAAAGAACTTAATGGATGTGATTTATCCATATGTAAATGCTTCAAGACTTTCTTTGCATTTAAAAATATTTGTTAAGGTATTTAAAAAATATTTATTATATATTCTATAAGTTTGAAAAAAAAAAATGATGTCTAATTTGCAAGTTAGAACAAACAAAGAATGCTAATATTTTATGAGGTGTTTAAAAATTGCTTAATATTTATGAGAAATAATGCAAGTTTGAAATAAAGAATAATATTTATTATATATTATATAAGTTTCCAAGGTATTTAAAAAATATTTATTATATATTATGTAAGTTTGAAAAAAATTGATGAGGTATTTAAAAATTATTTATTTTAAAAATACATTTGACAATAATAATTTTTAACCATTTATCTCTCATGTTCAATTTGTTAGAGAAAAATGATTGGGAAATCATTCAACTTAGTCCCACTAATAAATAGGTGAGAGAATAATGAAAGAGTCAAAAAGAGAATGAGAAAATGAGGTGACCAATTAGTTTTTTCATTTAATAGTCAAGGGTATTTTAGGGATTTTTTAAAGACAACATCCTTCCTCTCAATTTCTACTCTTCCATTAGGTTTTGTGTTTAATTATAGGTGATAAGAGGATCTTACCTCAATTATGAAGCCTAGTTGAGTTGGTAACACAATTCTCCCTTTAAAATACATGTTAGAAATGGATTACTCTCATCAATTAATCTCAAATAATAGGTGGGCATAGTGTTCAAACAATGTACCTTCATGTAGAATATACCAAATTTTCTTTAAGGTTGAACCAATTTTGCTTAAGGATATACTTAGACTCTTTCAACATAAGTTTAGGCACTTAATCCTTAGGCATGCATGAGGGGTAATGAGAAATGGATTATTCTCATCAAATTGATGTCAAATGATCTGTAGGCATAGCGCGCATACAATCTACTTCTTTTTCACGTAAAATGTACCAAATTTTCTTAAGATGTATCAATTTTATTTAATATGAAGGATGCATCTAAATCCTTCCAATATAATTTTGGGTTATTAACCCTTAGCCAATCATGACGGAGCAATGAAAAATGAATGATTCTCATCAAATAATATCAATGACTTGTGGGTATAGCATTCATACAATTTACCTCTGCTTATATAGAATGTATAATATTTTCTTATGGATGTACCAATTTTATTTAAAAATGTACCAAAATTTATGAAGGTGTATTTAAATTCTTTTAACATAAGTTTAGGTTGTTAAACCTCGGCATGCATGGCAAGCCAAGGAAAAAAGGATTATTCTCATCGATTAATGAGAAAAGACTCATGTGCATAGCATTCATACAAGTCATAATCTCGGGTAATTAAAATACATGTTAGATATTTTCATAATTATGAAAAATATACATGTTAAAAGTACAATTTACAATAACCTTAATTGAAACAAATTTGACAACAAAGAGTATAATTTATAAATTATATTGAAAAAAATGGAGGTTTGTATTCATATTAAGTAACAAAAAAATACTCTTTCCAATTGAATTAGTTGTTTTTCAATAAATAAATAAAAAACAATAATTTTCTTTTTACTTAATAAGAGTGTTTCGATATTTTTTTGTTCATAAAAATTATAAATTAAATGCTAAAAAAATAAGAAACGTAAATTTTAAAATTTTACTAATATTTATAATAATAATAATAATAATAATAATATCAATTGTATATGAAAGGATATAAAAGTAGGATAAATCACTAATTGCGGAAAAATGATGGGTCAAAGAAGTTCAAAATGGATAACATTTTTATTTAAAATATTATATAATTTTATAAGACAATAATTATAATAATATTAAAGGAGATTTCCAAGTAATTGAATTCAATCTCATTATTCTATTATAAATAAAATTTTCTCTTTTTATTTTTTTTTAATTTATAATTTTCCTTTTCACTTTATTTTACTTTCAACTCTCAATTAGTATGATGAGAAAAATAATAAAAATTGATAAAAAGAACATTTTGTCCTTTATTATAACTAAAGTTCATTTCCAATCATTTAATAAACTTATAAATATTGTAAGATTATTTATATTTTTTTTCATAAATAGCCTAACAGATTAAAAAAATTTATTCAAATAAATTAAAAAAAAAGGTTATAATGTATTTATTAAGGGGAATTAAGGGGAACTATGCAAGAATACATTATTAAGGTGAAAATTTAGTATTGAATTATGAAAAGTTTTAATTCTAGTTTTAAGAAAAAACAAATATAAAATATTAAATATAATTTTTATGAAAAATATTTTTTTTATTTCATATGGAAATTAAGAATTTTAATCAAAAAATAAATTAAAACTGTGATGAAGTTAAAACCATACAAAAAAAAAAAAAAAAGAGCTAAAACTATCATCACTAAATGTAATTTTGATACAAAATATTTAGTTTTAAATATAATATTATATACATATTGTTATTATGTTTACATATGATAAAACTTATAAAATAAATAAATATTTTATTTAACAATTAATATTAAAATTCATATCATAAACCTCTAAATAATAAAACATAACTTTTAAATCCAAACCCTAAATTATCAAATGTATCATTATAATTAATATTTAAAATTATCAGATTTATTATTTGTTTATTATATATTTATGTTGATATTCTATTTGTTTTTATTAATTATTTATTTTATTTAATTTTTTTAGTTTAATGTATTTAAAAAATGATTAAAATCAATAATACGAAGAATAAAATGAAAGAGTGAAAAAAAAAATTAAAAAGGGTTTTATTAGTCAACATGTAACAAAAAAGGGCAAAAAGTGACACGTGTAAAAGTGAGAGAAAGAAAAAATGAAAATAAAAAGGTAGTAAGTGAAAAGTGATTTGTGCAGTAGAAGTTTAAAAAGAGCACTTTTCCTCCATGCAGCCGCACTTTTCCTCCCCCTAACCTCAATCTTTTTGTTTCTTTTTTTCTTTTTTCCACCGACCCACACCCTCCCACTTACAATAATGTTAACTATGTATTCTACTTCATATTATAACACAACTCTGAAATTCTAAAGTATAAGACTGTCTATTTAACCTACTTCTAGTTGATATATGGATTGAAAGACTATTGTGCATAATTTAGTGAGTACATCTTTACCTGTTGGATCTGTCCCACTCCCATACAACCTCGTACTGACGAATTAAATCCACCGGGTTAGGGTGATTATCGGTCTCAAGCGGAACGCTCCTCCTAAAGACAGCCATGTGAGAAGCAAACCCTGGTTCCACATCAGCAGATCCCCCAACTCCGCTGAATTCAACTCTGTAATTGTGTTTTCTGGCTAGGATAGATGCCCAATGATTGAATTGCTTAGATTAACAAGGGCCCAATCAAATAGCAGATCCTAGCAAATTGCCACATTATCTGGATGTAGTATATCTCAACTCTAAAACTTTAGCATGATTCTACAATAATATTTAGATAATAGAACCATTTCAAAGTCATGAGTCTTCTTCTATAGCTTAATCCCATTATTCAAATATTAGCTAAGATCTGGACCAGACAAGAATCCTCAGGATTGAATTACAGTAGATTAGGCTGGAAAAAACTTAGCTTGACAGCATGCTAAGAGTTTTTTGGCATGCACATGCTAGGCAGTTGGGTCATCTCATGCATTGCACCTGTTGAGAAGAGACGAGTTGGGTAGGCAGTTGACTCAGACAAGAAGCAGTAAGGCACAACACCAAGGGATCATTTGGGTGCATGACATAAAAGTAAGGGTTGGTTGTTATGTAGTTGGACAGTTATGCAAGTTAGATAACTGCCCCACCTCCTGCAATTAACAGAGGGTGCTGTAAGATCCTCACTGGTTGATTTCAAATGGGGAGTTTTAATGCTTTTCAAATATTGGTTGTTGGTTTTGGACTTTGGGGAGTGGTTTGGCTCGAGTCCTTAAGGTCTAATGAGACTTTGGTAAGTGTTCTTTAGTGTCTTATAGATGAAGAGCTCATTTTAAGGGGACTTTAGAGAGAAGAGAAGAACTAAAGTTGAGATGGATTAAATGGGTAAATTTCCGTTTCATGTGATTGAATAGCTGGTCAATTTAGATTATTATGTGTATCTTGGAAATCAATTCTCAGCTGGAGTACCAAGCATTTGCCCAAAGCTCCAAAAATGAAAACAGGTTCAGAAATTGAAATCAAATGCGAAATTGCTACATCTACAGATTAAGAACAACAAATTCGAACATGTAATATTAATGGAGTTGAAGTCATAAAGCCTAAAATTTTCCAGCCATTAGATAAAGTGGACAGTAGAAACATACATGAACTTGGTTTCACAAACCTTTCGGTATCCAATTGACGCGTTCAGCAGTCATGGAATATGGTCTAGGAAACTCCTAGCCTTGAAGTGCATACTCTTCTGTAACTGCACTTGTGGATGCGGAAGAAATGGAGTACCTTTCACTTACAGAGCAGTTGTCCTGGCAGGTCTGCTTAAGTGATGGCTGCTTCATAGTCCTCCTCAATTGGTGGAGATCTGCTGCTATTTCTTTCATGGCTGGCCTTTTCTTCCCACTCAACTTCAGGCATCTCTTAGCAATTTTAGCAACAGCAAGAATCTCCTTTTCCTGACCTTCGTTCACTATCACCTTGTCTAGAATTTCAAACAGGAAATTTTGTTTCATTGCCAATCTAAAATGAATTGCTAGACTCTCTTCAGATCTACTAGAACAAATCACTTTTTCACCCGTGAGAAGTTCAGCAAGAATCATCCCAAACCCGTATACATCACTTTTGTCTGTAAACTGACCCGACCGAAAATACTCTGGATCCAAGTAACCAAATGTGCCCTGCACTAATGTGCTCAAGTGTGTTTTTTCATGGGCAATTGACCTTGAAAGTCCAAAATCAGAAACCACAGCCCTGAAGTTCTCATCCAGCAGTATGTTCCTAGATTTGATATCCCTATGAAGGATAGCTGTAGAAGCATATGAATGCAAATATGCTAGGGCTCCTGCAATTTCATCTGCAATTCGCAAGCGCTCTTCCCAAGACAAAGTTGATGCATGGTCCTCATTATGGAGATGGTGGGAGAGAGTATCATTGGAGACGTATTCATAAACCAGTAAAGGAACTTCACTCTCCAAACAGCAACCTAACAGTTTCACTATGTGCCTATGGTTAATCTGTGAAAGAATGAAAACTTCGTTGATAAACTCAACCACTTGCCTTTCACCAACTACAATTGATTTCTTAATGGCCACTATGCTTCCATCTAATAGCATCCCTTTGTATACTTTACCATGACCTCCCTTTCCAAGAACTCTACCTGCATTGAAATTGTCTGTTGCCTTCTCCAACTCTTCTATGGTATAGAGTTTTGTTTTCTCAACGCTACTTCCTATACTACTTGAAGAGATTTGCCGTTGCAGTAGAAGACCACCATTCTTCTTGAATGACATCTGCTTGAGTTTGCTTTTCTTTCTCTTCTCAAGTTTTTGATTCAACCAAAAGCTAATAGCAAGTAGGATGAGAAGAACAAGAGTGACTGCTATTCCTGCATGTATAAGCCACAAAGGTACGTAATTAACAACAAACTCAAGAGAAAGAAGAGGGTGAACATGAGGGAGACAGTGGGAAAATTTTATACCTGAAGAAACAAGAAGAGCTGGATTGTGTTTTCCTTTGTCGCGTACACACTCATATTCAGGTTTGTCATCATCTCTGTAGTAACCAGGTGGGCAGTCGCAATAGTAGCTACCATTCGTGTTAGTGCAAACAGCTCCTTTTTGGCAAAGAGTATTGTTTGACTCCATGCACTCATCAATATCTTTTAAGAAGCCAGAAAAAGAAACTTATTAATAGGAAATTGTTGGATTGAGGCTCCTATCACAGTGTCGGAAGGTGTATCAAATTCCTATTTAGAATATACTTATCCCATGTTTGGTTGGTGATGGGATAAGATAAGTTATCTCATCACTTATCCTATCCTATATTCAACCATATATGGGATATGATAAGTAGTGAGATATATTATTCACTTTTTTTTTTCTATGCTTTCACATGGGATATGTTAATTCCACAATAAGATATGAGATATACATATCTCATATATCAAAATTTTATTTTTTATCAAATTTTTATTTTTTAATATACTCATTTTACAAAATAATTTTTTTATTATAAATTAAGTTTATGATTAAAAAAGAAAAACTAAAAGAATATTTATAAAATAATATTAATATATGATATATAAATTATTTTTATATATTAAATAGCATGATATAAAAAAAATTATTTGTACAGTTCAAATATTTTAATGATGAATATTATTAAAAATAACAAAAATTTCATTTTTTTTAAATAGAAAATATTTGAATGTCATATAATTTTCATTTTAAACATTGAAAATAATATATATATTTCATACCATTTTTTTATTCATTTTACAAATTAAATATAAATATAATATAATATTGCATATCCCATTAGATATGCTATCTTAAAATATCATATTTGTAGGATAAGCATTTCCAAGGATATCATATTCCATTGGAAATCATATCCTAAGATATTCATATCCTATCCAATGGGATATGATATTCTAGGATATACATACTTCATCATATCCTTTCCCGCCAACCAAACATAGCCTAAAGGAATTGAAATCCAAAAGGAGAAATCAATCAATAAAATTAGAGGTACTATTCAACTTTGTGTCATATGTGAGTTAAGGGAGCATGTTGCTGATTTAATGTTATGCGAGAGCTTAACTCAATTGTTGACTTATTGTAAAAAGAAAGTTTTAGAACTTATAATTTATAAATATCTAATAACTTATTCCCACTTAAGAATAAACTAAGTATAAGATTTTATTAAAATTCATGTTAAGACATTTACAAAATAATGTTATGTGAATATTCTAAAATTCTTGTAAAAGACATTTTAGATTGATAATCTTTCTCATACTATATAAAAAGGTTTGGTGGGAAAATGCTTTTTTCTTTTTAAAAAGGAAGAAAGTAATAATAATTTAAAGAAACTCACTCTCTCTAGCCTTCTAAAGTTTTTTTTTTTTTCTAGAAAAATACATATCTAATTAGAATGGTTATGAGGAATCCATATCCCCAAATCCATGATGCGGGCATGAACTAATTGCTTCCTTGAAAGGATCTAAGCAAATGAAAAGAAAATCCATATTTTCCTATTGAGATTGAAATTTCTCTTTCAATTGTGCTTATTTTATGGGATGAGAAAAATTCATGCAAAAATGCAGCTCAACGTTCTATGCAATAATTGTGAAAGCATAACTTATGAGCTTAACGACTCCTATAACCAAGTCAAGTCACACTAAACAATATAACAATTATCTATTGCAATCAACAAAAAGAGATAACCTATTTTTTTTGTGAATGTGGGCATATTTTTAAATTGAAGGAACTGATAACCATGAACTCCTAGTTGTATACGCTTAATGTTATGCACCATGGTCACCTAAAATCAAAACATTGGGCACTTTATGATTACTACTCAAAAAGTGCTATTTGATTAGCCTATAATCAATCCTTTTAACCACTTTTGAGTAGTAGTTTAGGCCTTTTAACTCAATTGGCATGTTAAGGGTCCTTGAAAGCAATTTTACTCATTTTGTGCAAGTTTTGGTGTTTTTGTTAGTATTTTGATCACCAAAGCAAGTCAATATTGAGGAGAGCTATGAGGAATCTTGGGCAAACCTTAGAAGTTATTTGCCAAAAGTAAATCTGGATTGCAAGGAGAAAAAGCAAAGAGGATCAGCTATGGAGCATATTCTTGATGACAGTGGTAGCAGCCACTTTTGGGGCACTTCATGAAGTCCAAATGATGCATGCTATATACCATTTCAAAGCTCAGGAAGTCAACAATCCAATGCTTCAAACGGTGTGCGATTTGGAGTTGAAATGAGGAAGTTGAAGCTGTTACAAGCAGATCACTCCAAAGTGTCATGAAATCACCCTTTTGTTGCGAAGTGATTTCGCAACACTTTGTATGCAATAGAATGTTTCTTCTTCTGACGATGCCCAATTTATGCCGCGAGAGGGAAGCTAGGAACCTCAAGATGGAAGCCAACTTTGCAGCCTGGTGAAGATAGCTTGGTGTTGCGAAAATATTTCGCAGCCCTCTTGGGTGTCTGCGAAATTTCGCAACAACCATTTTCCTCCTGCGAAATGCTTCCTGAAGACTTCCGACAGTTGCTACCGACATTGGGAGATATTTTCCATTAGATTTTTGTTGTCTAAATCCCAAAATTCTCCTTGTAACCCTCCAATTACAATATTCCTTAGCTTTTAAGTTAGTAAAAAGATTAAATATCTTTGTAACAATTAGTTTTATATTATGTTCATATATTTACCTCTCGGGAGCCTGTTCCAGGAGAGGAGTTCCTTCTGTAAAAGTTTGGTAAGCAAGTAAAGTTTAATTTCCTTCTACTACCTTACCTTCTCACTTCGTATTTTTTACTTAATACTAAGTTATGAACTCTCTGAGGAGTTTTCCCCAGAGAATGAGTAACTAAACCTCTAATTCCTTGGAGCTAAGGTAGCCGGGGGAGGTTCCAAGTGCAAGAATGCAAAGCTTTGTGGTTTTAGCTAGTAATGAAGAGGAAGTGAAATCCTTTAGTGATTTCAATGTTTTTAGTTAACTTAAAACACCCGGGAGTCATCTAGGCCAACACTTGGTAAGGCAAGTGATTTCCAACCATGGAAATGCACTAGTTTACCCCTTGCGAGCCTCTGGTAGGTGACTTCAGGGTAGGATTTTCTAGAATAGCCAACACTTGATAAGCTTTTGGACTCCTAGGAGACATCCATTAGTTATCCCTTGCGAGCTTTCGACGGGTAATCCAAGGTTAAGGATCACCTTGAATGGTTAAGGCTTAGTGAGAGGCTTAAACCATTGCAAGTTGCATCAGTGAGAGAATTAAAGTGAAATCCAATTGAAGGATGAATCTGTACCACACCAGCTAGAGAATTAACTATATGTTGAATCTCTAACGCGAGGAAAGGAACCATTTGACCGGAGCTTTGTCCTTTGCATGAGGAACCACCCCAGTGTACCTAATTCTTCAAGGAATGTTTTTCTTCCTAAGTTATTCCAAACTTCATTAAGTTAACTAGTTTAAGTCTAAACCATCACCAACCAAAGTTTGTGTTTTACTTCTTTTACTAACCTTGAAATGAAACAAGACCAATTCACTTGGAATTGGTATCATTGATTGCTTGTGAATCATTCCCAGTGAACGATCCTAGAGCCACTATACTATAGTAGCTTTTTATTTGCTACCCTAGTGTATGGTGTTATAGGTATAAATTTTGTTGATCACTCCCTCATCCAAGGAGCACCAGCTGGACACGAATCAGCTGAGACACCAATTGGGCATGAATCAAATGGCGCCGTTGCTGGGGAATGAATGTCAAGTTTGTAGTGATACCATTGTTGAGCACTTGTGATTTTCATCACAAGTTGGTAAAGTTTCTTTCATTTTACTAATTTTCATTCTTTCTTTATAATTTAAGTTATCTTTTTAAATTAAGCCTAGTTAATTTTGTTGTAGTAGCCCTGTTTCTTGTGTTGTCTTTTGTTTTCATTTTTATTTGCAGCTGAATACTAGTTGTGTATGCCAAAGTGGATACGAGACAGTGGAGGAAGACTTGTTAAGTGTGATACACCTCAAGGAACAGAAATTGGAAGTAATCTTGAATATCATGGAACCTACACCTGAAGATCAGCATAGTCACCAAGGTCGTCAAGATAATCCCAATGAATTCAGATCAATGAGGGATCGTATGCATCCACCTCGTATGAGTGCACCATCATGTATAGTGCCCCCTACAGAGCAGCTAGTGATCAGACCATATCTTGTTCCACTTCTGCCAACTTTCCATGGGATGGAGAGTGAAAATCCGTATGCACACATCAAGGAATTTGAGGATGTTTGTAATACATTCCAAGAGGGAGGAGCTTCAATTGATTTGATGAGGCTTAAGTTATTTCCTTTTACTTTAAAGGATAAGGCCAAAATTTGGCTTAATTCTTTAAGGCCAAGGAGTATCCGCTCTTGGACTGACTTACAAGCTGAATTCCTCAAGAAATTTTTTCCTACTCATAGAACAAATGGCTTGAAAAGGCAGATTTCAAACTTCTCAGCTAAAGAGAATGAGAAATTCTATGAGTGTTGGGAAAGATACATGGAAGCTATAAATGTTTGCCCTCACCATGGCTTTGATACTTGGCTACTGGTGAGTTACTTCTATGATGGTATGTCCTCCTCAATGAAGCAACTCCTCGAGACAATGTGTGGAGGAGATTTCATGAGCAAAAATCCAGAGGAAGCTATGGATTTTTTGAGTTATGTAGCTGATGTTTCTAGAGGTTGGGATGAACCGACTAAAGGAGAAGTGGGAAAGATGAAGTCTCAGTTGAATGCTTACAATGCTAAGGCTGGGATGTATGCTTTGAAAGAAGATGATGACATGAAAGCAAAGTTGGCAGCCATGACAAGAAGATTGGAGGAGCTGGAGCTTAAAAGAATTCATGAAGTGCAAGTTGTTGCTGAAGCACCAGTGCAACTGAAGTTGTGTCCCAATTGTCAGTCATATGAACATTTGGTGGAGGAATGCCCTACAACTTCAACTGAAAGGGAAATGTATAGAGATCAAGCAAATGCTGTTGGACAATTCAGGCCCAATAACAATGTTCCTTATGGAAATACTTACAATTCTAGTTGGAGGAATCATCCAAATTTCTCATGGAAGGCCAGAGCAACTCAGTATCAACAGTCGGATCCATCATCTCAACAATCTTCAAGTATTGAACAAATAGTAGCCAATCTTAGCAAGGTAGTGGGAGATTTTATTGGAAAGCAAGAAGCCACCAATCTTCGACTTGATCAAAAGATAGATGGAATGCAAAATGATATGAATCAAAAATTTGATAACATCCAGTATTCAATCTCCAGGCTTACAAATTTGAACACACTGCAAGAAAAGGGAAGATTTCCTTCTCAACCTCACCAAAATCCCAAAGGTGTCCATGAAGTAGAAAACCAAGAGGGAGAATCATCACAGGTGAAAGATGTCAAAGCCTTGATCACTCTAAGGAGTGGTAAGAAAATTGAGAAGCCAATACCTGAGCCATAGGTTGAGAAAGAAGAAGAGGTAAAAAAGGGGAAGGAAATGGAAGATAAAGAGAGTGAGATCAGTGAAGAAAAGAAGGACTCTGATTCAACAATGAAAGCAATGCCAGAGAAAGAGCTTTTGAAGGAAGAGATGCTGAAGAAATCAACTTCTCCACCTTTTCCCCAAGCATTACAGGGGAAAAAGGGGATCAGAAATGCAGCTGAAATCCTTGAAGTCTTGAGGCAAGTGAAAGTTAATATTCCACTGCTGGATATGATCAAACAAGTTCCAACGTATGCAAAATTCCTAAAGGATTTATGCACTATCAAAAGAGGGTTGACTGTAAACAAGAAAGCCTTCTTGACTGAGCAAGTAAGTGCAATCTTACAGTGTAAGTCTCCTTTGAAGTATAAAGACCCTGGAAGCCCTACCATTTCAATCATGATTGGAGGGAAGGTAGTGGAGAAAGCCTTGCTAGATTTGGGAGCAAGTGTGAATTTGCTTCCATATACCGTCTACAAGCAATTGGGACTAGGAGAGTTGAAGCCAACAGCAATCACTTTATCTTTGGCAGATAGATCAGTGAAAATTCCAAGAGGGGTAATTGAGGATGTATTGGTTCAAGTGGATAATTTCTATTATCCAGTAGATTTTGTTGTTCTTGATACAGATCCTACTGTAAAGGAAGCTAATTTAGTTCCTATCATCCTTGGAAGGTCATTTCTTGCAACTTCAAATGCAATCATTAACTGCAGGAATGGGCTTATGCAACTTACTTTTGGTAACATGACACTGGATCTCAATATTTTCTATATGTCTAAAAAGCAAATCACTCCGGAAGAAGAAGAAGGTCCAGAGGAGGTATGTATTATTGATACTTTGGTGGAGGAGCACTGTAATCAAAATATGCAAGACAAGTTGAATGAAAGTCTTGTGGATTTTGAGGAGGGTTTTTCTGAATCTCCTATGGGACTTGCCACTCTACAAAGTTGGAGAAAGATAGAAGTGATTCTACCTTTGTTCAATAAGGAAGAGGAGGCAGCTGTTGAAAAAGAAATTCCAAAACTCAATCTGAAGCCTCTACCTGTGGAGCTGAAATATACCTATCTGGAGGAGAATAATCAATGTCCTGTTGTGATATCTTCATCTTTGACTAGTCAGCAAGAGAATTGCTTAATGGAAGTTCTCAAGAGGTGTAAGAAGGCAATAGGATGGCAAATATCTAACTTGAAAGGCATTAGTCCTTTAGTTTGTACTCATCACATATATATGGAGGAGGAAGCAAAGCCAATTCGTCAATTTCAAAGAAGGTTGAATCCTCATCTTCAAGAGGTGGTGCGAGCTGAGGTGCTGAAGCTACTTCAAGCAGGAATCATTTATCCTATATCTGATAGCCCTTGGGTGAGTCCTACTCAAGTGGTACCTAAGAAATCAGGAATCACAGTGGTTAAGAATGAAAAAGGGGAAGAAATTACTACACGCCTCACTTCAGGTTGGAGGGTGTGTATTGATTATAGAAAGCTGAATGCTGTAACCAGGAAAGACCATTTTCCATTGCCATTTATTGATCAAGTGCTGGAGAGAGTCTCTGGACATCCATTCTATTGTTTCTTGGATGGATATTCAGGGTATTTTCAGATTGAAATTGATTTGGCAGATCAGGAAAAGACCACTTTTACATGTCCATTTGGAACATTTGCTTACAGGAGAATGCCTTTTGGTTTATGCAATGCACCTGCTACATTCCAAAGATGTATGCTGAGTATCTTCAGTGATATGGTGGAAAGAATTATGGAGGTTTTCATGGATGACATCACCGTATATGGAGGAACATTTGAGGAATGCTTGGTTAATTTGGAAGCAGTTCTTCATAGATGCATTGAAAAGGACCTGGTGCTCAATTGGGAAAAATGCCATTTTATGGTACGTCAAGGAATTGTCCTTGGCCATATCATCTCTGAAAAAGGCATTGAAGTTGATAAAGCAAAGGTGGAGCTCATTGTCAAATTACCATCTCCAACAACTGTAAAAGGAGTAAGGCGGTTCCTTGGCCATGCAGGTTTCTATAGGAGGTTTATAAAAGGTTTTTCAAGTCTTTCAAAACCTCTTTGTGAGCTGTTAGCTAAGGATACTAAGTTTATATGGAATGAAAGGTGTCAGCATAGCTTTGATCAACTGAAGAAATTCTTAACAACAACTCCAATAGTAAGAGCCCCTAACTGGCAATTACCTTTTGAACTGATGTGTGATGCCAATGATTTTGCTATAGGAGCTGTTCTTGGCCAAAGAGAAAATGGGAAGCCCTATGTGATTTACTATGCAAGTAAAACACTAAATGAAGCTCAAAGGAACTACACAACTACAGAGAAAGAATTGCTAGCTGTGGTATTCGCTTTGGATAAATTTCGAGCTTATTTAGTGGGGTCTTTCATCATTGTGTTTACTGACCATTCAGCCTTGAAGTATTTATTGACAAAGCAAGATGCAAAAGCAAGGTTGATTAGATGGATTCTTTTGTTACAAGAATTCGATCTTCAAATCAAAGATAAGAAAGGAGTGGAGAATGTGGTAGCTGACCATTTGTCAAGGTTAGTTATAGCACATAATTCTCATCCCTTGCCAATTAATGATGATTTTCCTGAGGAATCACTCATGTTCTTAGTGAAAACTCCTTGGTATGCTCATATTGCTAATTATTTAGTAACTGGTGAAGTTCCAAGTGAGTGGAATGCACAGAGACAGAAAACACTTCTTTGCCAAAATTCATGCTTATTATTGGGAAGAGCCCTTTCTCTTCAAGTATTGTGCGAGATCGAGATCATTAGGAAATGTGTTCTCGAAGATGAGCAGCAAGGGATTCTATCTCATTGTCATGAGAATGCATGTGGAGGTCATTTTGCTTCTCAGAAAACAGCTATGAAGGTATTGCAATCAGGTTTTACTTGGCCATCTCTTTTCAAAGATGCCCACATCATGAGTAGAAATTGTGATAGATGCCAAAGGCTTGGAAAGCTAACAAAAAGAAATCAAATGCCTATGAACCCCATTCTGATAGTTGAGTTATTTGATGTATGGGGCATTGACTTCATGGGGCCTTTCCCAATGTCTTTTGGTAATTCTTACATTTTGGTGGGGGTAGATTATGTTTCTAAATGGGTTGAGGCAATCCCCTGTAAACAAAATGATCACAGGGTGGTTCTCAAGTTTCTTAAAGAGAACATTTTCTCAAGATTTGGGGTGCCCAAAGCCATAATCAGTGATGGAGGTGCTCATTTTTGCAACAAACCTTTTGAAGCTCTGTTATCCAAGTATGGAGTGAAGCATAAGGTGGCTACACCTTATCATCCTCGAGACTTCCGGCAAGTTGAGCTAGCTAACAGGGAAATAAAGAACATTTTGATGAAAGTGGTGAATTCCAACGAAAAGATTGGTCTATTAGGCTTCATGATTCATTGTGGGCATATAGGACAGACTTATAAGACTATTCTTGGGATGTCTCCCTATCGTCTTGTCTATGGTAAAGCATGCCATCTCCCTGTGGAAGTTGAATACAAAGCTTGGTGGGCAATAAAGAAGTTGAACATGGATTTGATCAAGGCAGGAGAAAAGAGATTTCTAGACCTTAATGAGATGGAGGAATTGAGAAATAATGCTTATATCAATTCCAAAGTTGCAAAGCAGAGGATGAAGAAATGGCATGACTAACTCATCTCCAACAAGGAATTTCAGGAAGGGCAAAAAGTTCTGATGTATGACTCAAGACTCCATATCTTTCCTGGGAAGCTCAAGTCAAGGTGGATTGGTCCATTTGTTATTCACCGAGTATATTCCAATGGAGTGGTGGACTTATTGAATTCCAATGGCAAGGATAGCTTTCGAGTCAATGGATATCGTCTCAAGCCATTCATGGAGCCATTCAAATCAGAAAAGGAGGCACTCAACCTCCTTGAGCCTCAAAAAGCCTAAGTGAAAAAGGGTTTGCTGGATGTGGTTTTACCACAGTTCAGTTTGTAAATTTTGTAAATTTTTAAGTTTCTTCATATATTTGATCTTAGTTTTAATCTTAAATCATGTTTCTAGGTGTGTTTTAATTGTTTTGAATGATCCCAGGTGGAAGAAATTTCAAGGGAATTGAAAGAAAAAAAATCGGGTCGAAATCGGAGCGAAAACAGAGCAAAAACAGGGGAAAAACAGAGCTCTGCGAAATTTCGCAGCATGAAGGAAACCTCTGCGAATTGGGCATTTTGTTGCCAAACCATTCCGCAACACTGTAGAAGCCTCTGCGAAGGTATTTCGCAATTGCGAAACAGGGGTTTGGCACACGAGTGCCACTTCGCAGTACAGTAGCACCAATTTCGCAGCTGCGAAACGCATTGCGAAAAGGAAGAGGCTGATTTCGCACCAAAAATCCCATTCCGCAGGGAATTTCGCAATTGCGAAACAGGGGTTTGGCACACGAGTGCCACTCCGCAGCACAGTGACATCAATTTCGCAGCTGCGAAACTCACTGCGAAGTTGCTGCGAAAATGGCAAATTGCTGCGAAATTGGCGTTTTGTTGCGAAATTTAAACTGACCTTTGGGGTTCCGTTTTTTCCTATTTATACCGGTCATTTGAGCTACGAAAAGGGTTTCAAAAATCAGAGCACCATTTTCGCAGCCTCTTCATCTTCTTCATTGAGCCTCGCCATCCAGCCACCGGTCATCTTCTCAGATCAGCAGCGCCGGCCAAAGATCGATAGCCCAAAATGGCACGAACAAGAGTAGCTAAATCTTCATCTCCTTCGAACCGCAAAAAGGGGCTGCGAAAGGAGCCGCTTCCAAGTTCTGCTCCAGAGCCTTCGCCGTCACGGCCAAATCCACCTCCGGTGAAGCCCGCACCACCAAAGCCGCCGGCAAGACGATATTTGACCAGGTCAAGGGGGTCGGCCATTGCAGAAGAAGCCGAGGGTTGAGAGCTCAGAACCAATCGATTTGACTGAGCAATCCCCTGAGCAATCCCCTGCGCAATCACCAGAACAGTCGCCGGTTCAATCTCCGGTGTCTTCACCGATTCCTTCTCCCGTTGCAACTCCAGTACCCTCTCCAATTCAGTCGCCGGTACCATCTCCAGCACCAAAAGAAAAATCGAAGAAGTCAAAAGCGCCTCTTCCAGAGCCTCAAATTCAAGCCGAAGTAGCTCCAGCAGAAGTGATCAGAAGGCCAATGCTAGCCCAGCCCCCAATAGAAGGGAATTTGGATTGTCGATCGCGGGCATTCCATTCTGAATTAAGCTTCGATTTAGCAGCATTCAGAGTAAGGCCAGAGCTTGCCCAATCCTTCCAGCTGCTGAGAAGGTATCATATGGAGCATCTGCTAGCTCCAAGAGATTTCTTCTATCCACGGATAGCCACTGATTTCTACCAATCAATGACAACTAAAGAGGTAAGAAATCCAACTTTGATTCATTTTACTATTGATGGAAAACATGGCATCTTGGGAGCACGTCAGATTGCTGAAGCCCTGCAAATTCCTTTTGAGCCAACCCAATTCGATAATTTTAGAACTTGGGCAAATCCTACTGAGCTAGAGATGGTGAGTGCCCTTTCCAGAGGAGCTGTAAATCGATCACACTTGCTGAGGGGGGAGCTGCCTCCAGTTATGTTTTTGATTGATGCCTTTTTGAGGCATAATATATATCCATTGCAGCATTGGACCCAAAGAAGGGGAGTCCTCTTGGAAGCACTTTATAAGATGTCTGAAGGATTCTTCTTTGGGCCTCACCGTTTGATCTTGGCAGCCCTTCTCTACTTCGAAGAGAAGGTTCATAGAAAGAAGCTGCAAAGGGCTGATTGCATCCCCCTCCTATTTCCAAGGCTGCTATGCCAAATTCTAGAGCATATGGGATACCCTGCGAGCCTCAGCTGGAGAGGAAGCGAATGTGCCGTGAGCATTTCACTCTTGATAAATGGAATAACATGACGACCTACAAAGTTGATCAGCCTGGGCAGCCTCAGCCAGCTGCAAGGAGAGCCTCCCGAAGGCATAGGCATGAGAATATAACACTTGCCATTCCTGCCATCCCTAGAGATCCACCACCTGCCCCAGCTGCATCTCAGTCATCCACATCAGCAGAGCCAAGGATGGCCATTCCTTTATCCGAATATAGAGAATTGTGCCGTGCACTGGAGACTCTTACAGCTTCTCAGAGCAATCTTGCTCAGGAGATGGCATCCATCAGAACCTGCCAAGAGCAGATGTTGGCCACACAGGCTCAACAAGCTGCCATCTTGAGGCAGCTCCAAGTCCATTTCGATTTGCCACAAGCTGTAGAGTCCTCCACATCTACTCCACCAGAGCCACAATCTCAGCCTGCAGAGTCTCATCCTCCAGAAGCCCCAGCTGATGCACCTACAGAAGAGGCAGCAGATCCATCTGCCTAGTTCTAGTCCAAGCAGCACTCATCAGACTAATATCTATCTAATATTTCTATGTTTTTTTTTTGTTTTTTGTTTGTTTGTTGAAAAGAAATCCCAGTATGTTGGTACTATGCTTGGGATTCCTAGTGTTACTTGTTTTGTTTGCATTGTACTTGAATCAACTGAAAGTAATACAAGCTGAATATTTCTTGTTCAAAGTTAGCATTAAATTTTCCTTATTTCCTTTTCTCACATATTCTATTCTTTTTGAAACATGTGGTTTTCCCCAATCAATATACGAATTTGATATCAGCCAGGAGGTACCACTTCCTCCCTTTAAGTACAGTCACTCAAATCACATTGAGGACAATGCTCAGTTCGGTTGGGGGTATGAGGAAGGAAGTATGCTAAATCTTTTTGGTATTTTAATTATATTGGTTAGTTAGTTGTAGTTTTACTTTTTACTAGTGTTATTCTATTCTCCATGAATTTTGAGGAAAAATTTTCAAATTAAACCAAGAGAAATTGAACTGTTGTTTTTCACTTGACTTAGAGTATGGATTATGCTTACTAAAGTGGTTCAATTGTTGAAACTTCTATTGAAATTGAATTGAGTTCTTCCACTCTAAGCTATTCACACACTGTGCACATTAGATTCCGATTATAAGATGAAAAGCTAATTCCCTCTTGACTTAGGATAGTTTTGGAACTTAGTATATTTGACCTCATTTGATAAAAATTGAAACACCCTGCAAAAGGCCAATGAGCCTTTGAAAATAAAGAAAGTTGTTTACTTGCCTTGAAACCCGAGCAAGGTCTGAGGGGTATATGGTGAAAATCTTTAAAGCCTGGTGCCCTAAGCCTTAATTGGTTGGGAGTCACCGACCTCAATGCTCGTTATAAGGGTGAATAGGTAGAGTTAGCATATGGTAGATGCTTGGGTATTAGAATTTCATTCTTAAAAGTCCGGGGAAAAATCCGAGGAGTTAGTGGTTGAAAGATCCTTAAAACTTGGTGCCCTAAACCTTAAGTGGTTGGGAGTCATCGATGGACCCCCATTACATGGACAATTCAGAAAGAGTACCCCATTAAGCTGCCAAGAGTATACAAAAAAAAAAAAAAAAAAAAAGAGAAAGGTGTGTTATTTTCTTATTGATTTTGGTCAGATTGCTAAAGTATTGAAAAGAGATAGGTTGGGGGGTGAGATTAGTAGCATATTATTCTCGGAAGCTAAGGAACAAAAACACATAGGTTAATGTGGAAGACTAAAGTTTGATTCTTAGAATGTGGAAGTGATTTTAAAACTTCAGTTTGCATAATGCACTCCCTTGATTGACAGATGTTTAGCATAGGTGTTATGACTTTTGTTGAGATTTGGGGTTTGTATTTCTTTAATATTCATGTGAGAATTAGATCATCATGCCACTTGAGAATTATTTCCTTTTAGCATGATATTGTAAATTTTAGATTAGTTTGCTTTTTATTTTCGTTTTTTTTCTCTCCTACATTGCTAAGGGACTAGCAATATGTCGGTTGGGGGGAGTGATTACTACTCAAAAAGTGCTATTTGATTAGCCTATAATCAATCCTTTTAACCACTTTTGAGTAGTAGTTTAGGCCTTTTAACTCAATTGGCATGTTAAGGGTCCTTGAAAGCAATTTTACTCATTTTGTGCAAGTTTTGGTGTTTTTGTTAGTATTTTGATCACCAAAGCAAGTCAATATTGAGGAGAGCTATGAGGAATCTTGGGCAAACCTTAGAAGTTATTTGCCAAAAGTAAATCCGGATTGCAAGGAGAAAAAGCAAAGAGGATCAGCTATGGAGCATATTCTTGATGACAGTCGTAGCAGCCACTTTTGGGGAACTTCCTGAAGTCCAAATGATGCATGCTATATACCATTTCAAAGCTCAGGAAGTCAACAATCCAATGCTTCAAACGGTGTGCGATTTGGAGTTGAAATGAGGAAGTTGCAGCTGTTACAAGCAGATCACTCCAAAGTGCTGCGAAATCACCCTTTGGTTGCGAAGTGATTTCGCAACACTTTTGTACAGTAGAATGTTTCTTCTTCTGACGATGCCCAATTTATGCCGCGAGAGGGAAGCTAGGAACCTCAAGATGGAAGCCAACTTTGCAGCCTGGTGAAGATAGCTTGGTGTTGCGAAAATATTTCGCAGCCCTCTTGGGTGTCTGCGAAATTTCGCAACAACCATTTTCCTCCTGCGAAATGCTTCCTGAAGACTTCCGACAGTTGCTACCGACATTGGGAGATATTTTCCATTAGATTTTTGTTGTCTAAATCCCAAAATTCTCCTTGTAACCCTCCAATTACAAGATTCCTTAGCTTTTAAGTTAGTAAAAAGATTAAATATCTTTGTAACAATTAGTTTTATATTATGTTCATATATTTACCTCTCGGGAGCCTGTTCCAGGAGAGGAGTTCCTTCTGTAAAAGTTTGGTAAGCAAGTAAAGTTTAATTTCCTTCTACTACCTTACCTTCTCACTTCGTATTTTTTACTTAATACTAAGTTATGAACTCTCTGAGGAGTTTTCCCCAGAGAATGAGTAACTAAACCTCTAATTCCTTTGAGCTAAGGTAGCCGGGGGAGGTTCCAAGTGCAAGAATGCAAAGCTTTGTGGTTTTAGCTAGTAATGAAGAGGAAGTGAAATCCTTTAGTGATTTCAATGTTTTTAGTTAACTTAAAACACCCGGGAGTCATCTAGGCCAACACTTGGTAAGGCAAGTGATTTCCAACCATGGAAATGCACTAGTTTACCCCTTGCGAGCCTCTGGTAGGTGACTTCAGGGTAGGATTTTCTAGAATAGCCAACACTTGATAAGCTTTTGGACTCCTAGGAGACATCCATTAGTTATCCCTTGCGAGCTTTGACGGGTAATCCAAGGTTAAGGATCACCTTGAATGGTTAAGGCTTAGTGAGAGGCTTAAACCATTGCAAGTTGCATCGATGAGAGAATTAAAGTGAAATCCAATTGAAGGATGAATCTGTACCACACCAGCTAGAGAATTAACTATATGTTGAATCTCTAACGCGAGGAAAGGAACCATCTGACCGGAGCTTTGTCCTTTGCATGAGGAACCACCCCAGTGTACCTAATTCTTCAAGGAATGTTTTTCTTCCTAAGTTATTCCAAACTTCTGTTAAGTTAACTAGTTTAAGTCTAAACCATCACCAACCAAAGTTTGTGTTTTACTTCTTTTACTAACCTTGAAATGAAACAAGACCAATTCACTTGGAATTGGTATCATTGATTGCTTGTGAATCATTCCCAGTGAACGATCCTAGAGCCACTATACTATAGTAGCTTTTTATTTGCTATCCTAGTGTATGGTGTTATAGGTATAAATTTTGTTGATCACTCCCTCATCCAAGGAGCACCAGCTGGACACGAATCAGCTGAGACACCAATTGGGCATGAATCACTTTAATACACTACTTATGTATTAACATAGATACAACTATTAAAAATGCATAATGAAATCCATAATGATCACTATTGATTGTTCCTTATAGTTTTAATGCTTTCCTTTAACAATGGTATATCAAGTTTCTAATTATTCAAATGTCTTGCCTCACTTTTACCTAGCTATACTTAAATAAGTTACTCATTCACTAATAATTATATAGAATAGTTAAAACCTAATATCCTTAAGCAAAGCTTCCCTAAATTGTATTCATCCCTTCTTGATCACCAAACCATCTTAACTATTGATAAACATATATATCAAGGATATATGGAGAACCTATTCATTATAAATATAACATTTGACAAACACATTTTTGAAGCATATCTCATGATATTGGAAAAGAATGCATACATATAGCATTATAAGCATAAGATATATAATTCTAAAACCAAGTAGAATCATGTATTATAGGATCACTCACAATAAGAACTCTAAACTTGAATTGTAGTAGCACTTCCATTACAATGACTTAAAGAATCAACTTTGAAATACTAACAATATAAGAGTTTCTTCATACTCTTTTTTTCTCCTTTCTTGTTTGGTGAATAGTCTTATTTATAAGGGTAAGAAGGAACCAAAAGTAAGTGGGTTTATTGGTGACTTATTGCATGGCTTACTTAGGTGTCAATTAAAGGGAAATGATTGGTATCTTTTGTTAGTATAGAGCATTGGAAAGCATGATATGATGTAACAGATTTTAGATCTATTAATAAATTTATTTATTTATGATTAAGGTTCCCTTCATTATCCTATTTGCATTAATTGGTTGTTTAAGCATTCACACCCTTATCACTTACATTGAACATGACTTGGTTGCATTAGGAGTTGCATAGAAAACACAAGTCATGGTTCCTTACAAAATGATAGGTTGTTCATAGTTGATTCATGGATTTAGGCAATCTAACAAGGACTGTAGTGCACTACTTGCTAAATGGAGGGATGACTTGTCTTGGTCATCAGGATGGTTCTCCCATGGTGAGTGCACTATTGTGTATAGTTACACATTGGACAAGACCTATAGTGGATGATGACATTAACTATCAGGTATTTATGATTCACCAAGCTACTATAATATATGGGCTCTCAACCTTAAGAGGATATTGAGCTTGTGCTCAAGACAACAAGGTCATATTTTCCCTACGGACTAGATCACTATTGATGGAAGCTGTTGGTAATAGGCATTCTCAATAGAGTCACCATGATATCTCATGGGATTGAGACAATGTATCCCCTTGGGTGAACCTAAGGACATGTGATCAAGAAAACTATGGTCATAGTAACTCCTTAAGTGGAATTTGAGAGTTTTTCTTGAGTTAAAGTATATCAGGTGATCACATAATAAGAGGATCTATAACTCATGGGTTGAAGAGGTAATCATGAGAGGTTGATAGTACATACCTCATTAGATTATGGGTACCAATTCATAGGGAGTTTGCATGCAATGGATAATAAGTCACAAATCCGAGCTTTGCCTTATTATAATATCTTAAAATATTGGAGTGTAGTTGACTTTCTTTAAGAGAGTCTTAAGTTAACTCCAAAATAGGATTATAAGGGAGCTAATATTTTCCTATGGTTCCTGTTGGTCCTCATTCAAGCTCTTGGTTCATGGTGGCACATTTATTTAAGGATATTTTGGGTTTTTAATTCATAAGTGAGCATAAGGACGTTTTGGTAAAAAGATAAGGTTGCACTAAATCTTATGTTTAGACTTTCTAGATTAGGCTAATTAATGAATGGAGCTCAATAGCATTGATTAATTAATTAGCACCCAAGTGGGATTAATTAAATGACCTATATATGCTCAAGTTGGGCCCAAGTTACTTAAGCCCACATGGAAGATTATATAAACCCTTTAGGGGTTTAATACTTCACTTTTGCATCTTGTTTTCTAGACTTTAGAGAGAAAAGTCTAGCCACCCTCTAGAGAAAGAGAATACCACATTTCTCTTGTGTCAAGATTTGTTAAATGAGAGATTGGGTGGAAGATCATTGGGTCAACAAGATCTATGATGCTTATGGTACATCTTTTTTGGATTTGATTTGATCTAGGAAAATCTAGATTGCAAGTATGATACCTAATCTATAGATCTAGTCTTTATTATGGTTTTTGAATGTCATATTTCCACTATGCTTAGATTTAAAGATCTCGGGCCAAGGAATGGAGTTATCCAAGATTCCTAGCATCTTTCTTATTGCATGGAGATGACATAGAATGGTGTACTTAATTCTTGTAGTTACTTTCATTGAAGGAGTTCCATGAGTCACCATGCCTAATTGGGTGTCAAGGTATGAAAGAGGCTTAGTGTCTTTTTCATTGCATGCATTTCAACACCTCATTCTTGGTGGTATGCATTGCAACACCTCATTCTTTGGTTGCATGCCTTTTGAAACCTCCTTCTTGCTGTATGCTTTTCGACATCTCATGCTTGATTGCATGCTTTTGACTAGAGAAAAGGTAATGCACTTTTATTCTTGGTAAAGAGCAAGTAATAAGGTGATTAAAAAGCAAAAATTCAAAAATATTATTCTAAAAAACCAAAGCAGTGACAATCTTTCCCCTTTCAATAATTTTTTTCCATGGAATTTCTTATTATTCTACCTAAACAAGTGAGGCTATCATTCCCTCATCCCACTTTTTGTCTCTTAAGTACCCTCTTTAATAAGATGATTATTTCACAAGAACATTACTAAGAACTTCAACTAATGTATACACCCTTTCTCAATGATCTAGAATCTAGACAAGTTGCTCCTCATAAAATATCTCCCCTTTTAATTCTTTATCCTTTGTGCTTAAGATGTGTTATGGATTTGATCTGAACTTCCTTACTAAGGATACATGGAATAAATTGTGAATACATAAGGGACTAGGTGGTAAGGTGGCTAGATAAGAAACCAATTCAACTTTCTCTAAAACTTCTAATTGTTTTACATACCTTGGACTTAACTTTTCCTTTTGGGCAAACCTAAAAGATCCAATTTGTGGTGAGACTCGTAAGAACATATAGTCTCCTACTTTAAACTCTAAATCTCTATAACAAATATTGACATAGCTTTTCTACATGCTCTAAGCTACTCGAAGATGCTCCTAAATCAAAGATACCTTATCTATCATTAATTATACCATTTTTAGGCTCATAAACTATCTTTCCCAACATCATCACAATATATGGAGGATCTAGACTTTCTGTCATACAATGTCTCATAAAGGGTCATGCCCATGCTTGTCTAATAACTATCATAATAGGCAAACTCCCCTAAAGGTAGGTGTTTTCCCAATTGCCTCCAAAATCCAATATGTAGGCTCTTAATATATCCTTTAATATATGAATAACTCTCTCAGATTGTCCATCAATTTGAGGGTGGAACATTGTACTGAAATCTAATGTTCATACAACCTATTATAAATTAACCCAAAAAATGAAGTGAACCTTGGGTCTCGATTAGTTAGGATGGATAATGGCACTTCAGGTAATCTCATGTTGACCTTAGCATATAATGTCGCCAGGTGCTTGAGTTTGTAGGCTTGTTTGATGACAAGCAAATGAGTCAATTTAGTTAGCATATTCATGATTGATCTTCTCTATTATCCAAAATACTAAACTTTTTTATATAGCAACTCTGGTCAAGAAAAACTAGAGAGAATCACTATAGCTTTTGTAGTACAAAGTATCGTCGTCAGGGACTGGCTTATGGAATTTGCCACTACTTTGATAAATAAATCACTTTTATTTAAATCCTAAAGTGAAAAAAAAAAAAAAAAACATGAAGTAACTTTTGTGAAGTGAAACTATGTAAAAAACTAAATTAATAATAAAATGAATATTAATTTTTAATTCAATTGATTCAAGTTTGGGGTTTTCCATACAATCGAACTTAAGGTATAGAAATAAAGAGAATAAGGGTTTCTTAAGTAAAGTGATCTTATGATTTTAGGATCTGTGACCTCTCGTGATCAACTTAAGTTCTATAACTCAAAATTCCATCTGAATCTAATTTTTCCTTTTTAAAATATATTCATAAAACCATCAAATAAATGAGATGAATTACAAGTTTAAGATTTATCTTTTTAACTCTTCTTATTCCCTAAAACTTTATTATGAAGTAGATAACGATAGAGAAGACTAGGATAACTAATGATTAAGAGTTACCAAAAATCACTAGTATAGGGTAATAACCTACCGTATCATTCCCTAAACTAACTCACAAGGATAAGGTAAAAACAAAATTAATAAATTGTAACTCAACCAATAACTAATCTTATTGTATAACAATTTACCCATTGTTCCTATAACCTTAGGTTTTCATGCTTCAAGCCTAAAGTTGGTTTTTTAGCCTCTCATGGTGGTGATGTCACATTCATAATCCATAATAGGATAAATCCATACCTTGAATCAAAAGAACCTAAAAACAATATATTCAATAAAGAAAAGAAAACAAACCAAAGTTCTTGTCTTCTTCCCAACAAAATGTCAAATTCCCAAAAAGATTCAAGATGTCTAAACCCTATAACTAAGAGAGTTTATATAGTATCATAAATAACCTAACATGTGGCACACTCTCATTGGCCACATATTAAAAGGAAAATTCATAAAAAAAAAAAATTAAACTTCAAAAATTACGAGTTCTAAAATGAGTATAATGCATTTCAAATTGGATGGAGGCATTTGGAACTCATTTTGATATGTCTCGAGGATCAAACTCAATCACAATGGTTGAATTCGAAAATTGGGCAAGTTCCAAATCAATTTCAAACTCACAAGTGGGAGAAAATTGGTCCAATTCAAAATCAACAAGGTGAGTTCAAAATTCATTATGAATTTCAAACTCACCCACTGTCCATGCAAAAAATCCATATTTTCGAGTTCAAATGCATGCCTCTTGCTTAAAATAGGTAGTAGGATTCAAACTTAGCCTCTACCAAAAGTTTCCTTGCATTCCTTTGAGTTTTAAATGGCCAAAAACCATTTCGAATTCAAATTGTCAAGTTCAAACTCGACTTTCCTCTCTAACCAGTTTTCTTCAAACACACATAACTTCATTATTTTAGCTCTAATTTATGTACCATTTAAAGTGTTGGACTCCTGACTTTCAGAGATGCGAAATGATATATAGCTTTCCTAAAATGGACTTTTGGAAGTTCTCCAAATATCGCCTAAAAGTTAGAGTACATGTTGCCACCAGATTTTGAGTTCCAAATTTTCATGCAAACTTGATGAATCTTACTTCATACCTCATTTCCTATGTTTATGTGCCTTCTTTCTTACTTTATAATGGTCATTACTCATCTCCCAAACTTATGATATCCTCGTCTTGCCTTTCCTCATAGTCCATGAGTCTTGACTCGCTCATTTCCTCATTTAACCATTTCTTGATCTTTCAAAATTTAAAGTGATTCAACTTGCACCCTTTTCTTCCCTTAAACCTAAGATAAATCTCCAAAATAAAAGTTAAACTCATGACTAGGGCCTTAGCATCAATTTAGATCAATTAAGATGATTTGAGGATCTCATGGTGCATAAATCATATCGAATATATGCCATTAGAGCATATATTTGCCATAATTACATATTTTGTCTCCAATCAATCCATTATAATACAGATTGCATCATGACCTATTGATAAATTTGATAACCTCATAAAAAAAATCCATGGTGATATTCTCCCATTTCTAATATGGCATTAGGAGTGGTTGTAATAATCCTTATGGTTTTTGTTCATCACCTTAAAATGTTGGCATATAAGGGCAACAAGACATAAAGTTAGTTATATCCATTTTCATTCCTATCCACCAGGCATGTGTTCTCAAGTCATGATACATCATTGTTCCTCTTGGGCATATAGTGTATCAAGGGTAGTGAGCCTCTTCAAGAAGCTCTTTTCTCAAATCCTTTATATCATGTATAGAAAGGTGTGATCTTTATCGAATGATAACTTTGTCATCCATACTAAAATTGGTGTCATCTCCATGATGGGTTATCTTGATCAAGGCTACTAATTGAGGATTGCTATGTTGGGTTGCTCCACATCATGACGACTTTCACCTTAACTATTTCTATGGATATCTTTTCAACAAAGACAATGTGTCCTAAGAATGTGACATTATTTGACAAAAATTGACATTTTTTTAGCTTAACATGTAACCGATAGCCTTTAAGGCTCTATAGGAGATGCAAGGATAAGTATTATGCTCCTCTATTCAAGCTTTAATAGTTCCATGATTCATACCATTTTGTACGAAACACAAAGGTTTCTAAGAAAATCACCAAAAAGCTTAGAAAGAGCTTTAAGTTCATTCCAAGTTCTAAAAAGGGTATGGATTGTTACTAAGTGTCAATGTATCTTGAGTTTTCCTTCTCCCAAGATGTATGAATGTTGAGTCCTATTAACTTCACAAAGATAAATCAACTCCTTATCTTGCTAGCTAACATTAACTTGGTAATGTTAGTTGGAAGACAAAAACTAGATTAACTATCATCATCCTATTTCTAGAATAGAATTCATAGTATCAAGTCTATAAGACCTATAACCAAAGCTCGACACCAACCGTGGGTAACCTACCCTTATAGGCACCATACATGCAAGATAGTGTCTCCTCTCTAGTCTAAAAACTGAGAGGGAGATACTATCCTATGAAAGGAAAATTAAATCATAATAGGATATAATGTATTAAGGTAACACTGAGAAGAATTTTAAGGGAATAACATATTCATTACCATTTTTAAGATACAAAATTTTAAGTACATAACAACTATCCTTAACACCTAGTTTACAAAGCCTGAACATACATAAAAAAAAAAAAAAAAAAAAAATGACTACATGCCAAAAGTCTACACTAAAAAGTGACAAAAACAAAAGGGAAACAATGGTTACATGCCTTGTTGTCCATCATTCGAAACTTGCTCAATATCTGGTTCTATTAGATCCTAGTCTAAAAATATTAGGGAACTACAAAGTGAGTATAACTTAGTGAATGATAATGTAATGTAGGTTTTAGGGTGGTTGATTCAAAATAAATAAAAAATAAAAAGTTTCATCATATACATAACACTCTAATGTATATAATATATAGTATAACAATCAAACAACCATGCAACATTGAACAACCAGATGTATAATTAATGAAATACATACATAATTCATGGCTATAACACCACTCCCACTCTTGGCACATTCTAATATAATGCAAACATCACTACTATCGTTTACTTCCTTCATCAACATATAACATATATACATACATTCATAGATGACATATGATTACTACCAAAAAGTGCTATTTTGTAGACCTAATTATAATGGTTTTAAGCACCTTTGAGTAGTAATCATATTCATTTAACCCAATTAATTCATTAAGGTCCTTAGTAATTGGTTTTAACCATTTTGTGGCAAGTTTACATGTTTTTATCAGCTTATGAATCAATTCAAGCATGCCAAATGATGGAGGAGCTACTTGGACAAGTTAAAGCAAGGATTTTGGAAGTTTACAGGCTTGAATTTCAAGTGGAAACACGAGCACAAACCAAGGGATAGCCATTTTGCAAGGCAAGGCAAAGTACCTTGCCAAAATGCAATTTTCGCAAGGTGAAAATGCACCTTGCCAAATTTGGCAAGGTGAATTTACTCATGATGCGAAAATATGGCACTTCGCATCATGAGTAATTCACCTTGCGAAAATTTCGCAAGTAACCTTTTACCTTGCCAAATTTCCTCTGTTTCTCCACGCACGCACCACCGACTTCCCAGATATTTTTAGCTTGATATTTTCTCGTGTAAATTCCTTTTGTAACCTTGTATTCAGCCGACATAAGGCTTTATCTTGTAATTTTGCTATATATAGAGGTGCACAACGCCTCCAAATGATTGGAGGATCGATCCTCTGTACATTAACTTAGAAATATATAAAGCTCTGTTTTTCTCTCTTCTCCTGTTCTTCCCCATTTTTATTTTCTTAGTAGCCAAACAGCCTCTGAGGACTTTTCCTCAGAGGATGATTGGCTAAAACTTTTAGTTTCTCAAAGTATGGATGTTATGTGATGGCTTGGATGCAATCCCATGGAAATTTCTTGCACCCTGGAAGGTAAGGTAGTCATTTTTCATTAATGGTTCATTAATGCAAAGTTTGGTTTTTATTTCCTTTGGACAACTTCCAACGGCCAATACTTGATAAGCTTTTGGATTTCTATCCATTAGTTATCTCCTACGAGCTATTGGAAGGTGAGGTTTTCAATTCCAAGTTTTGCATTAATCCGTTAGAACCAATCTCAATGGCCATTGAAAGGTGAGTTTATCACCTGGAATGACTTTGAGTTGCCAATATTTGGTAAGCTTTTGGCTTTAGACCATTAGTTTTCTCTTACGAGCCATTCAAAGGAAGTCTAAGGTGAATAACCATTGATGAAATTCACTACCATCTGTTTTGCCATTTTAAAGGATTAAAACTTGATTTGCTAAATCCATACCGGTTCGGGAAGCAAGCATCACCATAGTTGCAACCCCAACGCGAGGAGCCTATCTTGAGATTTCCAATTTGCATAAGAGCCAGAGCATAGCTATCCTATCTTTGAGAAACTTGATTTTACACCCTTTCATTTTAGTCTTTAATGTTAGCTTAGATTAGTTTAAATCTTTCTAAAACATTTACATCTTCTTTTAAAGCTAACATCCATAAGAAAATCACCTATTTTCCTAATTTGAATATCACTAGTGTTTGCGAAAACCCTTCCCAGTGAACGATCCTAGAACCACTATGCTATAGTAGCTTGGCTACTTTAGTAATAGTATTTAAGGTATAAATTTTGTTGATACGCCTTTAAAGCTAAGCTACCATGAGTCGCATCAACATATATCTCAAATAACATGGTGTCATATCGATACAATGCCCGCACATCTCTTGACACTTTTTTCATACAACTTGCTCTAGTGTCCCTTTATCTCTCAATACAATAAGATTATATGGTATATTGGCTAGGTATGTCTTTCCATCTTTATGATATAATAATTGTTAGGACATTGAGCCTTGTTTATATGTTGGCAAGTTTGTTCTTTTTAATGTTTAGCCATAGAAGTCCTTGATTACTACTCAAAAAGTGCTATTTGATAGTTTGTAATTAACTCTTTTAAACACTTTTGAGTAATAGTTATCACATTTTAAACCAATTAACATATTAAAGACCCTGGCAATCAATTCTAATAAAATTGTGTTAAGTTTTGGTGTTTTGATAGCTTTTTGATCACCAAAGCAATCCAAGATTGAGGAGAGTTCTTTGGAATCCATGGCAAAAGATGTCCGGACAGGGCGTCCGGACATACCATTGGAGAGCGGCGGAACGTGGGCTGTAGCAAGGCTTGCTCACTTTAGTCAATGTTTTCCATCTGGACACCATATCCGGATAGGATATGTTATCATCCGGCGAGAGCAGGATAGCCTGGCGGCGCGGGGACATTTCATATCCGGAAATTCCGTGCGCCGACATTTCATATCCGGAATTCCGTGCACCGACATTTTACATCCGGATATTTCATAGCCGGATGGGGGAGGAGGACGCTTCAACTTCTCCGGATATACATATCCGGACCTTCTGATAACGCTTACCTGCAAGAGTTTTTCTCTCAATATACAGTGCAGCGGTATTCTCCTGAAGCTTCCTGATATTTCCAACCGACATTTTGAGATATTTTGGGATATTTTGCTTTAGATATTTGTTGTCTAAATCCCCAAAGTCTCCTTGTAATCCACCTATCATAGGATTCCTTAGTCTTTAAGTAAGTACAAGGGGTGAATAACCTCATAGATATAGTTTGTAATTTTCTTTAAAAAGGGATCATCTATTATGTAATCAGAAAAGAAAGAAATATAATTCACAGAGCACTTGCTCTGTTTTTTCCTTCATATATTTGTTTTCTCGTTAGTTTTCTTACTAGCCAAACAAGCTCTGAGGAAGTTTCCTCAGAGAATGAGTGGCTAGACTTTTAGTTCCTTGGAGTTAAGGTTGCCGGGAAAGGTTCCAAGTGCAAGAATTAGTAGCTTTGTGGTTTCAGTTATTAATGAAGAGAAAGTGTGATCCTTTAATGATTTCTATGTTTTTAGTTAACTTAAAACACCTCCAAGTCACTTGAGCCAACACTTGGTAAGGCACGTGATCTCCGGCCATGGAGATGCACTTGTTCATCTCTTGTGAGTTTTTGGGAAGTGACTTGGAAGTAGGATTTTCTAGAATTGCCAACACTTGGTAAGCTTTTGGACTCCAAGGAGACATCCATTAGTTATCTCTTGCGAGCTTGAGAAGGGAAGTCCAAGGTTAAAGATCACCTTGAATGGCAAGTGCTAAGTGAGAGGTATGAACCATTGTAAGGTGCATCAGTGAGAGGGATTTAGTGTTTGAACCCATTAAAGGGAAGCATCTGTACCACACCGGTTAGAGAATTGACTATATGTTAATTCTCTGATGCGAGGAAATAAACCAAATGACTAGAGCTCTGTTTTTGCATAAGGAACCTCCCCTGTGAACCTAAACCTCCAAGGAATGTTTTTCTTCATAAGTAATTTCCATTACTTTCTTTTTGGTTAGTTTAAGACCAAACCCTTTTCACTCAAACATCTTTATGTTTTCTTTTAAAGCTAACCTTGAAATGAAAAAGCACCAACTTAGCTTTGAATTGGTATCAGTTGAGAGTTGAACACCCTTCCCAATGAACGATCCTAGAGCCACTATGCTATAGTAGCTTTGTCTTTGCTACCCTAGTTCATGGTGTAATAGGTTATAAATTTTGTTGATTACTACCTCAATCAAGGAGCACCGACTGGACATGAATCAGCCGAGACACCGACCTGGGAATGAATCAGTCCTTTTAGATAGTGATTTACTCTCCATTGAAGATCAAGGGTTGATGTTCATCCAATCGAGAAGTCACAAAAACATCTAAAATGGTTTAGCTTATGGCAAGTTAGGCTCCTAAGAGGTGTAAAGAGGAACAGTATCCTTTTAATTAAATAAAATTGATTTTTTTTTTAATTTAGAAATAAACAAGGAACACTCAAGAAGGCAGCAGCATCGAAGCGTTGGGACCACTCAAGCATTTAGCACCACTCTAAGTGCCCAAGGTGCTCAAACAATGGTTAAGTGCGCTCGAGTGCTCATGAATTTTTTGCCAAGATTTGGAAAATATTTTTTAGAATTTCATGCAAATTTGATTTGGAAACCTATTAATATCGAACTTTTTTAGGTTATTTGCCTATAAATGCCCTTTTATAACCCCTCAATGGTTAGAGATCTTAATTTCTTTAGAGAGAATTTCATTAAGGAAAGACTAACGAGCAACACCATTCCAAATCTCTTATTCCAAAGATTCAAGCATTGAATCTTAGGTTAAAGACCTTCATCCCTTCAGTGAGATTGAAGTGTATTCACTAGAGCAATCAGAGGTTGTTGCATTACGAATGTAGATCAAATTGTAGGTATTAGAGAGTAAGTCTTAGGGTAAAGCGGCCAAGTAAATATGTGTAACTTGATCTCATATAGTGGTTTTAGACCTTGTGGTTTTTTATCTCCACAATTAGTGTGGCGGTTTTCCACATAAAAATCCTTATGTCTCTTTGTATATCTTTATTATATTGTTTGCATTGTCTATAATTAAAAGAATTGATAATCCCTAACTACTCATAGGGAAAATTTAATTATAATATATAAATATTTATTTAAAATTTTTAAATATGGCCATTCACCTCTCTCTCTCTCTCTCTCTCTCCCCCTCCCCCCCTCCCCTTCTAGGTGTTATCCTATTGAACTTTCGGTTTTTCAATAATGGTCTAAGATATGTAACAATCACAATAATAGAAATAATGTAAATTGCAATAGTAATACCAGCGATAGTAATAGTGATTTTCAGTGAATATTACGTACTAGGTAAGTTCCCAAAAAAGATTGGAAGGGTCATAATAGTTTTGCTTAAAACTCGGTCTCCTTAAATAAAGCTTTCCTAAATCATACCCATCCCTTCTTTATCACCAAACCATCTTTAACTATACACACACACACACATCAAAGATACATGGAGCACATATTCATTATAAATATAACATCTGACAAACCTATTTTTGAAGCATATCTCATGATATTTGGAAAGTAATGTATACTTATATCATTATAAGCATGAAATATAAAATTCTAAAACCAAGTAAAATCATGCATTATAAAATCACTAACAATAAGCGTATAACATTATGCTTTTCAACATCTCATTCTTAGTTGTATGCTTTTAACACCTCATGCTTGATTACATTCTTTTCGACACCTCATGTTTGTTGTATGCTTTTCAACACCTCATGCTTGCTTGTGTGTTTTTTGACAACTCATATTTGGTTGCATGCTTTTGACACCTTAGTAATGACTAGAAAGAAAGTAATGCACATGGTTCCTTGGTCAAAAACAAGAAAAAAGGTGATTAAGAAGGAAAACTTCAAACATATTATTATGAGAAATTAGGGTTGTTATAATTTTAAGTCATACATCAATGTTTCAACATACTAAACACCTTGAACTACATTCAAAAAATAGATTAAGGAATGGACTAACCTATTTAGTAGGATAATACCTTATTCCAAAATATAAGTATAATAGCATGAACATTATATTCACCAACCAACATTAAAGCATAATATCTTATTACATAAAATAGTTGTAAGAATGTGTCACTTCAAATTGAAATACTATAAGTAACAACAATACATATCATACTAGCATCACTCATCCATTTAGGATGCTAATTTTTCATCTCATTTGGATACCCTACACATATTCCACATTTTGTACAGTCATAAGACATTTCTATTCCCATAATTAAGCATGAATCAATGTATTTTGGGGCTCTCAACCAAGGACATACATTTATGCCCTAACTTAATTCTAATTAAGATCTTCTCAAGTTATGTTTTGGGTTTCATCATAAGGTACTTTCTTTTTCCTCTTTTAGGGGCTCTTACTTAAGGACCATTGTCCCAACTTAATATATAGTGTATATAAATAATTACTTACAACATATATCATTTTTTTATATAACATATTAGTGTACTTGGTCACAATATATACTTGCCACTTGTTTAGTATTATATTATTATATTATGGAGCTTTAGGGAAAACATGTGGCTCATTTCAATTTCACATGGTAATAGATTCTCTAATTTCTTGAATAAGAACTATGAACTGATGCAACTGCTTCCTAATAATGCAAGATGATTAATGGCTATGCTTAAAATACTTGTTTATTTTACTAAGAGAATGTTATACCAAGTTTGGTTGATTTCAATTTTGATGATTATATGTCAAGTCAAAAGGAAATCAAGAACATGAAGAATATCTCAAAAAGATTCTCAAGATTGTACTTTTCTTAAGATTTCTTTGTAAGTTTATTGGTGCACTAGGATCATAATACATGGTATTCCAATTTATTTATTTATTTTATTTAAGCTCTAAAAATCATCTAAGTGCCTGAATTGATTTTTTATTTTCAAAATTAGATGAAATTTTGTTTTGAAGAAAAATATAAGCTTAATTTGATCAAAAGCATAGGTTTTTCAATGGCTAAGGAGTTAATAATTAGATTTTCCCTAAGGGTTTTGGCCTTAAAACTACATATTTCTCAAACTTCAGGAGAACTGGTCAATTAGTTAAGGTTAAGGGGAGCAAAAATGGCTCAAGTTGACAAATTGGTGTTTCAACCAATTAAGGCAGAGCCTCAATCAATCAAGGACTAGTTGAGAATTTATTAAGGATTGTTTGAATTGATTAGGCAATGGTAAGCCCAATGTCTTGTAGCTAGTTAAACTAGAAAGTTGATTGGTTGACCCCAAACTATACCTAATGACTACTTTAAGTCTCCAACTCCTATTTAAAGGCTCTAAACTTCTTGTATTTCATGGGGAATAATTAAAAATTAATCGTTAATATTATTTGGGCCTTAAGGAAGTGTGCTTGAGTGTACCTTGATTCAAAACTTACATTTCATCTTAGCATACCTCAATCCTAATTTTATCTCATATGCATTTGGGCTTAAACTTGTACTAGGATTTTATGGGATTAATTTTATATCAATTGTAATCCTGTGAGGATTGCCAAGCCTAAAATTGCTTAGGGAGGTTAAGAGTGAGGTATCTTTTAGAGGGTTTCATGGAACCATAATACAAGGGAGATAGTTTAAAGACTTTGAAATTAGAAATCTTATTATTGTAAGGATCACTTGGAACCATAATCCAAGCATAAAGCTTGAACACTTAAGTTTGAAGCCTTGTTAGTAGAATCCTCAAACAGTTGAAGCTTAAGGAGATTGAATGTGAGCCAAATTGCACTAAACAACTATAAAAATTTGAATTTGCAATTTCACTCGTCTTCTCTATGTACTTTATAAGCAATTATTTATTTATTGTTTTTTCTTATATTATTACACATAATTTTCACTCGTATTCATAATTATTAAATTTGTATAAAGTAAACATCATCCAATTTATTTTTGTGAGTATGTAGATTTTAAGTTGTTGAATGGAGTTTTATGCTTAAAGTCATTCAACAACGGAATTTTGATTACAAGTACATAGTCCAATCTTAATATCGATGACTTTGGTAGATCATGGAATTCAAGATAGATATATCATAATTTGTTTCTCATATTATGACTTCATTATGTTCATGTTTGGTGTCATTTCTTATAATAGAATGATTCCAAAGGTTTAGTTTGTCTACTAGAATTTTTTCTATGCTTGAAATGATGTGTATATTCAATGTTTTTTTATGATTGTGGATGCAGCCACATGGGTTCTTCAACTGCTCATATGTGGTCCACTCCTACCTAATGCTATTGAATTGGATGGGAAGGGCAATGATATGATGGATAATGGGGGTAGTGAAGCCAATTCAGACAACATCGCTTGCAAAGCTTTGAGTGTCTTACACATTGGTTCTTCTTTATTGTTTGTTAGCATGCAAGAATCTAGAATAAAGTTTTTTCTTGTTGTTTACTTTTCTTAATATTATGTTTCCTAATAAATAGATTACCTAGATTTGGTGGTCTTGTCATTGGAACTTGATGAATTGTGGGTTTAAATGTCAATTTAATTGGTCAAAAAACATTTTCGACATTCATTTTGAAGTAGTGAATCATTAGATAATTCTGGTTTGTTCCTAATAATGTTAAATTTGTTGTATTTCAACTTTCTTTTTATATACTACATAGTAGCTAGATTTGGGTTTTACTGGATTCTACATGGCTTTGATCTAACAATGAAAGATAAGAAAATAGATACTATAATCAAAACCAATTGTGGATTCCCCTTTCAAGATGTAACCTTAACTTTAACAACTAATCATTTGTGCATTGTATCCATGATGGGACAATTATGGTGAGGTGGAAAGCTTGAAGGCTTAGTTTTGAAGATTGGTTAGTGCAAGTGCAACCCTCAACATGGTTGAAGCTTGAGAAGAATGAATGTAGGTTAGGTTGTGCCTAACCACTATGGAAATTCAAGTTTGCAATTTCTTTTCTTTTTAAAAAAAAATATATAAGCAATTGTTTATTTATTGTTTTTGCTATAATCTTACATATAATTTTCACTTGCATTCATAATTATTAAATTTGTAAAAAAAAAAAGTGATCATCACCCAATTCACCCTCCCACACAACAAACTTATACTTATCACATGTATATTAGTTGATAAGTTAGTAAGTTTGGGATATTATTAGTTTGTTTTCTATATTTAAAATTCAAATTAGTATTGAATTAAAATCATATTGTTTCCCCTCGTCCAGGTGATTACCTTAAGTTGATTGGCACATAAACATAGTAGGAAAGGATGCATAAACATTTTTACATTTTCTTCTCAATTGGGCCTAATGACATAGAAGGTCCTAATAAAATGCTTAGTCATAAACATTTTTTTTTTAAATTTTTGTTTTCTCAATTGGGCCTAATGATGTGTAGGCGTCTTAATTTAATGCTTAGTCATTTTGGTCTTTTGCACTAATGATCTCTTAAAGACAAATAAATATCCTACTAAAAACCTCCTTTTCCAGTAACCTCACATTGAGATAATGTTATATTTTTGGAAAATTAAACTTAATTTGGAAACATTCTAAATATTGGCATTAGATTTGGTTTCCAAAAAGTCAAAAAGAATATTTTATTTTAAGTGGTTATTTTAGCTTCCATTTTTTAGTAGTCAAGTCTTAGAAGGTTTCTATATTTTATTATTAGAAGTTTCTATTTAGTTAAGTGTGAGAATCTATATATAAATAAGGGCTTGTGTGATATTTGAATAAGAGAGAGTGGTGGAAGACAACAAAGTTTTAATTCTCCCCAATTTTTACCTTTGTTAGTAATTGTTTGTGTTTCCCTTTTAACCCTATTACTTCAACAAGTTCATATTAGAGTCATACAAAAAAAAAAAGTAGCAAATGTGATGTATCCATTTCAAGTCCCCCAAGAAAGATAATTATGACAATTGGAGTATCAAGATGAAGGCTTTACTTAGTTCACAAGATGCATGAGAGCTTGTAGAGAAAGGTTACAAATAGCCATAAGATGAAACCAATCTATCCCCAAGTGAAAGAGATTTTTTGAATGATGTGAGGAAGAAAGACAAGAAAGCTCTCACCATAATCTATTAAGCAATGGATGAAGGTACTTTTGAGAAGAGTTCAAGTGTAACCACCTCCAATGAAGTCTGGGAGATTACAAAATCAACACAAGGGAGTTGATAAAGTACAGATAGTTGATATTTAAACTCTTAGAAAGGAGAATTTGGATCTTTGAATATAAAAGAACTACGGGAATCAATTTTTGATTATTTTTTAGAATATTGACTATGTGAATTTATTAAAAAGAAATGGTAAGAGTCTAAATGATTCTGGTATGATTGAAAAAATACTTCAATCTTTAGAGTTGAAGTTTGATTATATTGTTGTGACCATTGAAGAATCTAAAGATTTAGATTTTATGACGATTAATCAATTTATAGGATCATTACAAGCCCACAAAAAGAAATAAAAAAGGAAGAACCAAGAAAACATAGAACAAGTTATTCAAGCGAAACTTACATTAAAACTTAATGAAGAAAAATTTAATGAAAGAGGTCAAATGATCATGGACGTGGTCGTAAACATCATAGTAAATGTCTGTGGACGTGGTCAATGTAATAGGAGAAAATACGGATCCAATATAATACAAAAGTTTGGTTAGAAGTCTACGTTATTGGACTTGTACAAAGCTAGACATTCTTTTTGGAGTTGAACTTATTAGTAATTGTTTTATGGAAGCACCAAGAATGACTCACATGAAAACTGCCAAACCATTCTTTGTTATATCAAAGACACACTACTTGATAATGGTTTGTATTATTTACCTTCTAATGATTTTAATCTTGTTGGACATAATGGTAGTAATTAGGGTGGAGACATAGATGATTGAAAGAGCACCACTAGCTTTATGTTTTTTTATAGGAGATACTACCCTCACTTGGACTTCAAAGAAGCAACCTATTGTGACTTCTCAACTTGTGAAGTGGAATTTGTTTTAGCAACATCATTTTTTATGTCATGCAATTTGGCTCAAAAATTTATTAAAGTGGCTTAATTTGTGACAAGAAATTAGCAATTGGATAACTAAAAATTCTAGTTTTCCATGTTCGAAACAAGCATATTGATACACAATATCATTTTATTAGAGATTATATTACGAAGAAGGGAGTGCAATTAAACAATTAAACAATTAAAATTTGCAAAATGCCAAAATCAAATTGCAATATTTTTACCAAGCTTCTCAAGCTTGAAGACTTTAGAAGGTTAAGGATACTTCTTGGAGTTACAAATCAAGTTTAAGGGGGCATGTTGGAAAGTCAAACTTAATTTCAAAAGTTTATAAATATTGGGATTAGATTTGGTTTAATTTTAAGAGTTAAGGATAATATTTTATTTTAAGTGATTATTTTAGTTTCTATTTTTTAGTAATCAAGTCCTAAGAGGTTTTTATATTTTATTATTAGGAGTTTTTATTTAGTTAAGTGTAAAAATCTACAAATAAGGGATTATATTATATAATATTGGAATAAAATAAAATAGTGGAAGACAATAAAGTTTTAATTTTTTTCCAATTTTTATCTTTTTTAGGAATTGTTTGTGTTTCTCTCTCAACCATATTACTCCAACAATATCAACCAATACTTTTGAGAAGAAAGATTAATTGTCCTATTTCTAGTTAGTGCTTCGCATTACTTTTACAGTGTGTTTGGTCTGTCAGAATAAGAAATAGAAATGAATATTTTGTTTCCATTCTTATTCCTCTCTTGAATAGAAATGAATTTGGTAATTTCAATACTTATATTCGGATGCAAATAGGAATGTAAGGTTGGAATGATAATTTTTTTCATTTCAATGTTAAGCTAAAATAGAAAATGAAAATTAAAAAAGAAAAAAAAAAAAAAGAAATAATTTGTCAATAATATCCATACATATAGTTTAAAATAATTTAACATTTTTATTTTCTTTAAAACAAAATCTCACATTATACATAGTTTGAAATACTTTTTATTTTCATTTAAAAAATCCATGAGAGTTTTTTTTTCTAAATAATAAAAACCTATTTAGGCTTGTAATTTAAAAACAAAATTGTTTTAAAAATTTATACCACTATTTTGTTGTTGTTTTTTAGAAACAACTTTTAAAAACAAAGTAAAATAGAAAACTATTCTTCTGATTATTATTTTTTCATTAGAGGAAATGAATTTCAAATCAAGTGAGCCTTTGTATTAAATTTATTAATAAGTTTAATAATTTTAAAAATAATATAAAACTCAAAAAAACATATATAGAATAACTATACAAAATAATAGACATAAATAATGCTTTAAATTCTCTAATAAATCTTGTAATTTTTAAGAATAATCTGAAATTCAAAACATTGATTAATTAATTATAGATGAAATAAAATCATTCATAATGTCATTTTTGTAATTTAGTAATAAATTTATGCTATATAATGAAATTTTTGGCTCATTTATACCTTAACAAGTAAATTTTATTTGCTTTTATATTCATTTAAAATATAATAGTATTAGCAATTATTCATTTTGAATAATTAATTTTTACTTTTAACAAAATAAATTAATTATGCTTTTATAAGATATTAATATTCATATTTTGATCATATTTATAAAATAATATAAGTAATATCAAAAATCATTAATTTTGAATTATTATTATTTATTTTTAACCAAATAAATCAATTAATGTTAATATCTATATTTTACAATATTTATAAAAATATATATATAATTTTTAATTTTATTGTATTATTAATATTCATATTTTATTAAAAAACTATTTATTTTTAATTTATTTGTAATTAAAAATTGTTTTTATTTTCAATAAGATGTGAATTAAATTTAGTTTACATTAAATAAATTGAATTTACAATTTGTGTTGTTTACAAAATCAAAATAAAAAATTATTTTTAAAAACAACTTATCTCAAAAAGTCCTTAGTTTTTTTAGTTTTTGGAAAGTATTTTTAAAAATAACTTGCACTAGAGAATTAAAATACTTTCTAGGTAGAATGAATAGAAAATGGAATTTTATTTTTATTGGAATTACTTTAATTTCATTCTCATTATTATTTAAGTTATTCAAACAAAAGAATGAAAGAGAAAAGGAATAAGATGTTATTTTCGGTGTGCCAAACACACCCTTAATATTGAACTATGATTGTTTCTATGCTTTAATTGATCATTTGAGCCGTCTACGTCTAGGCATAGTTATAAATTTATTCATATGCACTTAAGCTCTGATAGGCCTAAGCTTGATCTCATTTGTCTCCCTTCCAGATTTCAAGTATCTGTGCCCAACTGTCCAATTATTGCATCTTTCTCGAATCATGAATTTGCCAACTTATCCAAACTCGTAAAAATACTACAAGAAAGAAAACCAATCAAACTAAAAACGTGGGGAGACTATGTAAGGACAAATCATGGTTAAAAGGAGTTGACAACTTATGAAAATCCCAAAAAGAGCATAAATGGGACCTCAAAAATGTCATCTTTGACTGGTTATCGCTGTTTGTTCTCAAAAAGCACTGCTCCATTCTTCTTTTTCCACCTAGGAAAAGTGGATTGTAACTAGTGTTGCTTGGCCATGACTCAAACGGCCCCTAGGCGCAGATGATTCACACATGGCATGTTGACGTACATGTTTTGCATTTGTGGTCTCAAAACAAATGGCCAACGTTTTGAAACGCCTTGTTCGACCAAAGCTTTACCAAAAAGGAGCTTCTGTGGTCATAACAAACTGCCTGCTGCTTTTTGCTTGAATTGCCAGTTTTAATTCTTTAGGGGTGTAGGAAGAGTGTATATTATTTTTTTATTTTTTTTATTTTTAGGAAAAGTCCTATTGGGAATTATTTTTATTTTATTATATTCTATTAGTCTTATATTTTTGGGAAGAGTCCTATTGGGATTGTGCTATTGGAGCCTATTCCTTTTATAAGTAGAATCTCCTTCCATTTTGAGTTCCGATTACAAGTACAATCTCATTGGGATTGTGTTAGTGGCCTATAAAAGCAGGTCATCCCTCACTTTCAATACATAAATACCAATTTTTGAGAGAGTTTTTCAAAAAGTATTTTCATACATCTATGTGGAGGAATTTTTTCAAAACCCAAGTTGTACACATCTCGCAGAGTGCACCTAAGGCGAGATCTGGCTATTGAATCCTAGAAATAGACCACTGGTACCCTAGTGCACTGAGTTCGTCTTCAAGAAGGGTGGATCTATTTCAAGGACAGTGTTTGTCACGCCTCAATCGATAAGTTTTTCTTCTTTTTAATTTTGTTCTTTGTTTGTCTTTTGGACTAGTCATTTGTTTCCATACCCTTAAAACCAACAAGGGGTTGGCTCGAGACTTTCAGGTTGAGGTCCTTAAGTTCCAATGAGACCTTAATTGCCAATTTTTCTTTAGATAAACAGATAATTTTAAGGGGACCTTAGAGAGAAGAGAAGAACCTAAATTGTTGCATCTTTAGAGAGAGATCATTTTATAGCTTCTCCTGAGAGAGAATTCTAGTTGTCAATCAAGCCTTGTAAAGGTTGTAATAGACTTGTTCTCAGTTGGAACTCGGAAATGGTGGCATTGAAATTGAAATCGATATGAATTAATGTGCCTTGTTGAGGCCTCGCGTCCCAGTGATCCACGTAGCTGCCAAATGAACGTACGCTCTCAACCAAGATTGAGTTCTAGTTCAATCGTCCCTGCAAAAGATGTCCGAATAGGGTGTCCGGACACACCCTCCGATGGTTTTGTTAGCCATGGCTAGAGAGATTAAGCAGTTGGCCTTTTTCTAGGTATAACAAGTTTACCTTCCTCCTTGTGTGAAGGTCCTTATATATAGTGTCAGAAGCTCTGCCTCCCTCTTTAATAGTGGGGAGACTTTTTGGCTCGTCATGATGCCTCTAGGTGGTGGCAAGGCCATCATCACCCTAAGGGCGGCTGTTAGAGATCGTGGGAGGTGACTTGCCATCATTCATGTCCTTTCGCTCTGCAGGCGGCGGAACATGGGCTGTGGCAGGCTGTCGGAATGACGTAGCAAGGCATGCCCACTTTAGTCAATGATTCGGACAACATATCCGGATAGGATATGCTATCGTCCGGATGTGATGTTCGCGAGTGCCGTGTGCTTCTCCTTGAGGGAGTCCGGATGGGGGAGCGCGCCACGTGTCCTCTTGGGGAATCCGGATGGAGTTGCTCTGGAAAGCGATGCGCGCCACGTGTCATCAGGGGGAGGGGTCCCTACAATGCCCCCCTTTTAACCTGTCGATTTTGCTCAGGCAAAATGGAAGGGTTAAAAATGATTGTTTTTGAAACTGAGGTTACTTTTTTCGCTCATTGGGCCACGTGGTGTGCGGAAGCGAAGAGGAAGAAGAACATTTATGATGAGCCGCCGTCTCTGGGAATTCCCAGGCAGCGTGTCTTTTCAATAACGACGCGGCTGAGCGGTTAGAATACCGAGGGGCTGTCTCTCGTTAAATAGCAGACCGAGCCCTTCACTCTTGCATTTTTTTCTTCTGCATTTTCTGCTGGTAGTGGTTTCTCTTCAGCCTTCTGCGTATCGTCGTCTGTGAATGAGGTTCTAGGGTTTCTGCTAGCAATACTCGTGTCGTGACGGTGACTGCACCGCGGATTTCGTCTCCATTTTGCCAGTTTACGCTTGGTACGTTCTCTATTCCTGCCTTCTTCTCGTTGTGTTTGCTTTGTGGTTGTTTCTGGCTTGTTGGGCAAGCTACTTGCGACTGGGAGTTAGTATTGGTTTCTAGGGCTTTTTCGGGGGGTTTTGATTGTGTTTTGGGTGCATTAGGGTTTCTGTTGCCCCCCTACGCCTTTTGTGGGCTACCGATTCTTCTTTATGGTAGAGCCAAGGGTTGAGATGAGGATGTTGGTGATGTTAGGTTTTTTGAGCGTTTTTGCCGTTAAGGTTGTGGGGTCGGGTCCTTGTTTTTTACTATTGGCATCCTGCCATGCAGGTTCCGCTTCAACCCCACTCCCAATAATGTCTGCGAACAAGGACGCTGCTTCGTCTAGTGTGGCCAGGCAGAGCGGCAAAGATGCATCCGGAGAGGTCCATGCGGAAAAATCCGTGGACAAGCTGAACGTGAGGGAGTTCTGCGAATGCTTCTGCATCCCGAATGGCGTGTTCGTTCACCTTGTGGACGGAGAGGCTGTGTCGATTGAGAAATCTGCGGACAACGCTATCTACTTCACCAAGGAGCAATTCAATGTTGGGCTCCGATTCCCCCTCCCATCGTTGTTCAAAGAATTTCTCCACGTCACCCAGATCCCCCCGACTCACATCCATCCCAACATGGTCCGGGTGCTGATGGGGTGCAGCATTTTGAGCATGCTGTTCAACCGGACCTTTCACTATTGGAGGTTATTTTCGTCTACTCCATCAAGAAGGGGAAGAATGATATCTACAGCTTTATCGCCAGCCTTCCATCCCTTCAATTGGCGACTGGCCTACCTGACTCGACCAAGGGGGCCGCCAGAGGACACGTGCTGGTCAAGGGCATATGGACGGGTTTGATGGTCCATCCGGACAAGCAGTTCGCTCCCAACCGGTCATTGAAGGCCCCAGGTATGAATAAGTTGCTCCCTGTCCTCCCGCGGTTGCGAGTTAGGTCAGCATTATTAGGTGGTTGACATGCTTTGTTCTCTTGGGTGCAAGCAAGGATAGAAGGGGGAAGTTAGTAGAGTGGGTGGAAAAAGCTTCGTTCGACCGGTTGAACAAGCTATTTGAGATTGCGGCGGATGAGAGGAACTGTGAAACGCTTCTCTCCGTGTAGAATCTCCGCTTGGTTACCCAAGAGCCCCAGCCATACGTACTCAACGTACTCCCAAGGCGGCTGCCCAAAAAGGTGGTGGCCGGAGAACACTTTGTTCTCAAAGATCTCCCATTATACACGGAGGTGCGAAAGGCAGATGCCCAGGCACGCAAAGCACTTCTCAACGTACGGGAGGAAAGAAGGCAAGAAGAAACTTTGCGGAAGGCCCCTGGTGATAAACGCTCCGCGCCCTTTCCTCCAGCTGGTGCCCCAGCGAGAAAGAAGAAGAAAGTTCCCACAAAGGGAATTGTAATAAAATCTCCAGCTCCCACAAAGGGAGTAGTGATAAAATCTCCGACTCCCTTAAAGGGAATAGTAATAAGATCTCCAGCTCCCTCCAGCTTGCCCTCTGTTTCAAGCGATTCCGTACGTGTCCCTGGTCAAAACGGATCGGGGCCTTCAATGCCGACGGCTGAATGGCTGGCGCTTCTGGCTAAGGAAGCAACCTCAGTGTATCAGCCCGACTCTCCCCATCCTGACGCAGATGTAGCCGGGGCCTCTTGTGCTGAAACATTGCCTCCTACGGCTCCTCCAATGGAAGAAACGGAGGCTGAAAGTCAGGGTTTGCCCCCTCGTGAGCCAAGCTCCCTTGCACTTGTACCGGTGAAGGGGCCAACTGCGGGGAGGTCTCGTCCGGCCCGCGATTTAAAGTCCGGCATCAGCGGGCGGCTACAGGATCGTCTTCTGGAAACCATCGAAGTCAGCTGCTCATCCGCCCAAAAGGATCATCCAGAGGGGAGTGAGACGGAGATGGCAGAAGAGAACCCAACCGACCCGGTGCCGGTCCCGGATGAGGGTTCACCCGCAGAGACCCAGTCGGTTGTGAATGATAGGGGCCCGGATTCGGGGGAGGAGTCACTCCATAACGCCTCGTCAGGGGGGAGTCCCGTTGATGATGCGGTTTGCACCTCTGCTAGCCCTTCCAGCTATGCGGAGTTGGGAGAGATGTTGAAACGGATTCTACTCGGCTTAGATGTTGTTGTGCCTTCAGCGAAAATGTTTGAAGCAGCGGAAATGGTATAGCTTATTCCCCTTGATTTTTCTTGCCATACTGGTGTGTTTTTCACATGACTGATAATTGAACTTGCTGTTGTGGGTTCTTCTGCAACTGGTGAGCGGTATTCGAGGCATGGTTCAACAACACGATCTTTTCTCAGACCTGCTGCGGATTTCCGATCACATGAAGGCCTTCGTCTCCCATCGCATGAGCGGTGAAGAGGAATTGCGCTCGAGATTGGAGCAGGCCGAAGCCAGCTTATCCGCTGCCCGGAGAGCCTCTGAAGAGAGTGTTTCGCCTTGAAGAGGTCCCAAGACGACAACGAGGCTCTCCGGATAGAACTAGCAGAGGCAAAGAGACGGGAGGAAGCTATAGAAGCCCGCCTGCACGAGGCGGAGGACGAGACGGCCCAGCTAAGGGGGGAAGTGAGACAACTCCGGACAAATGTGTCAATTGAGAAAAAACAGAGAGAGGACTTGCAGTTGCGTTTATCAGCTCAAAAAGAAGAGTTGGAGGCTGAGTTTGCCGCGCAAAGGGAGGAACTCGAGACGGATTACCAGAAGCAGGTAGACGAGATGTACTTCTTCGGCTACCGTTGCTGTATGAAGTGGTATCAAATGGGACATCCCTTCGATTCCCCCGGGTGAGGAGGAAAAGTTGCGCCGCAAGCCTTCCCAATGAGAGCTTTTCTTTTTGTAATTTTTACGCTATTTCTCCCTGTATTAGTAGTCCGGAGAACCTTTTTGCATACAATTTCACAAGTATTAATAAAACATACCCATTCACATTGTACTTGTATATTTCTTTCATTGGTAATACTGCTTTAGATTGGATACATTTCATGGTCGGAACAATGGGGTTCCGTCTAGCTTTTGTAGATGATAGGCTCCACTTTCACTTGTCTTGGACACTATATAGGGGCCTTCCCAATTGGCTTGAAACTTTCCTGCTCCTGTCTCAGCAATGTTTTCGAAAACCTTTCTAAGGACGAGCGTTCCACTTTTGAAGCTCTTGGGCCTTGCCTTGCGATTGTAGTGAGCGGCTACCCTTTGTTGATAGTCAGCCATCCGGATGGATGCGGTCTCTCTTGTTTCGTCTGCCCAGTCCAAATTTCTTCCTAATTCCGCATTCACATCATCCTGTCGTCCTGTCTCAGTTCGGATAGTGGGTAGCCCTATTTCAGTAGGAATTACTACGTCCATACCGTATGCAAGGGCGAAGGGAGTGTTTCCTGTCGGACGTCCGGGTATGGTTCGATAAGCCCATAGGACGTCGGGTAGCTCCTCCACCCACTTTCCTTTGGCTTGCTCGAGCCTCTTTTTTAGGGCAGTTATTAGGGTCTTGTTTGTGGCCTCTGCTTGCCCATTACTTTGAGGATAACGCGGTGTGGAGTATGAATTCCGGATGTTTAGTTCCCGAATAGAAATTCCGGAAAGTCTTGCTATCAAACTGTGGACCGTTGTCAGCTATAATGGTTTGGGGGATTCCAACGCGGCATATGATGTTTTTCCATACGAACTTGGTGACATCTTTGTCTTTGATGCTAGCGTATGCTTCAGCTTCCACCCATTTACTGAAGTAATCCGTGGCGACGAGCAGGAATTTCTTCTGGGTGGCTGCGGCTAGTAGGGGTCTTACTATGTCCATGCCCCACTGCGCGAAAGGCCAGGGGCCTGAAATTGGTTTCAACGTCTCCGACGGCATATGTGGTATGGGGGCATGCCTTTGACATTTGTCACATTTTTTTACATTTGTCACATTTTTTGACATAGGCTGTCGCATCCTTTTTCATCGTAGGCCAGTAATGCCCTTGCGAATGGACCCTGTGCGCTAGAGATCGACCTCCGGAATGGTTTCCACATACCCCCTCGTGCAATTCAGCTAATACATACAGGGCCTCTGAGTGGTTTAGGCATCTGAGATAGGGACTTGTAAAGGACCGTTTGTACAAGTGCCCCCCGATCAGAGTGAAACGGGCGGCTTGTACCTGGATCTTGTGTGCCTGCTTGGGTTCTTCGGGCAGAGTGTCTGTCCGGAGATACCTTATTATGTCTTCCGCCCACTCTTGGCCGTCCGCTTGGTTTGCCTCAATGGTATTGCAAGTGGAGGCTTTCGCGATGGAGGGGTTGGTTTGCACGTGTACAGACAATAGTATGGCTTCTTTGATGGGAAGGGAAGCGGTTATGCCTACCAGGGCGTCGGCACGCCCATTTTCAATTCGTTTAATTTTCTCGATCGTCCATTCGATGAACCGTTGTAAGGTGTCCCTTACTTTAGTCAGATATCGCGCCATGCGCTCATCCTTAGCTTCGTATTCCTTCTGGACGTGCCTTACCACGAGTTGTGAATCACTGTAGACCCAGAGCCTGGAGACGGATAGAGCCAAGGCGAGGTCCAATCCGGATAGGATGGCCTCATACTCAGCTTCATTGTTAAACGCGGGGAATCCCAGTCGGATAGCTTGCTTGAGATGTTCTCCTGTTGGGTATTGCAACAGGAGCCCTACTCCGGATCCTGATGACCGGGAGGCTCCATCAACCCGCAAAGTCCACCACTCTTTTTCACTTGGTTCCTTGCGCTAGATAGGCCTTCGGGAGTATTCCAGCACGAAGTCAACCATCACTTGGCCTTTCATGGACAACCTGGGTTAGAACTCGATTCCATATTCGCTCAACTCTATGGCCCATTGAAGCATTCTTCCGGTTAAGTCCGGCTTGTGCAGGATGTTGCGAAGGGGTTGGTCAGTTAGCACGACCACCGGGTGGGCTTGGAAGTAAGGGCGGAGCTTCTGGGCGGCACTTCGAAGAGCCAAGGCCGTTAGCTCCATCTTTGAATACCTAGTTTCTACGTCCGCCAACGCTCTGCTGACGTAGTAAATAGGTCTCTGCTCCTTGGGCGAGGGGTAGCGGAACAAAACAGCGCTAATTGCCCACTCCGATACAACCAGGTACATATACAATTTTTCTCCAGGGAGGGGGCTGCTTAGGATGGGCGGTTGCATGAGGCAATGTTTAATTTTTCGAAAGTTCTCTGACAGTTGTCCGTCCATCCGCTCGCTCCAGCTTTTCATATTTCCAAGAAGAAGGGTCGCAACTCATCAGTGAAACAGGCTATGAAGCGTCCTAGTGCGACAAGCTTGCCTGTGAGGCGTTGTAATTCCTTTTTGCTCCTAGGGGGTGGTGTTTCCATGATTGCCTTAACTTGATCCGGGTTGACCTCTATCCCCCTTTGGCTGACCATAAATCCCAAGAATTTGCTAGCACTTACGCTAAAGACGCATTTAGAAGGATTCAACTTCATGTCATACTTCCTTAAGAGGTGGAAGACTTCTTGCAAGTGGAGGACATGTTCCTCTCGGGTTTTGTTTTTAACCACGATATCGTCAATATATACCTCCACTGTGCGGCCGACCAGAGGTTTGAAGATCTTCGTCATCAGTCTCTGATAAGTGGCGCCAGTGTTTTTGAGTCCGAACGGCATGACTTTGTAGCAATAAAGACCGTGTGGCGTTATGAAGGTTGTCTTCTCTTCGTCGGCCGGGGACATGGGGATTTGGTGGTATCCAGAGAAGGCGTCCAAGAAGGAGAGCATCCCTTGCCCAGCAGTGGAGTCCACAATTTGTTCTATCCGTGGCAGAGGGAAACTGTCTTTTGGGCATGCATTATTGAGGTTGGTGTAATCGATGCACACCCGCCATTTGCCTTCCTTCTTGGGTACCACCACTACATTTGCCAACCAGTCCGGATACTCCACTTCTCTAATGAATCCGACCTCCAGCAACTTGTCAATCTCTTCCCTGATAATCTTTTACCTGTCCGGGTGAAAACGTCTAACCCTCTGTCGGACGGGTCTTGCTGTTGGCAAGACGTTAAGCCTATGAGAGACGATGGAGGGGTGAATTCCCTTCATATCAGAATGCGCCCATGCGAAAACGTCATGGCTTTATCGGAGGGCGTCTTGTATGTTCCGGGTCTCTTCAAGCGTCAAGAGGGAACTGATATATGTAAGGTGAGTATCTTCTTCCGAAATTTGGATTGTCCGCAGGGGATCCGCTGTCGGGGGATCTTTGTCCGTCGAACTCAGTAATTGCTATTGGTTCAGCACGTGGGTGGACTCAGGGAGGGGTTTATCCTCCCGATGGTTCCTACCTCTCGTGCTATCTGGTAGCATTGGCGAGCGGCTAACTGGCTGTCGTATAGGTCGATTTGTCCATCCTTGGTAAGGAAGCTTACTATTTGATGATACGTAGAGGGGATGGCTTTCATGTAGTGCAGCCATGTGCGCCCCAAGATGACATTGAAGGGTGATAAATCTTGTACCACCGAAAATTGTACGTTGAGAGTGACTGGGCCAGCTTGGACCGGCAGTACAATATCTCCCAAGGAAGTAGTTGACGCCCCGTTGAATCCGGACAAGATTCGCCCAGGGTTTTCGAGGCCTATGAGACTGCGTCCTATGTGGCTAATGACCGATGCTTGTACAAGATCGGCCGAGCTGCCCGGGTCAACTAGGATGCGTCTCACGTCGAAGTCTCCTATCTCTAGGGACAGGATGAGGGCGTCGCGGTATGGCTGCAATATCCGTGTGGGGTCTACGAGTGGGAAAATGATTGTCCCATCTATGGGGCGAGCGCCCCCCAAGTTATCCCAGGCCGTATGGAGTTGACGCGCTCACGCACCAATGCTGCCCACAACAACCTCTGTTTCTTTCATTTGGAGTCGTATTCCTCGTCCAATGGGCCTCCGTTGATATAGTTTATAATGGCTTTGGGGGCGGCTGGAACCCTGGGGGTTCCAGAGTTGTGATTTCGGGAAGCGTCTCTACCTCTGGCATCTGAGCGGAGGTATTGCTTCAAATGTCCCGCCCTTATGAGCTTTTCGACCAAATAACGGAGGCTCCTGCACATCTTCGTTATGTGGCCATGCTCCTTATGGTAGGCGCATTTTTTACTATGATCCCTTTTGGATGGATCCGTTCTGAGGGGTCCGGGCCACCTAAAGTCGGACATGTCTTGGATCATAGGGAGAAGCTTCTCATAGGATATGGAAAGGGGTGTGAGGGGCGGTTGTTCCGGGCGTCTTTGTTCTTCTTGCCTTCGATCGGACGGCCTTGGCCGGTCCGGAATTTTGGCACTTCTTTCCGCACCACTTCTGGATGTTTGTCCGGCAACCAAGATTTGCTGAGTGGCTACTCGCACGTCATATTCGAGCATTGAGTATTTGCTCGAGCGCCGAAACAAGTCGTCCATCGTCGTAGGAGGCTTCTTAGCCAGCGATTCGAAGAATGGGGTGCCTGGACAGATGCTTCGCTTGAAGATCTGTAGGACAGCATCTATGTTGTAAGCCTCTACTTGTAACACGGCCTGACCAAACCGCTTCACGAATTCCCTCAAAGACTCGTTCTCCTGCATTTTTATGTTTTGTAGAGTGCTGATGTTCTGTTTTTGCCGAGCGGAGCATAAGTATTGTCCCGCGAAAGCTTCCGACAGGTCCCCGAAATTATCAACAGAGTTGGGAGGTAGGCGGTGAAACCATGAGAGGGCCTACCCTTGTAGGCTGGCGGGGAATACTTTGCATAGCAGCGCGTCGTTTCCTATATCGAGAGTCATGAGTTGTCGATAATGCATGATATGGTCAAAGGGGTCGCTGGACCCATTGTACGTGGAGAATTTAGGCACGAGAAATCCCCTTGGGGGGTCGTAATGAATAATATGAGAGCAAAAAGGCGTGGAGAGCATGTCGTCCAGCCTTTTGCTGATGGAGCCACTGGGTGGCTCGTTTGGGAGGTTTCTCCCAGCTTGTCATATCGCTTGGTGCGGGGAAACGTTCTGCACCATAGGGTCAGGGTGCGCTCCCGAGGTTGTGGCTACTGGCGGCCTTGGCCTACCAGGCTATTATGGGCCTAGTCTCGCGCGCATTGCATCTGACAACTGGGGTTTTTTGTCGCGTTGTCTTTTTGTTGAGAAATGAGTAGAGTCTGAGCTTTCCTCCTGGGGAGCTTGGCGCATGGGCGTGTATCGCTCATGTGGTCTAACGTTGCATGTTCACTACAAGAAAAATGGGAAACAATGACGTTTTTTAAGCGTCAAGAAAGGTAACAGATGACGCTTCTCTAAAGCATCCTCTTCGCCTCTGTCATTGTATGTCTTAGGCAACAATGACACTTTCAGGAAGCGCCATCCAAAATAAAGGTTCTGTTTTTGGCTGAAAGATGACTTTTCAAAACTCTAAATCCGATCTTCACCGTTCAAATTTAAGATTAATGACTTATGAACCTCTCCTCCAAATTTCAGCTCAATCAGACCATGAACAAAGCGGCATCGGACCTTTGATGAAATCTGGGCATGATGTAAAAAACCGTTGTTTTTCTCTCTTCTCCTCTTTCTCTCTAATGACTGTACGAAACTCCAAATCCGATCTCCACCGTTAATATTGAAGATACATGAGCCACGAACCTCTCCTTCAAATTTCAACTCGATCGGACCACGGACGAAGCGGGATCAGACATTTGATGAAATTCATTATGAGTTCAATATACAAAAAATATTATTGGAAGATGAAATAAAGAATACTATTTTTAATTTATTGAAAAAGGACATGTATGGTATTTTAAAATTTGTTATAAACTCTCCATTGAAAACCCTAACTTTTGGAAGACAAGAAAGAAGGGAGAGAGCCACCGTTTTTAGTGAGAAAGAAGAGAAGAGAGAAAAACGCAAGTTTTTCTCATCATGCCCAGATTTCATCAAAGGTCCGATCCCACTTCGTCCGTGGTCCGATTGAGCTGAAATTTGGAGGAGAGTTTCGTGACTCATTTTATCTTCAACCTGCGTTTTTCTCTCTTCTCCTCTTTCTTTCTAATGACTTTACGAAACTCCAAATCCGATCTTCACCGTTCAGATTGAAGATAAAATGAGTCACGAAACTCTCCTCCAAATTTCAGCTCAATCGGACCACGGACGAAGTGGGATCGGACCTTTGATGAAATCTGGGCATGATGAGAAAAACTTGCGTTTTTCTCTCTTCTCTTCTTTCTCACTAAAAACGGTGGCTCTCTCCCTTCTTTCTTGTCTTCCAAAAGTTAGGGTTTTCAATGGAGAGTTTATAACAAATTTTAAAATACCATATATGTCCTTTTTCAATAAATTAAAAATAGTATTCTTTATTTCATCTTCCAATAATATTTTTTGTATATTGAACTCATAATGAATTTATATTGTTTAATTATTTGATATTTTAGGTTGATGTTGGTTTAATTTGAATATTGATATTTTAAAAAATTAATATCAAATAATAAAAAAATAATTTATTATGATTTTATTTTATTTATATCCAATTTTTTTTTAAAAACCTTAATGTAGCAACTTTATGTCATTAATATTAATGTCAATTTACCATAATTAATTTATAGAATAAAATTCTAATATCAAAATTTGTATAAGTTAACTTAAAAATAAAAATTTAAAAAGTCAATACAACTCTGACACTTATCAAAAGCGTCATTACATACTCATCAAATAATGATGTTTATAATAAGTATCAAGGTAAATAATAAAACTATGATGCTTCTTATAAGCGTCATTATATACACAGTTATAAGGAAAAAGATGACACTTATAATAAGTATCAAGATAAATAATACAACTATGACACTTCTTAGAAGCGTCATTGTATAACCTCAATAATGACGCTTTTAGAAAGCGTCATTAATTTCAATTTTTGTAGTAGTGGTTTCAGGGATTGCTCCTGCAGTCCCAGGGTATATTGACTCTGGGTCAGCCCTTGAGTTTGCTACCTGGCCTCTTGAACGCTGACGACGGGGAGGCCTCGTTGATGAAGCTTGGATGCGCAACACAGCGTTTTCTTCTCTCAATCTTGCTATCTCCTGGAAGAGAGCTTGCATTTGTCGCTCGCTTGCCAACTATCTTCTCTCGATGGCTTGGCGCCATTCAGAATTATCTTCCTCTCCCCTAGCAGACAAGTGGCTTCTGGAAGGTGTGGCCATCTTTTCCGGTGACTGAATCAGCGAACTTCCCACAGACGGCGCCAATGTTGAGGCCTCGCGTCCCAATGATCCACGTAGCTGCCAAATGGACGCACGCTCTCAACCAAGATTGAGTTCTGGTTCAGTCGTCTCTGCAAAAGATGTCCGGACAGGGGTGTCCGGACACACCCTCCGATGGTTTTGTTAGCCATGGCTAGAGAGATTAAGCAATTGGCCTTTTTCTATGTATAGCAAGCTTACCTTCCTCCTTGTGTGAAGGTCCTTATATATAGTGTCAGAAGCTCTGCCTCCCTCTTTAATGGTGGGGAGACTTTTTGGCTCGTCATGATGCCTCTAGGTGGTGGCAAGGCCATCATCACCCTAAGGGCGACTGTCAAAGATCGTGGGAGGTGACTTGCCATCATTCCTGTCCTTTCGCTCTGCAGGCAGTGAAACGTGGGCTGTGGCAGGCTGTCGGAATGACGTAGCAAGGCATGCCCACTTTAGTCAATGATCCGGACAACATATCTGGATAAGATATGCTATCGTCCGGATGTGATGTTCGCGAGTGCCGTGTGCTTCTCCTTGAGGGAGTCTGGATGGGGGAGCGTGCCACGTGTCCTCTTGGGGAATCCGGATGGAGTTGCTTCAGATTGCGATGCGCGCCACGTGTCATCAGGGAGAGGGGTCCCTACATGCCCATCTCTCACAGTTTAATCACAGTGAATTTCCACAGATTGAGGTCTCTATTGGATTCATTGCAAAGATGATTGATCACAAATGAATTGTGCACTCTTTTCAGTGAATATACTACCTTGCTCCTGCATGATCGCTTCAGTTTCACACCACCATTAATCATAATAGTTAGCTAATTGGATGACTTTTGCCACTTCAGCTACCAACAAATATTCGAAGCTTGTATAAACTTTGAAAGAAAACATAACAAATAAGATGAATATTAGTTACATGTGTAAAAAAGGAAACATAACAGATATCGGGTCAGCTTTATTTTAGATTTAATCAGAATTAGCCATAGTCCTTCCTATCAATGTTTGATCTTGCCATATTTTTGTTAGCAGTCTGTTATTATTATTATTAGAGGTAATCCTGGTGTTCTCTTCTAATTAACGCAATGCTTGGTAGAAACTAATAAGTTCTACAACAGCAGTCTCTAGTTGGATTAAATGGGCAAATTTCCATTCCATGTGGTTGATCGGCTCGTCAATTTATGCATGAATTCTACACAGGTTATTTGAGTTGTACGGGATAGTGTTTAGTGGTTAATCATCCAAATAAAAGTTCATTACCTGACTGACTATTGCTCCAAAAATTAAAACAGCTGCAGCAATTGATGATGTCCTACAATTGTTTGAACCATAAAATCAAACGCGCAAGTGTTATATGTACATATTAAAGACTACAACTTTGAACATGTAGAATCAAAGTCAGAGGCTGAAAATCTTCCCAACCATCAGATAAAGTGGACAGCAGAATCATACATGAATTGTTTTCACAAACCTTTTGATATCCAGCTGCAGCTTTAAGTAGTCATGCCGTATGGTTTAGGAAAGTCCTGGTCTTCAAGTACATACTCTTCTGTAACTGCACTAGTAGATGCATAAGAATATGACCTTCCACTTACAGAGCAGTTGTCCTGGCAAGTCCGTTGAAGTGATGGCTGCTCCATAGTCCTCCTTAATTGGTCGAGGTCTGCTGCTATTTCTTTCATGGTTGGCCTTTTCTTCCCTCCCAACTTCAGGCATATCTTAGCAAGCCTAGCAACAGCAAGAATCTCCTCTTTCTGACCATCATCCAGGATTACCTTGTCTAGAATTTCGAACAGGTAATTCTGTTTCATTGCCAATCTAAAGTGAGTTGCTAGACTTGCTTCAGATCTACTAGAACAAATTACTTTTTCGCCTGTTAAAAGTTCGGCAAGCACTACCCCGAAGGCATATACATCACTCTTATCCATAAATTGGCCTGATCGAAAATACCCTGGATCCAAGTAACCAAATGTGCCCTGCACTAGTGTGGTCAAGTGTGTTTTTTCATGGGTTATTGACCTTGAAAGTCCAAAGTCAGAAACCACAGCCCTAAAGTGCTCATCTAACAGTATATTACTAGACTTGATATCCCTATGAAGGATAGCTGGAGAAGCATATGTATGTAAATAAGCAAGGGCTCCTGCAATTTCATCTGCAATTCGCAAGCGCTTTTCCCAAGATAATTTTGATTCACAGTTCCTATCATGGAGATGGTGAGAGAGAGTGCTATTGGAAACATATTCATAAACCAGTAAAGGAACTTCGCTCTCTAGACAGCAACCTAACAACTTCACTATGTGTCTATGGTTAATCTGTGAAAGAATGAAAACTTCATTGACAAACGTAACTACTTGCCTCTCGTCAACTATGATTGACTTCTTAATGGCTACTATGCTTCCATCCAATAGCATCCCTTTATACACTGTCCCATGACCTCCCCTGCCAAGAACTCGACTTGCATTGAAGTTGTCTGTTGCCTTTTCCAACTCTTCTATGGTATAGAGTTTTGTTTTCTCAACACTTCCTTTACCACTTGAAGTGATTTGTTGTTGCAATAGGAGACCACCATTCCTCTTGAAGAGTTTCTGCTTGAGTTTGTTTTGCTTTCTTTCCTCAAGTTGTCGATGCAACCAGAAGCCAACAGCCAGTAGGATCAGAAGAACAACAGCTATTCCTATTCCTGAATGTATAAGCCACAAAGGTAAATACAAACTGAAGAGAAAGAAAAGGGTGGACACGGGAGAGAGTCTATACCTGATGTAACGAGAATAGCTGCCTTCAGTTTTACTTTGTCACGTACACACCCATGTTCAGGTTGGCTATCATGGCTATGGTAACCAGGTGGGCAGGCACAATAGTAGCCTCCATATGTGTTTATGCATACAGCTCCTTTTTTGCAAAGAGTGTTGTTTGGGTCCATGCACTCATTAATATCTTTTAAGATGCCAAAACAGAAAAGCAAACTTATTAATAATTTTAAACTAGGAAACTGTTGGATTGGGGCTTTTATCAGAGTGCTGGAGGCCGTGTTGGAGTGGTGCAGACTGGTGTCCCTCATTCTGATGGAGGGGAAATGGTAGAGGCCTTGAAAATGTTTCCATTATTTTATTGCAGTATCTACTAATAGAAGAATTCTTGGCAATTGTGATAAAAGGGAAAATTCTAGTCTTTTGGTTTCACAAACAATAAATTCATGTTCCTATGTAGCCAACTACCAAGCCAAGAATAATGAAGAACATAGTACCTATGCAGCCATCTTGAAGGTAAGGGTTCCCGCGGTAGCCTTGACTGCAACGACACTTATATCCACTGCCTTGATCAGAATCAACACAACGACTGTTGCTGCCACATGCATAATCGCTTCTTTTTCGGGCTTCTTGGCAAGATTTGTTTCCGATTGCCCAATTCAATATTGCAGGGTAAAAGTAGGTTTTGTTTTCACCGGACAACGTGGTGTCAAATCGATCAAAGTCCGAGAAGTTCTTCTCGGCAATGATGGCAAAGCTACATGGATTGGAGTTCGACCCGGCCATGGCCTTGGACCACATGCTCATGTTGGTAAGCCATAGATCAACGTTTGAAAGATCGTTTGAGAAAGTAGTCTGGCAGCAGCGAATTCCAGAGCAGGAAGTACGATTAGACCAGGCTTGACCTCCAGGTATGTGGCAAACTGACACACACCCGCCCGCGTATCTTGTTAGGCTACGGCTTGTACGATTTAATTCACCGATATAAGCACCTATGTCACACCCAATGCCTATAAACTTATTTTCTGCGTGGGAATAACTGTAAGGCTCCATGGGCGTAAAAGCCGATGCCGCTTGTGATGTGTAATCAAAGTAACAAGCAGCCACAGTCCAATCACAAATTCTCACATTATCCGGTGACGTCTTCAAAACTTCAACTTGAAGCATCACAAGAGAAGGGCGTGGAGGGTTGGAGGAGTAGGCGCATGAGACCTCAAAATTTTTGTCATGGTAGCAGCCTCTGCCAATACCAAATGGATAAACAATCCCAACGTTCCCACATGTCTCTTGGCAACCAGGCTTTGCCATGGACGCTGCTGTTTCCTTCGATGAGAATAGCAAGAGGATGATGATGGTGACCGGATGATCTAGTATTACTTGCATAGCCATTTTATGCAGTGTTTAAGCTTTGAAACTACCGGATCATATCATAGGTAGCCTCTTATGTGCCTCAAAACTCAGGAGCTGGCTGCATCCAATTATTAGATTTGAAGGGAATCTTCTTTATTAAAGAAAATGGGGGCCATGATAAAGTTGTTGAGCAATAAATTAAGTGAAAGTTCATGATGAAAACAACAGTAAAAGTTACCTTTTAAAGCAGGGGACAAAGTTTGATATGATTTGCTAACATAAATTTAACATACCTTTTATGAGTTTGGGTCGAGTATAAATGGGTTTTGGTCAAATTCGTGTTGACCTATATAACCCATTTAATAAATAAGTAATTTTTTTATCAATCTATATAACACAAATTTGATCTGAATTGTCCCATTTAATAATCCCACTATTAACCTAATTATGTTCTTAAATGGGAAAACTTGATTATTAAATGGGTTAAATGAGTTACATGATGTATTGTCTATTTAAATACTATGTACTTATTTGGGTTTATGTTTTTGAAACAATTATTATTCGAGTTTGGGTTGGCTAATGTAGTAAAATACCTAAATTTTGACACAACCCACAATACTATCCTAAAAGAAAATTGATTAAATGATTATAAAGGATGAAAAAATCTCAAATTTGTAAAACTTACATCTCCCATTTTTTAACTTGAAGAGTAACCTATTTTTTACATAAATACCCTTCAATATTTTAATTATTTACATGTATATTTTAAAAGAAAATGTTACTTTTATAAGAAAAAAGTGAAGGCATTCTTCTTTAAAATGAGCTCTATATATATATATATCTATATATATATATATCTATATATATATATATATATATATAAAGTGAAAGGATAGTTTTATAAATGGAATGATTTCATCCCTTCTAATCAAATAACCCAAAGAAAATGCCATAATTTAAAAGAAAAAAATAATTGAATTAGTGTTTGCATGTATACATTTCCTGTTTTCTATTTTGAAAATAAAAAATAATAGTAACTTTTATATGTCATAATTTTAAAAAATATTTAAGAAAATTAAGGTATGAAAAAAATTTAGTACCTCCTATTTAAAATTTTAAAAGTGATTTTTAAAGATGCAAGGAAAATTATACTTTTTTACATGATGTTTTGGGTAGGTTTAGAAGAACCTTTTCACATAAAATTAAACATATTTGGAACCTTTTAATAGAAAATAACTTTCTCTTCTGAAAAATATAAAATAGTATATTTTCTAATAATATATTTTAGTTGTTTTAACTTGTTTTTCTATTGTTGTCATAAAATTAATTATAAAAATATTTAAAAAATAATTATAAAAATATATAGAATGATTAAAAATAAAATACTATGGATAAAAATTGCTTTTAAAAAACATTTTAAAACATAGAAAATAGATTAAAAAACATATATAAAGTTGTAAAACATTAGAAAACAATTTTAAAAGCAGCTATCAAAAACTTATTTTTTGTATATAGAATTTATTACTATTTTTAAAAATAATAATAATTATACATATACAAGAAACTTGATTTTCCCAATTGATAATAACAACGGTATAAATATGTTGAATAGTTAGTTTCTTAAAACTTTCTAATGCCAATGGAAATAATTCTTGCTAGACTTTTAGCAACACACCTTTTGAAAACAGATTAAAATGGTCGAAAAAGCTATTACTAAATGAGTAATTTAGCAACAAATAAAAACTGTTGTTGATACCAACATCCTAAGTTGGTTATCATAGACTAAGAATAGAGAATCATAATAATTTATCTCACAACTAATAATACTTATTGTCAACATTCACTGTTCATCACATTTGATCTAACAATGATTTAAAAGTGTCAATCTCATTAATTTCCAATGTAAACTAATTCAAAAGATATTTAACTAAAAAATAATAGAAATTTAAATATATGTAGAGCTTAATTCAAAATAAATTTCTAATAATTGAATAATAACGATACAAAATAACATAATTATCAATAACAATTTACTCCAACATATAACATTCATTTAGTTCATAATATTTTAAAACATAACTCCCAAAAGCCATATTTGCTCCTTTATTAATCCTCCTTTCTCTTTTCTTCTTTATTAGATCTACAACACCTACAACATAAAAACTGTATTTTAACGTAAGTTTGAGAACTTAACTATATATATTATAGGAATATATGAATGAAATTATTCAACATCATTACATGTAAAACAAAAGTAAAACATCAATCATTAAATTTTCATGGATATAATAAGAGTTGAACAAAATGAATATGTTATTATTAAAAAAAAACTTCAATGCTAAATTTCATTTGTATTAAATAATTTTGCATTATTATAATCCTAACAACCTAACAAACTTTGTGAACTATATTAAAGAAATTATATGCAATTTTATTAGGAAATAAATATTTTTCATTACAATCCTATAGTCAAATTATTTTCTCAATTAAATACAACATATCTCATTGAATGTTTTGTCTACAATGTTATACTTAAACTTGTATTGAGCTTTCTACAATGTTATACTTAAACTTGTTTTCTAATTCTATAATCCAATTTTAGACCTGTGATGGATATCAAAGTTGAATACAAAAATAAGTTTACATAGTCATCACATAATGACTATTTTCCATTAAATTAATAAACTTAAAGTAATATCAATATTTACCTCATGTTGTAAAAGAATCAAATGATATCTTAAAATACTCTAAGCCAAGCAACAAATTAACATATACTGACTTCTCCAAATGTTTTATGGTTTTCATTTAGATTAAATAATATACCACATTGTGAGAGAGATCTTGTAATTATTGACTCCTAATATAGAATTGTGGATAATGGTTTTGAGTATCAATTGAAATCACCTTACCATGAGTACCTAAAGGTCTTTATGATTGTGGTGTAGCTTAGTACATGCTCTGGGACCTTTTTTGAATGAATAAAAAACATAATATTAATTTCAAAATCTAACATTAGTAAAATTAAAAATTACAAATAAAATAAAATAAAATGAAACCTATGAATTAACTAAATTTTCATAAACTAAATTTATATTTTGTATACCTTAAACCATTTCCATCTCTCATATGTGGAGTTCTCAAAGACCGGTTCCAATTTGTTCAGTAATACTTCTTGTAGCTAGGCGAATAAACACATTCAATATTACATTGAAATGCCTACTAGTTAATAGTTTCTCCAAACCTTAAGAATCAAAATTTTATAATTCAATTATTTAAATGATGTGTAAAAATATGCAAGAATAATGAAACCATTTCTTCTACAACAACATATCTTGAACACTTTAATTTACCAGTAGTATGAAGCATAGAACATAACATGGTGAAAGTACGTTTATCCATCCTATGTTACTCCATACATGTTGTATTACTTCCATAAATCAATTAAGATTTTCAATTTGCATAAATACTCTATTTGTAGGCCTTTCCATCTATGTCCACTTTTGATAACACTTCCTTATGGCGGTACAAAGTGCAATAAATATATTAAGTATGTTCACAATGACATATAGAATTAGGGTAAGTTGTTTTCTCCTTTCCAGCTCAATGAGGTCCATAGCTATACAAGAGTCCTAATTACAAAGGGGGAAAAAACATTCTATGCTTTTAATAAGAAAAAAATTAAACGTTGTAAGTATAAATGATCATCATTGAGAGATAAAAACAAACAAATAAAACATAAGTTGCATGGAGAAAGATAAACAAAGAAGCTAAATAAGAACTAACTTTGTCTAGCTTCTCATATGAATCGGGCCTTAGAGGTTGCATTTGAGTAATATTTTTCATAGAATGAGAAATATTTTACGTTATAAATATATTCCACATTTATCAATAAATGCATTCACTTCATTCATTTATCAATCGATCCTAACACTTTCTAGTTTAATATCACTTTCTAATATATTAGAATATATTTTTTAACTTATAAGTCATATTTATATTTTTTTCATCAACTATGATGTTTTAAACTAGTTTAAAATTTAAGAAAACTAGTTAGTATGTTTTAAAAGGCGACTTTCCTTTTGGACAGACAATACGAGTGTGTATGTGTATGACCACAAGACCAACACCATTTGGAACTTAGTTCAGGACTGTTTTAAAAGGAGACTAGCCTTTTGGAAAGACATTGTGTGTGTAAGTGTGTATGTGCGTGACCATTTCTAAGACGAGTACTTGAAGAAAAAAAATCTCAAATTTTGCAAATTTTCTACTGTCAAACAGTTTATCGGCAGTGTTACATAGAAGTTTCCTGAAGTCAATTAGGAAAATTTTTGCAAATCCACACTAAAGTTTCCAATTTTTTGTCTGTTAGAGGGGCCACACTATTCGTACTCTACCACGAAATTCAAAAGGAAAAAGGTTATTTTGTGATAAGCCATGGTAAACCTAAGTTTTATCTAACACCCTCTAAATATCAAATAGTAATTGTGCTCTTAACATTAATTGCCAAAGGCATTACTAGTGGTAGTGTTGATGGCAGTTGTGTCAAAAGGAAAAAATTCCAGTCTTTTAGTTCCAAACAGGATAAATTCATATTCTTAGAGAAGCATCTTATTCTTCTTTCTGAACGGGTGATTTCAAAATACAAGATTGATATGATTTCTACTTCGGAATTCTAGTGGGAGTACTGCTGCTGAAGAAACCTATACAAGAGGGATCCCCAATAATAAGAGATGTCACCAAAGTTGTAGCGATACAATACATCCAAATGCCAAGCCAAGAGTAAAGAAACATACCTATGCAGCCATCTGGAAGATAGGGGTTCCCGCGGTAGCCTGGATTGCAAAGACACCTATATCCACTGCCTTTCTTGGAATTAACACAACGACTGTTGCGGCCACATGCATAATCTCCTCTCTTTTGTGTTTCATTGCAGGACTTGTTCCCGATTTCCCATTTAAGCACTGCAGGATAAAAGTACTTCATGTTTTGATTGGAGAATGAGATGTCAAATTGGTGGAATCCAGAGAAGTTATTCTCTGCAATGAGGACAATGCTACATTGATTGGAGGACCAGTCCTTGGCCTCTTGCCAGATGCTCATGTTACCAACCCGTACATCAAAATTGGAAAGATCATAAGGGAAAGTAGTCTGGCAGCAGCCAATGCCAGAGCAGTAGTTAGTATCAAGCCAAGACCAGCCTTGGCCATTGCAGACGGAGACACACCCACTGATGAAGTTTTTGATGCTGGAATTTGTACTATGGAAATCGCCAATGTAAGCAAATATGTCACACCCAATGCCTATCAACTTGTTTTCAGTGTGGGAATAACTGAAAGGCTCCATGGGGGGCGCTAATGTGAACTGGGAATAGCTTTTCCCTTCCAATGCGTTATTGGCATAACAAAGAGGCGGAGTCCAATCTCTGATTCTCACATGTTCCAGAGACATGTCCAAAACTTCAGCTTCTTTTTTCTGGTCGAGGCGGAGAACAGGGTGAGGATTGGAGGAGTTGTTGCATGTGATCTCAAAACGTTTGTCAAGGTAGCAACCTTCTCCAATACCAAATGGATAAACAATGGCAAGATTCCCACATGTCTCTGGGCAACCAGGCTTGGCTGTGGATGCTTTCGTTTCCTTCAATGAGAATACCAAGGAGATGATGCTGATGATGATGGTGACCAGATGAACTTGTATTACTTGCAAAGCCATGTTTAGAGAAAACAAATAGAGAGCCTCTAATGAATGCTTCTTTGAAGTCCAATGATATTAAAAAGTAGGAAAAATGGCCAACCCAGCAACAAAGCGGCAACCCGTTGGTTGAAAAAGAAGTTTGTCGGCAATTATACATCTTTGGTTGATTTCACATGGAAGAAATAGACCCTCACGTTGCCTAATCAATACAGGATCAACATGATCTCTGTATGCTTTAGAATTCAAAGCAAAATTAATGACAACAGTTTTAGAGAATTATTTTGGAATAATTGGAATAATTATAAAGAACAATTGGAATAAGTGAGGCAAGAAATTAGAATAATTGGAAAACTCGATGTCATTGTTAAAGGAAAGCATTCAAACTATAAGGAACAATCAATCGTTAAGAAAATCAAGAGAGTCAACTCTAGGATGTCAATTGAAAGTATAGGAGTACTACAAGAAATCCCATGAATATTTTGGAGTAATCTTCATTATGATTGGTTTTCTATATTTGGGAGGTGTCTCAAATTCCTAATTGGAATATATTTCTTTTTGTAAAAGGAATATTATATAGAATATTTCCTAAATTTATGTCATTATAATTAAATTTCTTATATAACAAGAAAAGCTAGTAGAAATATTTTTGTAAATATTATAGGTCATGAGGGGAGAAAGTTTTGAGAGAGAAATGGGCTTGTGACAAAAAGCAAGAGACACTCAATGGAACAAGAGGCCTCACCAAGGTATAAATGTCAGGAAGAGTGAGAGACATTGAAGAAGCAAAAGGCTTACAATCTAGGGTAGAAATAAAGAGTAAGGAAAAGTGATATGTTTCGAGACCCAATAATTTTTTCTATTTTTATCTTCTATAATATTCCTTATCGTATAGTGAAATGTTATCTCTCATTAATGAAGGTAGGCAAGGTTAACCACATTAAAATCTCATATACGTTTATATGAGGATGTTTTATTTTATGTTCTTCCATTAATATTTTGACATAGATGCTTCCATTGGCATAACAATTTTCTCACTTTTTCCTTCTCCCTCTATAAATCCTATATAAAACCACATATTTATGGTAGCCTTTACCTTTCCTTTGTTGCATAAACAATCACATTCAGGTTTGTCATCATCATTGTAGTAACCAAGTGGCAATTGCAATGGTAACTATAGGAGTGGTTGTTATATTTATAGTGTGACTTGACTTAGTTATAGGAGTGTTTGAGCTCTCAACTTAAACATTAGGGTTTGTTGTGTTGGATAGGGACTCTAAATTAATGATTGTCATAAAGTGATAAGCTTGACTAATATCTTAGATAGTAAGTGCTCTTAATTCCAAGAGAATTAATGGATTTAAGGTTCATGCATTATAAACTTTAATTTGCTTGTGCATAGAATCCTAAGATCTACAATAGGGATACAAGCATATAGTGTATTGGGTTTATGGGGTTTGCTAAGAAAATGTGGAAATTGGCATTAATTTATAATCACTGAGACTCTTGGTTGGCCATGTATCATCATAGAAATCTAAGCTGAGTAGTTTCATCCAAAGAAAATTATTTGAAAAATCTTTTATTATTATTAGTGTTGTTGTTGTTATTGTTATTATTATTATTGTTACTATATATACATATTTATGTATTATGAGGGGGATGTGTTTTATCTATAAAAAATTGTCTTTTTAGTAAGTGATGATATATATATATGGATGGGCAAAAGATCAAAGAAGAATATAAATGGTCAAACAATAAGGTAGACAACCTTTTAATTTCCTTGAATTGATCATTATTGTAGGACTCACGTACAAGCTATCTAACAAGTTTTGGGTTTTAGTTTAATATATTCTATTATTTTGGTGTGCAATTATGACATTGCATTCCGAAATGTTCATCGTTTATCTACGTCAATTAGACTAAAGGAATTGGATGGAATGTTCTTGTTTTGATCAAGAGCTAAAAGTAAAATTACCATCAAAACCCAATAACAACTTCTTATTGATGTAACACGCCAAATTTATACCTTGCTTATAGAAAATATTTTGCAAAGAAAAATGGGTTTGAGAAATTATTCAAAGTAATTTGAGAATGTAATAGAATCAAGAACCACGAATTTACAATGCAAGTGAAAATTTTGAAATAGGCATTTTTGGTTTTTCATGTGTTGCTATTGTATAAAAAAAATATTTTAAACTTGTAATTGATAAATACTTATTAGAGAGAGAAGCTCTCTCTTTAGAGAAACCCTAGCCTATTAAGAGTTTTTTTTTTTTTTTTTTTGCTAGATTGTTATTTTTCTTAGAAAGGACACATCTTTAAGAGTGTGGTTGTAGGAACTCTATCCCTAAATGTACAAAGGCTCAAAAGGACATTAACTTTATTGAAGATGGTTTAGCATGAAACCTTCAATAATTTATTTGCAACTAGTTCAAATACATAGAAAGTAAGAATATAAAGATGCATGTTTAGATTTCAAAATAAGAGTTTTGATTAATTTCTATTCAACATGAGTAATCCTATATGTTTTTCACGAATATTTGGAAGAATTAATTGGTTAAAATGGATGAAATAATCTTCATATTTGTGATTTTAACTTCTTTCATATTCTTTCTTGAAGAGTAACCCATTTGTTATATTAATGTCTTTGACTATTTCAAGTATTTACAAATAGGTTTTAAAAGAAATAGTTATTTTTACAAGAAAAAAATAAAGGTATTTTAGTCCAAATATGGTCAAAAAAGAATGGAGAGTTAGATTTCCAAAATTAGGTTTTCAATAGTCCTTTTAACCCTATTTGAAATGAGATCATTTTGCATCCACATTTGTTTTTGAAAATTTGGATCAAAAGGATTGCTTTTATATTTTTTTAAACTTTGAAATTTGAAATTTTTTATGAAATTTTCAGCTTTGCTCCACCTTCGTCTTCATCCATGATTTGATGATCAAGATCACATGATTTGGATTTTTAAACGATGGAATATATATATAACCATATTAAGGGAATCATGTAAAAGTGCATTATTTGAAAAATACTGATGAATTAAGAATCTAAAAAAGTGGGTTATATTTTGGGAAAAATAATTCTCACATCATGCACTAGAATTATAAATTTGGGCATGCTTCCAAGACTACCCTTAAGCATAAAAGTAGGTTGCCACCTAACCAAGCAACACTATTTAATTATGTCATGCATGTCCTTTTCTTTTCTTTTTTTTCTCCTTCTAAAAGTCAACTCTCCTCATTCTATTTCTATTTAATCATGCATTTAGGTGTTTTTAATAACTTGTATGAAAATAATATAAGTTGAACTATTTAATAATTTTAAAAATTATAAAATAATATTTAACTCAGATTTTTGTTGATTCTTTATATATGTTTTTTACTTGTGATAGTTGCAAACTTGGTAAAAGCAAGACTCTTCAATCATTAACTTTATTGAAGACGGTTTAGTATGAAACCTTCAATAATTTATTTGCAACTAGTTCAAATACATAGAAAGTAAGAATATAAAGATGCATGTTTAGATTTCAAAATAAGAGTTTTGATTAATTTCTATTCAACATGAGTAATCCTATATGCTTTTCACGAATATTTGGAAGAATTAATTGGTTAAAAAAGAATGAAATAATCCTCATATTTGTGATTTTAACTTCTTTCATAGTCTTTCATGAAGAGTAACCCATTTTTTACATTAATGTCTTTTACTATTTCAAGTATTTACATATAGGTTTAAAAAGAAATAGTTATTTTTACAAGAAAAAAAAGGTGTTTTAGTCCAAATGTGGTCAAAAAAGAATGGAGGGTTTGATTTCCAAAATTAGGTTTTCAATGGTCCTTTAGATCATTTTGCATCCACAATTGTTTTTGAAAATCTGGAGCAAAAGGATTGCTTTTATATTTTTTAAATCTTCGAAATTTGAAAAGTTCAATTTTTTATGAAATTTTCAGCTTTGCTCCACCTTCATCTTCATCCATGATTTGATGATCAAGATCGCATGATTTGGATTTTAAACGATGGAATCTATATATATATATATATATATATATTTGAAAAATATTGATGAATTGAGAATCTAAAAAAGTGGGTTATATTTTGGGAAAAATAATTGCCAGAATTGTAACTTTGGACATGCTTCCAACACTACCCTTAAGCATAAAAGTGGGTTGCCACCTAACCAAGCAAAACTATTTAATTATGCCATGCATGTTAGTCTTCCTTTCTTTTTTTTTTCTTTTTTTCCTTCTAGTAGTCAACTCTCCTCATTCCATTTCCTTTTACCCAGTTTGGTGTAAAGATCGCATTTAAATTTTTATTTTCTTTTTTGAAAATAATTCTTATTTTTTCCTATTTTTTTTTAAAATGTACTAAATTAAAAAAGCAAATATATCTTAAGGAGAATTATTTTTTTATATACATCATATAAAGTGGGCTATTCATTCATTTGTTAAAAAAGTATACTACAAATTAATCTATAAAATATCATTGTTTTTTATTTTTAAAATTCCACTTACTTAAATTTTTAAATAAATATAAATATTTAACTCCACATTTAGGTTTTTTTAATAACTAGTATGAAAATAATATAAGTTGAACTATTTAATAATTTTAAAAATTATAAAATAATATTTAACGCCGATTTTTTGTTGATTCTTTAGATATGTTCTTTACTTGTGATAGTTGCAAACTTGGTAAAAGCAAGACTCTTCCCATTCCAATCCATAAAAATAATTTTAAAAATCATTTTGATCTAATTCATACTGATGTTTGGGGAAAGCAATGTTTTCATAACCAAATCGGTCATTGAACTGAAAAAGTTATCATTTCACGATTCAATGGTCAAATCATTGGTTGAACCGCAATTAAACTGATGATGTCATAAATATATAATTTAATAATTTATACATTATATAAAAATAAAAATAATTATAAAACATAATGAATATATATAATTAAAATTTTTAATAATAGTTCATTTTTATTTAAAAACATATATAATATGTAAGTATGAATATATATTTAAGATTAAAGAAAAAATATAATATTTAATTTTATTCATATATCTTATTATTTTCAAAATTATTATATTAATTAATTTATATTATTTTCATACTTATTATCATATAATTATTATAAAAATAAATATGAAAGTAAATATTTATATTTATTTAATGGTTTTATTGCATCAATACCTTCTCAATTTATTTAATAGTTGTGCATTAAATTAATTGTTTATCATCATTTAAGCTTCATAATGAGTCTCCATACTTCAGTTTGTATAACAAACACCCTTACTACACTCAATTACATGTTTTTGGAAGTCTTAGTTATTCTCATCTTCCCTCATTAGACAAGAATAAATTGACTACATAGTCTACTATATGTGCTTTTCTTATGTATGCAGATATCGCAAAGGTTTCCTTTATTATGATCTCATTACTCATAACACTCACATTTCTTGAAATTTCATTTTTGTTGAATATATATATATATATGGAAATTTCAAAATACTCATGTTCCCACTCCTCCATCTTCATGTTCTTATCTTCATGACTTTAACCATGGCACTTCTAATGTCACAAGGTTTAAATCTAGGGTAGCGCATTAGCGGAGAGCGTAATTAGTAGTCAAGAAATAGAAGGCCTCATCAAGAAACCTCTCCTTACCTTGATCCAAGTCTTGAATCATCCAAGACAACCAATATGATGGTTGCACCTCCTCTTCGAAGATCCACTTGACAAATTAATTAAACCTCTTAATTACTTGTCTCTCATGACTATCTTATCCTCCATTGACATTCCAAATTCGTATTCACAAGTTAAACATTCACATTGGCAAACGACTATGAATAAAGAATTGGAGGCTTTGACAAAAAAAAATCATACTTAGGAAATTTTTCATTATCCAGATTAGTGTTGGTTAATTGGGAGCAAATGAGCTTACATAATTAAATAGAAACCTGATGGACCTTTAGATCATTATAAAGCTCATATGGTTGCTCTTGGAAATTGGTAAGAATATGGGATCAATTATCATAAGACATTTGCTCCAATTGCCAAAATGGCAACTGTTCAAACTTTGTTAGCCATTGTAGGTTCACAAGGATGGCCCTTTTTCCAAATGGATGTTAAAAACACTTTCCTACATGGTAATCTTCAAGAAGAGGTCTACATCAATCATCCTGCTAGAGTAAGATCTTATTCTAAAATTCATGTATGTCATCTATAATGTCATCTTAATGGAATGAAACAAACCCTGCATTCATAGTTTGATAAATTTCACCAACTGGTGAATAAGTTGGATTTTGGTAAGAGTTTCAATGATCTTTCTATGTTTCTTCATTGTTCTATTGTTGGTGTCACCATTCTTGTTGTTTATATAGATGATATAATCATCATTAGGAAATGCAATAAACAATAGATGATATTAGCACCAATGATCTTTCTATGCATCTTGGTGATGCTCTTGTTTCATGGAAATGTAATAAACAAGAGAACATATCTAAATCTTCTACATAAGCAAAATATAGAGCTATGTCATCTGCTTGTTCTAAAATTTTCTAGCTTCATTGATTTCTATTTGAATTGGTTTCCCTCCAACAAATCTTACACCTCTATATGTTGATAAGATGAGTAACATTCAAATTATTGCAAATCCTATTCTTCATGATTTAACGAATTAAACACATAGAAGTAGATTATCACTACATCTGAGATGCATACGCTAATCGCACTATCACACTACCCCATGTATCCACAAAGTTTCAAACTGCTAATATCTTTATGAGGTCCTTGACAAAAATACGACATGAATTCTTAGTTGATAAATTGATGCTTATCAATTCACTAGCATCAATTTGAGGGAGGATGTCAAATGTAGTATCTTGGGAGATTGTTTGGCATGATATTAGTTTTTTTTTTCTATTAGATTACCTCATTGTATGATTTTAGGAATTTGCTTGTTGTACCTTCATTGTGAATAACTAATCTTGGGATTGTAATTTTAAACCTTCGTTGCATAATTTTTTCTCAATATAAGAAGGCTTTACCCCTAAGAAAGAGATAATACCATTCCAAAAAAATTCTTTGTTTCCCAAAAACTTCTTTATTCCTTTGAGTCTCTTTTATTTGTCAGTGTGACCCTTTTGAAAAAATCGAAAAAAATCAAATTAATAATTATTTTTAAATCAATACACACTATCTCACTCTTTTCAAATAAATTCCTAATCAATCAACATCCTAAGTGTGCTGTGCCACTGCACTAGCCTTTATTAAAAGAGAACGCTATGGTGGAACTATCTTTCCCTTTTTTATGATTCACTGAATAGTGATGACTCCTCTCTTAGTAGAGAACATCAATCAGCGTCCTAACAACTCAATTACCAATGAAATTTGCATGGAGTGGGCTACTGCCACCACCACTCTTCCCTTGCTTCCCAGCTGTTGTGCCATTCAACTGGGTTGGCTATTCAACTGGGTACTCTCCAAACACAGGTGGAAAGGCAAAAGTTTTTAGTCGCAATCACATTCTTTTCTCTTAAATCGTTCTTTCTACTCCTGTCTTTTCTTCTATCCCTATCAAAGTGTACGATTATTTAGCTATGATTAAACCCCATTTCATTGTCCCCTCCTTCCTTTAATTTTTCATATCATGCTTAGTTTCTAGTGAAAAAAAAAAACAGTGAATTAAGCTTAACTAATTCCTCTCTCTTCCTAAGCATGTTTGAATTGGCTTTTTGAAATTCAAAAGTTCTTTTTAAAATAACAATAAAATAAATTAAGCCACAATCGAGTTTCCAATAGTTCCCATGTGGTGATATGATACAAGCGTCATTTAAATTAAGCCACTTTTATCAACAAAAAAAAAAAATGTCGAAACCAAGGGCTTGGTAACTATTTTCAAAAACAGTTCTAAAAAATAGGTTTTACAAAAAAAATTTAAAACTATTTTCATATTTTTGTAAAAGAAAAGTTTGTTTGAAAATCTAAAATATTTTTAACTTATTTTTAATATTTTTAAATATGTTTTAAAAATAATTTTTATGTCTAATGTTTTATTTTTAATCATTCCACATGTTTGTATAATTATTTTTTAAAACAGACATCAGACAATAAGTGAAACAATAAAAAATAATTAAAAGATATTATCTAAAAATATCCTACTTTATATTTTTAAGAACAAAAAATAGAAAACAATTTTTGGTTGTCAAATATGTTTTTAATTCTAGAAAATAGTTATCAAATAGACCCTAAATATCTTCTAAAAAAAAAATCAAGGGTTAATTAGCTATACCCTTTATATGATATATTTGGGTATATTCAATTTCTTCTTACGCTTATCACGTGGATTTGTCCATTCGTTTTAACAAAAAAAAAAATCATATTTGATATTTTGACATAATTTAGGATTGATATTACTTTTAAAACAAATTCAAAAACTAGATTTAACACATCAGTAAAAATAAATGAGTGATTTTTTTTATTTATTTTAGAAATAATTCAAGCTCTATTTAAGAAAATAGTATCTCATAAATGATACGATTTAGTTTATGTTAAAATAATAATTGTTGCTTTATTTTTTAACTAAAGTAAAAAGGTAAAGAATAAGACAAAGTGGTTATCTTGTAAATCAATTTAATAACTTAAATTAAGTTATTAAGTATGATTAATAAAATAACTTAATGGTATAATTTAAAGTCAAAATCAACTTTAAGTAATAAATAAAAACAATTAATTTATTCTTAAATACATAACTTTATTTTACTTTTTTACCTTTATTTATCCTAGTTATCTTTACGATCTCTTGTACTACTTCATAATCCTTATTGTAATTCGATCTCCATTACCCTAATTATAATTTATAAGAATAAATATGTCAATTTAATAATTTAGAATTAATTTTTAAATTAATTTTATCACACAACTTTAATACCTAAAATAAAAATTAAGTAATAAGTTTTAAGTAAATAATTTAAATATAATTTAACTTAAAATCAACTTAAATCATTCACTAATAAGTATTAAATTTTACAAAAACAACCCCAAAACCTAAAATTAATTGTTTTTAAATTCCTCTACATTCATTTAATAGTTCATATTTACAAAGTTAGAAGTTATTCTTCCACAAACATGTTGAATGCCTTTTTCATGGTTGATGATAAAAGGCAATTTTCATGGGAAGAGAAACTTGAAGGAAACACATGGTCGGCCAATAGTTCTTCCACAATTTTTAAAAACCAAAGACTATTTGGTCATTGCGCAACTTTTAAGGACACGTATACTAATTTGATTCTATCACTAGGGAATCAAGAGGTAGGGACTCACCCCCTTTTCCTTATTCCCATGTTCACTTTACTTAGTTGTTGAATCAAATATATTGGTACAACCCAAAACAATTCTGGCGTGTTAGGACCCAAAACAATCTAGGACAGTTGCGTGTTTGATATGTGACAATGAGAAGTAAGAATGGACATCATTCTTTTTCCTTTCTTCATTCCTATGTTTGGATAATTTAAATTATGATGAGAATAAATTCAAAAATGATTTCAATAGATCCAATTATGAGGTATTTTGATTCCCTATTGCAAATTATTTTTAAAAATTAATTTTTCAATTTTTCAAAACCAAAGACTATTTAGTCCTTTGCCACGACTTTTAAGGACACGTATACTAATTTGATTCTATCACTAGGAATCAAGAGGTAGGGACTCACCCCTTTTCCTTATTCCCATGTTCACTTTACTTAGTTGTGGAATCAAATATATTGGTAGGACCCAAAACAATTCCGGCGTGTTAGGACCCAAAACAATGCAGGACAGTTGCATGTTTGATACGTGAGAATGAGAAGTAAGAATGGACATCATTCTTTTTCCTTTCTTCATTCCTATGTTTGGATAATTTAAATTATGATAAGAATAAAATCAAAAATGATTTCAATAGATCCAATTATGAGGTATTTTGATTCCCTAATGCAAATTATTTTTAAAAATTAAAAAGTTAAAGTTTTTTTTAGATAAGTTGTTTTTAAAAATAATTTTTTATTTTGATTTTGTAAAATGTACAAATTATAAATTCAATTTATACAACGTAAACTAAATTCTTTAAATCACGTCTTATTAAAAATAAAAACAAATTTTAAATTACAAATAAATTAAAAATAAATTTTTTTAAATAAAATATGAATATTAATAATATAATAAAGTCAAAAATTATACTTTTTTATAAATATTATAAAAATATAGATATTAACATTAATTTATTTATTTTAAAAAAAAAAAATTAAAATAAATATTTTTATTTTTTTATTTTATTTTTTTTATTTTATAAAATATGGATATTAACATCTTATAAAAGCATAATTTATTTATTTTTTTAAAAACAAATAATAATAATTCAAAATAAATCATTTTTAATACTTTTTATATGATTTTATTAATATTATAAAATATGGATATTAACATCTTATAAAAGCATAATTTATTTATTTTATTAAAAATAAAGAATAATTATTCAAAATTAATCATTGTAAATAATATTCTATTTTAAATGAATATTAAAACAAATAAAATTTAATTTTTTAAGGTATAAATGAGCCAAATTTTTTATTATATGCATACATTTATTACTCAATTATAAATATGGCATTCTGAATTATTTTATTTAATCTATAATTAATTAATCTTTTTTTTAATTTCAAATTATTCTTAAAATTATAAAATTCATTAAAGAATTTAAAGTATTAATTATGTCTATTATTTTTTATATTCATTATATATTTATTGAGTTTTAAATTATTTTTAAAAATTATTAAACTTATTAAAAAAATTCAATACAAAGTCTCGCTTAGTTTGAAATTCATTTTTCTAGTGAAAAAAAATATTAGAAGAACATTCTCTATGTTATTTTGTTTTTAAATAACAACAACCAAACAATGATATAAATTTTTTAAATGAGATTTTATTTTAAATCAAATTCCCAAATAGGTTTTTATTACTTAGCAGAAAAAAAAATGCTCTCAAGAAATTTATTAAATAAAAATAAAAAATTATTTTAAACTAGATATTATTGATAATTTTTATTTTTATTTTTTTCATTTTCATTCCCATTTTCACTTAACATTGAAATAAAACCAAATTATTATTCCAACCTTACATTCATATATGTAGAATAGAAATAAAAACAAATTATTATTTTTATTTAATTCTAAATAAAACTTAAGATAAAATAATGTTGAATAATGTTAAATATTGAGTTTTGATTCTTTTTTAATACTATATTTCTATTAAGGATTATGAAGTAAAAAGAAAAATCAAAAGATTCACTTTAGTTATAATGATTCACTTTATCATTTAGAAAAAGCCAAATATTATAATTTTTTATATCAATCAAATAAATTAACAAATAAGTAATAAGTCAACAAAAAGTAAAAAAAAAAAAAACAAATTATTTGAAATCTAAAAGCAAGTTACTTGAGTCAAAAATAAAAAATAAAAATAAAAATAACGAAAATGTACCTTAGTTACAAAGAAAAATGAGGAATGTATAGATGATTAAATTTTGTTTTACTTTTTGTTCCAAGATCTTTTTTTTTAGGCTATGTTTGGTTCTCGAGAAAATTTAAGGGGAAAATATAAGGGGGAAAAAATAAAGATAAAAAATATAAGAAAATAAAAAGTGAATGAAAATAAAAAATAAATAAATTTAAAGCCAATAAATTATTTTTTTTTGCTATTTCAAATTCGTTTCATTTATTTTAACTCATCCATATAAATATTAAATAATTTAAAAATATATAAATTTTTAATTAGTTTTAATTATACTTTATTCTTTTTGCATTTTTCATAAGATAACCAAATATGAGAAAATCATTTTCTTTAGTATTTTTTTTCTTTCCTTAGACTATGTTTGGTTCCTTGAAAATTTTGATGGAAAATGTGAGAGAAAGAAAATAGAGAGGACAGATTAAAGGAAAGAAAAAAAAAATTCAAAGTCAATAAATTAATTTTATATGCTTTTTTAAATTTATTTCACTTAATTTTCTCTATTGTATAAGGATAAAATAATTTTAAAATGCATAAAATTCTAACTAATTTTAATTATATTTTATTTTCTTTTATATTTTCTATAGTGAAACCAAATATAAGAAATCACTTTCCTTAGTATATTATTTTTTTATTTTCTTACTACTTTTTGATAACCAAACATAACTTTAATACTTTGCTGAAACCAAATATAATGTTAGGGTTTTCTTTTAGGTGTTTTTGTTCCTAAAAAAATTTAAGGATTATTATTTGATCATCACGGAAAGTGAGGAAATGATTGTTATTTTTTTTTCTTTGTTTTCTTACCCTGCAAAAAAAAAAAATGAATTTGTCCTAATTTTTAAAAAATTATTTCCTACACTAGAGACTAAGTATTGTGGAATTTTTGTTTGACTAAATGTGGTGCTCCTTTTTTAGAAAATTTGACAATGGTTAATCAAACTCAACATGCTTTTGGTTGATCTTATTTTAGTGATTTAACATGATGAGAGCCAAATTGTTGACATTGAGATGTCATAAGGGTGGGTTCACTTTTTAGTCTAAAGTTACATAATTAGATGAATGTTGAATATTTGTATATCTTTTTTATTGGTTATTGATTCTTTTTATTCATCTTGTTTATTTGGCATTAAGAGTCACAAAGTGTGTAGGATCCACAACAGTTGAAGAATAGGTCTCCTCTCCCCTCCTCCACTCAATTTTGGTCAGAATAATAATGCCCTTGTCACTAAAATAATGATCAAATATTTAAATATTTAAATATTATAATATATTTTTATACCAAAATATTTAAAAATAAAATAATAATAAATATTTGAATATTTGAAATAATATAAATTATTTAATGTTTTTTAAAAATATTATATAATTCTTTTTCCTAGAATCTATTTTAAAAGTGATGGGAAAATATTCATCACGATTATAAATTTTAAATAAAGTGAATAAGGATAGTATGATAGAATTATACACTTCATTCCCTTTCCTTTACATAAGTATAAACGCTTTCGAAGTAATCAACTTCGTTATTATTTCAAGTTCTTGATTATAAACTAAAGACTTCAATCTCATGATTCTTATTCTCTTATCTTTCACTCTTTTTTATTTCTTTTCCTACAAAGGAAATAAACATAGGTAGGGATGACATCGAGGTGGGTTCGGTACGAGTCATCCTATCCCAACCCACCCATTTATTTATATCTATTTTCATCATCACCCAAAAAAAAATTAAATGGGACAAGGTGAGTATAGAAAATTCTTATATCTATCTAGCTTTGCCCCATTTAAATTTTTCGATATTTTTCAATTTTTATTAAAAATAAATATAATTTATAAATAAAAAATATTGTAAATATTTATAATTTATTTTTATGAAAAGTAACATTTAAAAAGTTGAGAAATGAAAAAATCAATTAAAATAAATTTTTTATTTAAAATTATATATAATTGATGGAGTACATATATATTGATTATGATATTTGGTTTTAATGAATTTCTTTTAAAAAAATTTATAAATTTTTATTTCATATTTATCCTGTTTATAAAATAAAGAATTTTATTATTAAATAATTTATTGTAAAATTTGTCTTCCTTTATATCAAAATTTTTATCACAAGCTTCTTCATATAATAAAATTAAAATTACAAATTAAAACTATTTTAATTAATTTATATAAAGTATATTAAAGCAAAATCTATTTTAAACTGGTTTTTGTTGAGATTGAATTTTATAATAAAATTATTTGTTTTTATTTATTTAATACAATAATTCATTCATTTATAAGAATTAATTTTTCATTAAATAGTTAATGAAAAACTAAAGAAATACAATTATATTTCTTAAAATTTGTGAAATTAGGTACTATATTATTTTTATTTATAAAAATAAAAAATATATATTAAATAAAACATTTTTTAACTCATTATCCATAAAAAGTATTAAGAGATAAAATTAGAACCAGAAATTCAATGACTCAAAAGCTTTTATCCTTTGGCATGATTGGCTAGGTCACCCAAGGTTTTCTATGATGCGTCGAATAATAGAACACTCACATAAGTATCAACTAAAGAACCAAAAGATTTTTTTGTCCAATGAATACTCATGTGTTGCCTATTCACAAGGTAAATTGATAGTCATACCATCTTTTCCTAAAGTCATATCTAAGTCATCAGTCTTTTTAGAAAAAATACATGGGAACATATGTGGGTCTATCTATCCACCATGTGGACTATTTCGTTATTTTATGATCTTAATAGATGCCTCTACTAAATGGTCACATGTTTGTCTCATTTCTACACATAATGTTATCTTTGCTAGGTTCCTTGTACAAATGATCAGATTACGAGCACAATTTCCAAATTATTCAATCAAAACAATACGTCTTGATAATGTTAGCGAAATTACTTCTCAAACATTCATTGACTACATGTCAATAGAGATAAATATTGAACATCATGTTGCTCATACTCATACTCATACCTAAAATGGTTTAGCATAATCTTTCATCAAACATCTTTAATTAATAGCTCAACCATTACTAATGAAAACCAAATCACCTAGTTTTTCTTAGGGACATGCTATTATGTATATTGCAGCTTTAGTCTGTATTCGACTTACAACTTACCATGAATGCTCCCCTTCACAACTTGTACTTGAAAAACAACCAAATATCTCTCACCTACAAATCTTTGGTTGTGCAATATATGCACCAATTGCACCTGCACCTACACAATGCACTAAAATGGGTCCCCAATGAAAACGTACTTAAGATTTATGTAGGTTTTGATTCTCCATATATCATAAAATATCTTAAACCTTTGACAGGCAATGTTTTTACAACCCACTTTATGGATTATCAATTTTAATGAGAGTATTTTCTCGCCATTAGGGGGAGAAAACTAATTCCAGAAGAACGAAAAAAAAATTATTTGGAACGCATTTACTGTGCCACATCTTGATCCTCGTACAAATCAATGTGAACTAGAAGTTCGAAGGATCATTCATTTGCAAAATCTTGCAAACCATTTACCAAATGCATTCATTGATACAAAGAAAGTGACAAAGTCATATATCCCGACTACACATACTCCAAAGCATGGATTGATGTCCCTATAGGACAGTTAACAAATGAATCTAAGATATGCTTAAAGCGTAGTAGACTTGTCGACTTAAAGGATGTAATTCCCCAAAAGAAAATAACATAAGGAAAACTTGGCACCCTAGAAGAGGCCATCAGAATGATTGATTAGTCTAAAATTGATAAATCTAAACCCTAAAAATAGGCACAAACAATGCAGAAAGCCCCTAAAAAGGCACATATTAAACAAGTGGCCCCTAAAGAGGCACAGGTACCTGAAAATTGTGAGATCTCAATAAGTTATGTGCACACAGGGGAAAAATGGGATCGAAGTAATATTGTTATTAACAATATTTTCACTTTTCAAGTAGCCTATGATATCATTAAAAATGATGAAGATCTCAAACCACAAAATATAAAAGAATGTCAACATAAAAATTATTAGTCAAAATGGAAACAAGCTATGCAAACATAGTTAAACTCGTGAACAAAATGAGAAGTTTTTGGACTTGTAGTCCAAACGCCTAAAGATGTACAGTGTGTTGCGTACAAATGGGTATTTGTACGAAAGTTCAATTAGTAGCACAAGGTTTCTCATAGAGACCTAGTATTAACTACGAGGAAACATATTCTTTTATAATGGGCATAATCACATTTCGTTTCTTAATTAGCTTAGCAGTCTCAAAAAGACTGAATATGTGTCTCATGCATGTTATTACAACATATTTATATGGATCCATAGATAATGATATATACATGAAAATCCCTAAAGGATTTAAATTGCCTGAAACAAATAGTACAAAGCCTCGTAGCATGTACTCAATTAATTTAGAACAATCCTTGTATGGATTAAAGCAATTTGGGTGTATGTGTTATAATCGCCTTAGCGAATACCTGCTAAAAGAGGGTATGTGAATAACCCCATATGTTCATAAATTTTTATTAAGAAATCAGAAATCTTTTGGCCTTCTGTCTTTTCTCCCTTGTTTTTTCCTCTGCATAATTCGCAATTTTTCATTTTTTGACCTTCCAATTTTCAAAAATGAGTTTTATGTTGATGACTCAAATCTTGTTGGGACTCCTAAAGAGCACATAAGAACAACAAATTACATTTTTAAAAAACGAATTTGAGATAAAAGATCTTGAAAAAAAAAATTATCTCGACCTGTAAATCGAGCATTTTTCAAATGGAGTTTTAGCACATCAATTAACATACATTAAGAAATTTTTGAAGTGTTTTTCTATGGATTAAGTCATCCACCATTTTCTTAACCAAATCATTAAAAATATGGTTAACACATCTACATGAACACATAACTTAGGAGGGATATGGAATATGTACCACTATGCAAGGTTACACTAATTGTACAAGGGAAATGTGTCAAGTGTACAAGGGTGTACAAGTCTCCTAATAAGTTTTATATGATTTTTAAACAACTTGAGTTTGACATTAAGACGATTATCGTTATTTTTTTTTTTTTACCAAACTATGCCATTAAGACTTATGAGAAATAATGTACAACATATTTATTATTTTGTAAGTAAGAAACAAAAAAATATTTTTTAAAGCATTTAAAAAATATTTATTATATATTCTATAAGTTTAAAAAAAAAAATGATGAAGTCTAATTTGCAAGTTAGAACAAACAAAGAATACTAATATTTTATGAGGTGTTTAAAAATTGTTTGATATTTATGAGAAATAATGTAAGCTTGAAATAAAGAATAATATTTATTATATATTATATAAGTTTCTAAAGTATTTAAAAAATATTTATTATATATTACGTAAGTTTGAAAAAAAAATTGATGAGGTATTTAAAAATTATTTACTTCAAAAATACATTTGACAATAATAATTTTTAACCATTTATCTCTCTTGAAAAAAAAATAATTGGGAAATCATTCAACTTAGTTCCACTAAATAAGTAAGAGAAGGGTGAAAGAGTCAAAAAAAGAATAAGAAAGGTAAGATGACCGATTAGTTTTTTAATTTAATGGTTAAGGCTATTTTATGGATTTTTTAAAGGCAATAACATTTCTCTCGATTTCTACTCTTTCATTGAGTTTGTATCTAAACATGAGTGATAGGAGGACCTTACCTCAATTATGAAGCCTAGCTGAGTTGGAAACACAATTCTCCCTTTAAAATACATGTTAGAAATGGATTACTCTCATCAATTAATCTCAAATAATAGGTGGGCATAGTGTTCAAACAAATGCACCTTCATGTAGTTAGAAATGGATTTTCTTTAAGGTTAAACCAATTTTGCTTAAGGATATACTTAGATTCTTTTAACATAAGTTTAGGTAATTAATCCTTAGGCATGCATGAGGGGTAATGAGAAATGGATGATTCTCATCAAATTGATGTCAAATGATTTGTAGGCATAGTGTGCTTACAATCTACTTCTTTTTCATGTAAAATGTACCAAATTTTCTTAGTCAACATGTAACAAAATAAAAATAAAAAGGATTTTATTAGTCAACATGTAACAAAAGAGGGCAAAAAAAATGAGGTGTAAAAGTGCGAGAAAGAAAAAATGAAAATAAAAAGGTGTAAGTGAAAAGTGATTTGTGCCGTGGAAGTTTTAAAAAAAAAATGAAAACGATTTTCATGAAAAAAAAAATCATAACAATCATTTTTTGCGATTTTTTTGACACCCCGCCTCACTTTTCCTCCATGCAGCCGCACTTTTCCTCCCCCTAACGTCAACCTTTATGTTTCTTTTTTTCTTTTTTCCACCGTCCCACCCCCTCCCTCTTACAATAATGTTGATGGCATGATGGTTCAACCATCAAACCATCAACTTACAATTTTTTTTCGATTCAATAATGAGTCTGATTCTAAAAACATTGTCTTCAACAATCTTATAAATCATCATTGGTTCTAAACATGTGTTTCTAAATACCAAAATGTTTCTAGGACAACATAGGCCCACACTAAACAAAATGCCTACAAGGCTTGGCCTATAATTAGCAGCAACAAAATGCCTTCATCTCATTAATGTTACTATGTATTCTACTTCATATTATAACACAACTCTGAAATTCTTAAATACAAGACTATCTATTTAACCTACTTCTAGTTGATATATAGATTGAAAGACTATTGTGCATAATTTAGTGAGTACATCTTTACCTGTTGGATCTGTCCCACTCCCATACAACCTCGTACTGCCAAATTAAATCCACCGGGTTAGGGTGATTATCGGTCTCAAGCGGAACGCTCCTTCTAAAGACAGCCATGTGAGAAGCAAACCCTGGTTCCACATCAGCGGATCCCCCAACTCCACTGAATTCAACGCTGTAATTGTGTTTTCTGGCTAGGTTAGATGCCCAATGATTGAATTGCTTCCGCGTCCACTCAAACTTATGGTCATGGTTGCGAAATCTGCAAGCTTGCGACTGGGATGTCTCATCAGGATCCTCTTCTTGATTTGATGGATTAGATCTTTGAAGTATTGCATTATACTCGTAGTTTGGGGTGGAAACAATAAGAACCTTTGGACAAAAATAACTCAGCACTACATCTCCAAACAAACATGCTTGATCTTCTTCCATATGCTCGATAACCTGTAATTCTTATTAATGTCAGCTAGTGAAAGCAGTTAAGCAAATCTCAATACAAACAGTAGAACTACAGACATTCTGATAGGCAAAATATTTTTTCAAACAAGTATAACCACAGATTAAGATACAAAATTTCATGTTAAAGATTTAACATGAAGTGGTTTGTACGACCAATGATCCTCTATATGAGAATCCAGCAGATTGGATCATCCCCACCGTGCACCACCATTTTATGTTATTAAAAAAAAACTTCAATGCTAAATTTCCTTTGTATTAAATAATTTTGCATTATTATAATCCTAACAACCTAACAAACTTTGTGAACTATATTAAAGAAATTGTATGCAATTTTATTAGGATATAAATATTTTTCATTACAATCCTATAGTCAAATCATTTTCTCAATTAAATACAACATATCTCATTGAATGTTTTGTCTACAATGTTATACTTAAACTTGTTTTCTAATTCTATAATCCAATTTTAGACCTGTGATGGATATCAAAGTTGAATACAAAAATAAGTTTACATAGTCATCACATAATGACTATTTTCCATTAAATTAATAAACTTAAAGTAATATCAATATTTACCTCATGTTGTAAAAGAATCAAACGATATCTTAAAATACTCTAAGCCAAGCAACAAATTAACATATACTGACTTCTCCAAATGTTTTATGGTTTTCATTTAGATTAAATAATATACCACATTGTGAGAGAGATCTTGCAATTATTGACTCCTAAGATAGAATTGTGGATAATGGTTTTGAGTATCAATTGAAATCACCTTACCATGAGTACCTAAAGGTCTTTATGATTGTGGTGTAGCTTAGTACATGCTCTGGGACCTTTTTTGAATGAATAAAAAACATAATATTAATTTCAAAATCTAACATTAGTAAAATTAAAAATTACAAATAAATTAAAATGAAATGAAGCCTATGAATTAACTAAATTTTCATAAACTAAATTTATATTTTGTATACCTTAAACCATTTCCATCTCTCATCTGTGGAGTTCTCAAAGACCAGTTCCAATTTGTTCAGTAATACTTCTTGTGGGCGAATAAACACATTCAATATTACATTGAAATGCCTACTAGTTAATAGTTTCTCCAAACCTTAAGAATCAAAATTTTATAATTCAATTATTTAAATGATGTGTAAAAATATGCAAGAATAATGAAACCATTTCTTCTACAACAACATATCTTGAACACTTTAATTTACCAGTAGTATGAAGCATAGAACATAACATGGTGAAAGTATGTTTATCCATCCTATGTTGCTCCATACATGCTGTATTACTTCCATAAATCAATTAAGATTTTCAACTTGCAAAAATACTCTATTTGTAGGCCTTTCCATCTATGTCCACTTTTGATAACACTTCCTTATGGCAGTACAAAGTGCAATAAATATATTAAGTATGTTCACTATGACATATAGAATTAGGGTAAGTTGTTTTCTCCTTTCCAACTCAATGAGGTCCATAGCTATACAAGAGTCCTAATTACAAAGGGGGAAAAAACATTCTATGTTTTTAATAAGAAAAAAATTAAACGTTGTAAGTATAAATGATCATCATTGAGAGATAAAAACAAACAAATAAAACATAAGTTGCATGGAGAAAGATAAACAAAGAAGCTAAATAAGAACTAACTTTGTCTAGCTTCTCATATGAATCGGGCCTTAGAGGTTGCATTTGAGTAATATTTTTCATAGAATGAGAAATATTTTACGTTATAAATATATTCCACATTTATCAATAAATGCATTCACGTCATTCATTTATCAATCGATCCTAACACTTTCTAATTTAATATCACTTTCTAATATATTAGAATATATTTTTTAACTTATAATTCATATTTATATTTTTTTCATCAAATATGATGTTTTTAACTAGTTTAAAATTTAAGAAAACTAGTTAGTGTGTTTTAAAAGGCGACTTTCCCTTTGGACAGACAATACGAGTGTGTATGTGTATGACCACAAGACCAACACCATTTGGAACTTGGTTCAGGACTGTTTTAAAAGGAGACTAGCCTTTTGGAAAGACATTGTGTGTGTAAGTGTGTATGTGCGTGACCATTTCTAAGACGAGTACTTGTAGAAAAAAAATCTCAAATTTTGCAAATTTTCTACTCTCAAACAGTTTATCGGCAGTGTTACATAGAAGTTTCCTGAAGTCAATTAGGAAAATTTTTGCAAATCCACACTAAAGTTTCCAATTTTTTGTCTGTTAGAGGGGCCACACTATTCGTACTCTACCACGAAATTCAAAAGGAAAAAGGTTATTTTGTGATAAGACATGAAGTACTGTAAACCCCTTTTTCTTTTTCTCATTCCATTTATCATCTCTTCAAGGTAGTTCAAAACATGACTGACCATTTAGATGCTTCATCAAATCATTTTATGATAAGCTTAGCGTCATATCTGATGCCATTTTAGTTTCTAATATAGCAAAATTATAACGCTTATGCATACTTAACAATATATTTAATTTTAGAGACAATTTTCGTTCTGCTCTAAGGACATTCTATCAAAGAACATTTATGATGCTAAACCAGTCAAAAGGTTGCTGAGTATGTCCACCCAGGCCTATCACCTATAGTACCTAGCTCCTGCATAATCCATATTTTTCCATTTTGAAGCTCCCCTTACTGAGTTCCTACAATTTGGATCTGCATGAAATCAGAAACCTCCAACATATCATGATCTTTGAGCTTATCATCCAAATATGTCTTATCCTTCTAATTATGATCAAATAAGTAATGTGTTTGATTAGTGGTCAATTTGATTATTTTGTGTATATTGGAAATAAATTCTCAACTTCAAGTTGAGTACATACCATCCTTTTCCAAAATATTTTCAGTACTCTTGCATGAATTTAACTTAGATTTGCATTATAGAGGATAATGTTTAGTCGTCAATCATACTATAATATAAAAACCAACATAGAAAATAACAATAAAAACCCTTATTGGATGAGTACATCTTATCACAAGTGGAAGTAATCTCAATCATGCTTACTCATAGCGTGCAATTCAAATGAGGAGATATCTAGCTCTCTGTCCATTCTATAATTTCAAGAACATATTTTGAATTCAGTTCAAACAGCCTATCCACAAATGAGGTGTTATCCGATGAATTCAAAAACATATTATGAATTCAATTCAAACAATCCTATCCAAATGTGGGGGTTGGATATTGATTAGGCCCACAATAGATAAAGAATCTAACACATAAAAATAAATGTTCGTTACCTCACTCACTATGGCTCCAAAAATGAAAACAGATGGATAAATTGGCAATATGCTAAAATTGTTTTAACCCATCAAATGAAATACACAACTGCTCTTTGTAAATATTTGAACAAATTTTAGAATCAAAGTGATCAAAGAGAAAATGTTCCTAGTCATTAGATAAAAGTAGAGAGCAGAACCATACACAAATTCCGTTTCACAAACCTTCTGATTTCTAATTGATGCGTTCAGCAGTCATGGAATATGGTTTAGCAACAGAGCAGTTGTAGATGCTCCTAGCCTTGAAGTATATACTCTTCTGTAACTGCACTTGTAGATGCGGAAGAAATGGAGTACCTTTCACTTACAGAGCAGTTGTCCTGGCAGGTCTGCTGAAGTGATGGCTGCTTCATAGTCCTCAATTGGTGGAGATCTGCTGCTATTTCTTTCATGGCTGGCCTTTTCTTCCCACTCAACTTCAGACATCTCTTAGCAATTTTAGCAACAGCAAGAATCTCCTTTTTCTGACCTTCATTCACTATCACCTTGTCTAGAATTTCAAACAGGCAATTTTGTTTCATTGCCAATCTAAAATGAATTGCTAGACTTTCTTCAGATCTACTAGAACAAATCACTTTTTCACCCGTGAGAAGTTCAGCAAGAATCATCCCAAACCCGTATACATCACTTTTGTCTGTAAACTGACCCGACCGAAAATACTCTGGATCCAAGTAACCAAATGTGCCCTGCACTAATGTGCTCAAGTGTGTTTTTTCATGGGCAATTAACCTTGAAAGTCCAAAATCAGAAACCACAGCCCTGAAGTTCTCATCCAGCAGTATGTTCCTAGACTTGATATCCCTATGAAGGATAGCTGTAGAAGCATATGAATGTAAATATGCTAGGGCTCCTGCAATTTCATCTGCAATTCGCAACCGCTTTTCCCAAGACAATGTTGATGCATGGTCCTCATTATGGAGATGGTGGGAGAGAGTGTTATTGGAGATGTATTCATAAACCAGTAAAGGAACTTCACTCTCCAAACAGCAACCTAACAGTTTCACTATGTGCCTATGGTTAATCTGTGAAAGAATGAAAACTTCGTTGATAAACTCAACGACTTGCCTTTCATCAACTACAATTGATTTCTTAATGGCCACTATGCTTCCATCTAATAGCATCCCTTTGTATACTTTACCACGACCTCCCTTTCCAAGAACTCTACCTGCATTGAAATTGTCTGTTGCCTTCTCCAACTCTCCTATGGTATAGAGTTTTGTTTTCTCAACGCTACTTCCTATACTACTTGAAGAGATTTGCTGTTGCATTAGAAGACCACCATTCTTCTTGAAGGACATCTGCTTGAGTTTGCTTTTCTTTCTCTTCTCAAGTTCTTGATTCAACCAAAAGCCAATAGAAGGTAGGATGAGAAGAACAAGAGTGACTACTATTCCTGCATGTATAAGCCACAAAGGTACGTAATTAACAACAAACTCAAGAGCAAGAAGAGGGTGAACATGAGGGAGACATTGGGAAAATTTTATACCTGAAGAAACAAGAAGAGCTGGCTTGAGTTTTCCTTTGTTGCGTACACACTCATATTCAGGTTTGTCATCATCTCTGTAGTAACCAGGTGGGCAGTCGCAATAGTAGCTACCATTCTTGTTAGTGCAAACAGCTCCTTTTTGGCAAAGAGTATTGTTTGACTCCATGCACTCATCAACATCTTTTAAGAACACAAAAAAATTAATAAAATAACTAATTAATAGGAAATTATTGGGTTGGGGCTCCTATCACAGTGGCAGAGGTGGTGGGGTGATGCAGTTGATGTCCCTCAATCTGAGGGATGGGAAACAGGAGTGTTGCTTCCATGGAAGTGGTAGAGTTGGTGTTTCGTGAATTACTATGAGGGTGTGTGATAAATCAACTCAACTTAATGACTTAACATCAACTCAATTTAATGATTTAATATGATATCACATAAAAACTTAATTTAACTTATTAAGTAGATTAAGTATATTTGATAAAATAATTTAATATCACAGCTTAAAATTAAAAATAATTTTAAATATTAAATCAAAATAGTTAATTTTAGTCGATCTCAATTTTTTTTTTTTACCATATTTTCTCACATTAGATAGAGTATACTTTACAATCATAATTTTGCATCCATGACTCATTTTTAATTATAAATGTTTTGTACTTATATTATGTATCAACAATATTTTAAATATGGATTTTTGACCAACAAATTTATTATTTAAGATTAATGAAAATAAATATTAATTAAAGTTAAAGCACATAAATATGAGAATTTAATGATGTAAAATAAATTTTAATTTTATTAAATAATCTTAATACTTAAATTAAAAATTAAGTAATAAATTTTAAATTAACAATTTAAGAATAATTTAATACAAAGTTAACTTAAATCATTAAGTAATAAATACTAAGGTGGTATTCGTTTTTTGACTGAATAGAAAAAACCAAAATATTTGACTTTTTCTATTCAGTTAAAAGTAACTTATTAATATCAATCAATAGAACTAAAATGAACTTATTATCAATAGGTTTGTTTTATTTATGTTGATATTAATATATTATTTTTACATAAATGAAAAAAGCTAAATATTTTGACTTCTTCTATTCAGCCAAAAAAATAAACACCTAGGTTTTATCTAACGCCCTCTAAACATCAAATAGTAATTGTTGCCAAAGGCATTACTATTGGTAGTGTTGATGGCAGTTGTGTCAAAGGAAAAAGTTCCAGTCTTTTAGTTCCAAACAGGATAAATCCATATTCTTAGAGAAGCATCTTATTCTTCTTTCTGAACAGGTGATTTCAAAATACAAGATTGATATGATTTCTACTTCGGAATTCTAGTGGGAGTACTGCTGCTGAAGAAACCTATACAAGAGGGATCCCCAATAATAAGAGATGTCACCAAAGTTGTAGCGATACAATACATCCAAATGCCAAGCCAAGAGTAAAGAAACATACCTATGCAGCCATCTGGAAGATAGGGGTTCCCGCGGTAGCCTGGATTGCAAAGACACCTATATCCACTGCCTTTCTTGGAATTAACACAACGACTGTTGCGGCCACATGCATAATCTCCTCTCTTTTGTGTTTCATGGCAGGACTTGTTCCCGATTTCCCATTTAAGCACTGCAGGATAAAAGTACTTCATGTTTTGATTGGAGAATGAGATGTCAAATTGGTGGAATCCAGAGAAGTTATTCTCTGCAATGAGGACAATGCTACATTGATTGGAGGACCAGTCCTTGGCCTCTTGCCAGATGCTCATGTTACCAACCCGTACATCAAAATTGGGAAGATCATAAGGGAAAGTAGTCTGGCAGCAGCCAATGCCAGAGCAGGAGTAGTTAGTATCAATCCAAGACCAGCCTTGACCATTGCAGACGGAGACACATCCACTGATGAAGTTTTTGATTCTGGAATTTGTACTATGGAAATCGCCGATGTAAGCAAATATGTCACACCCAATGCCTATCAACTTGTTTTCAGTGTGGGAATAACTGAAAGGCTCCATGGGGGGCGCTAATGTGAACTGGGCATAGCTTTTCCCTTCCAATGCGTTATTGGCATAACAAAGAGGCGAAGTCCAATCTCTGATTCTCACATGTTCCTGAGACATATCCAAAACTTCAGCTTCTTTTTTCTGGTCGAGGCGGAGAACAGGGTGAGGATTGGAGGAGTTGTTGCATGTGATCTCAAAACGTTTGTCAAGGTAGCAACCTTCTCCAATACCAAATGGATAAACAATGGCAAGATTCCCACATGTCTCCGGGCAACCA